>BSBK01010108.1:2500-397500 GCA_027943335.1 Chamaecyparis obtusa
TGTTTATTTTTTTTTCTACGACCCTAAAGCTCAAAAAGCTATTGTGGGCAAGCAATTTTGGAGAGTTGGCCCCTGCGAATTTAGGGCAATTCCTTGGTCTCTCAAAGCCTCCCAAGGTGAAGTCCTAGCCCTATCTAGCCCAAGGTGGATAATTATTGATAACCTTCCTCCATTTTTGCTGATGCTCATCCCTCTTGCACTTGAGCCGATAGGCAAAGTGCTTAGAATTGACCAGTCTAATACTCTCATTCCTAACATAGATGTTCATGTCCTTCTCTCTGTCAAACCCGGTGTTGACCTCCCTAAAACCCTACAATTTGACATTGACCCCGTGCTTATTTGTTTCCCGATAATTTTCCTGGGTGGTTTAGGTGGCTTCTTTGTGTGTAGGAAAGAAGGCCACAAAAAGAAAGAGTTCCCCATTATTTTGAAATGGAATGCACTAAATAAAATGGTCATTCCTCCAAACCCTAAAAAATTGGCAGGACCAGAGTTAAAATCTTCTTCCTCCAAGCTTAATGCCACTCCTGCGCCTCCCCCCATCATTCAGATTTCCCCCCCTATTTGGAACCAAGACTCAGCCACCCTCGCTGCTACTCTGGATTTTCTCAAAGGAAAATTTGACTCCCTCCCAGAACTCCCAAAAGATAAGCATGTCATCCCTAAAGCCCTCGAAGAAGTTCCTAATGTTGAAACCATGGATTTTGGTCTTACTAGGCCTAAGATGAAACCAAAACATAGAACTAAGAATGCTTAGCAACTGGCTGTCGATAAAATCAAGGATAAAGCTCTGAAGAATAAAAGTGTTCTACAGCCCAAATGGAAAATTTACAACCTTCCTCAAGGGAAAAGGCCTCTAAATAATTCCTCCCTTTTCTCCCCCTATAGGTAGGGTGGACGGAACCCATGTCTCTCCTGTTCACTCCACACTTGAAGAATTAACCCTTACCCCCTATCAAGGTGGTGGAATGGGTGGGAAATCTCCCCCTCCTGCTAATGAAGATAGATTGAATGCCTTCTCAGTTGTTGTTATTCCATCCCCCCCTCCCCTTCCACCTCCACTTGATAGATGGAACTATGTTTCTGTTGAGAAGACGAGTGGGGGAGGGTCCACCCTCCCTGTAGGGGGAATAGAGTTGGGAGATGTACAAAGACAAGACTTTGAGCTTGAGGAAGGAGAGATTTTCATCTCGTACAATGTCCATCAGAAAGGGAGCTCAGAAGAGTTGTTTGATTTTGCAGCCGATCTCTCCAAAAGTAATAAAGGGGAGGATCAATCCATTAAGGTAGGCTCTTTAGAATTGGGCTTAGTTAAGAAGAAGAAAAGGGGAAGGCCCCCTCTAACTAGTGGGAATCCTAAAATTTCTAAGGCCCCTCGAGTGGATATACCTAAATGCTTTAAAGGATTTAGGAAAGCCATGGATACTGATTGATAATCATTTACTATATTGTTAAACTGTGCATCTTGGAATGTTAGAGGACTGGAAGCCTTTGACAGGAAATATGTGGTCAAGAGACTCCTTAACTCTCATAGAGAGTTAGACATCTTGATGCTTCAAGAGGTCAAAGCGATAGGATTTGAGCTTGATATTGCCCTCAAATGTATCTGTAAAGATGCAACTACATTTTCAACTAAACACCCTAGGGGTAAGGGTGGGACCTCTATCCTGATTATCCCTTCTTGGAAGAGTGTTGTCCAAATGTGGGGCATCTCACCTTGTAATAGGGCTGTTTGGATTAGGATGAGGGTCAAGGATATTAATTTTGGTATCTACTCAACATATGCTCCAAATGTTCACAGTGGCAGGATTGAGTTGTGGAAGCGGCTAGCTGATTTAGATTCTATCCCTTGGATTGTAGCAGGGGACTTCAACATGGTGGAGAGGGCCCAAGATAAGTTGGGTGGACTTAGGTTTGAATGGAAAGGAAATGAGGCCCTCTACTAGTGCAAATTGGTTAACAAACTTAACCTATTTGACCCCTTAGCAGGGAAAAAGAATGAATCAAAAGGCATCTGGTGTACCTGGTCTAATTTTCAAAGAGGAGAGAGAAGGATATACTCTAGATTGGATAGGTTCTACCTTAATAAGCTCTAGTTCAACTACCAACCTTATCCTAACAACAATTGTGTGAAGGTTCTTCCCTTCACCCTATCAGACCACCACCCCATCTTCTCTTCCATTTAGCTCATCCGGGACCAAGTCTCTGATGCTCCCCCTAAACAAGGCTTTGCTCTAAATACTTCCCTATTGGGGGATGAGGATGTTCAGGTTGCAGTCAAGATCATTGCCTGGTATAATGAGAATATTGTGCATCATGAGTCAGATATTGATAGATGGAATCAAACCACTAAATCTTGGCAGGAAATGCTTAAAACAATGGGAATTAAGAAGGCTAAAGATTCTATATTTTTAGAGTATAAGCTGGTGGAATCTCTGCAAGAGGTAGAAACATAGATTCAAAACAACCCTTCCTCTGAAGAACTCCTTGAAAATGTTATTTCTTGTCGAGATTCCCTTAGAAGGATTCAAATGGTCAAGACCAGAGGAGCTAGGATTAGAGCCAGGATCAAATGGATTAATTTGGGGGATAGAGGCTCCAAATTCTTCTTCCAAACTCTTAAGAAGAAAGAAGCAAGAGATAAGATTGCTAATATCAGAGTGCATGATTCTATGGTATCTTCTTAGCAAGATATTCTCCAAGCCTTCTCCTCCTTCTATCAGGATCTATTCACTTCAGAAGATTTTGAACCCTCCATGGAGGAATCCAGGGGCAAGATCAGATCCCTCATCCCTTAAGAAGATAAGAGAGGAGGAGGCTAAAATTTTGGACAAGGAACTTTCTGAGGAAGAAATCAAAATCACCATCAATAGAATGGCTAATGATAAAGCTCTAGGTCCAGATGGGCTGCCGATTGAGTTTTACAAGACCAACATAAATTGGATAGTGCCTAAACTTCTTCATGTATACAAGGAAGCTATTGAAGTAGGTACTCTTGGCCCTAAGTTAAATGCTGGCCTCATTAAGCTCATTCCTAAAGACGGTGACAAGATTCTAATAAAAAATTGGAGGCCTATTACTCTGCTAAATGTAGTCTACAAGATCTTAGCCAAAATTCTTGCAATAAGAATTGAGAATCTTCTCCCCTCAGTTATCAATAGCACCCAAACAAGATTCATCAAGGGGAGATACATCCTTGAGAATCTTATCACATGTTGGGAGGCTATGAACTGGGCAAAAGTCTCAGGTTAGAATTGTGCCATGCTCCTCATAGACTATGAGAAGGCATATGATAGGATCAAGTGGAGATTCATCATGATGATGTTGGAAGCCTTAAGGTTTCCTCCTCTCTTCTACAAGATGGTATCAACACTCCTCTATGGTGCCATGGCTGTAGTTGAAATCAATGGAGTCAGATTAGAATTCTTCAGCCTCTCCAGGTCTATCAGGAAAGGATGCCCCCTAGCTCCCTCCCTATTTGTTATTGCAGTAGATTCTTTGCACTACCTCCTTAGAGATGATTCCCTCTCCCCTAGGGTGAAAGGTATCCTTCTCCCCAATAATCAGGATGCATCCAATGTCTAGTTTGTAGATGACACCTCCATCCTCCTCCTCCTTGAAGAGAATAATATGAGACTCTTGATGAACAAACTTGACCTTTTCTGCAAAGCCTCTGCCAACAAAGTCTCATTATCCAAATCTATTATGTTGGGATGGGATTAGAATCCTCCTGAATGGTGGGGTAAATTTTATTTTTCTCGGGGTGTTCTAGACCATATGGTGAGATATTTGGGCATCCCTTTCTCCATTTACCCTAATCTCAATCAGATATGGGATTGGATCTTTGAAAGGATTAACATAAAGCTCACTAAGTGGGACAATAACCTTCTTTCCTTCCCCAGTAGATTCCAGGTATGCTAGAAGATTCTCTCCTCTTATCTAGTCTACTTCTCCTCCATGTGGCTATTTAATCAGCACCAATTTAGTTCTATCCAAAAGGTTATTAGAAACTTTTATGGTCAGATGGCAAAGGGAATAAAAGATTTCATGTAGTTTCTTGGGATTGGTGCTCAAGAGATAGATCCTAGGGAGGACTAGGCCTCAAGGACCTAAAGTCCCAAGGTATAACCTTGGATGTCAAATGGATAGCTAAAGCAAGGGTGGGAGAAGATCCATGGAAAGTATTGGTAAAAAACAATATGAAATTGGCACATTGTAGCAAGCCTAAAGGTTGGCAGAACCTTTGCTTCACTGGTATTCTCACTGTAGATGCTAATGTAGTTGTTCAAGGATCTAGTTTTTTCAAGAGTATTTGGAAGGCATGGAAGTATGTTAAGGGTTTCCTAATCAATAAGGGACCAGTTGAGAATACTGGGAATATCTGTAGGCTCAAATCCATTTGGTGGAACCTAAGGCATGAAGATAAAAAGCTAGCTCTTTTACAGGGTTGTTCAGCAAAGAAGTGGATTGGTATTGGTATTTCAACTTTTGGAGATATCATCTAGTAGGGTAAGCTTCCCTCATGGGAGTGGTTTGAATCCTAATTCAATATACCCCGTACCCAATGGAGAACCTACTCTTTCCTCAAAGATGCCTTTAACTCCCTGGGTCCAGTTAAAGGAAGTTGCATTGAATCCTATTGTAATTTCCAATTGTGTTGGCCTGACAATACCCCCCTCCACCTTGGTAAGTCCAAATACTTTTACTAGTTGTTGACTAATAACTATGACATCTTTTCTCATGTTAACTGTAAGTGGGGCCTGGAAGTCTAGGATTCTGAATGGATGCAATACTTTAGATTACTAAGGGCTAGACCTGTTGAACCAAAGCTCTCTTTCTTTCTATGGATACTGATCCTGCACAAGCTACCATTTAAGAAACCCAGGGGAGAACCAAATATCTTCTCTATGTGTAAACTACCTAAATTTGTCACCCATGTTTTCTTTGAGTGTTTGTTTTCCTTTGAAATCTAGAATATGTTTGGACTGTCTTACAAGACCCACTTTAATGCTCTGAATATTATCTCTGGTACTATCAACTGCAGCAAATTTTGTAACTCATTTTGGTCTTTTCTTTCTTCTATTGTTTTATGGTTCATCTGGAAGGCTTGGAATAATGATGTACTTGAAGGTAAGAACAAGAACCTTACTGAGTCTCGCAAGAGACTCATATATTCTGATATTTCCATGCAAGTCATGGTGATCATAAAGATGAAGGATAACAAGTTCTTATAGGTGCTGAGGGAGGGGAAGACTACCATAGAGAAATCAGAGATAGCACATGGATATACTACAATGAAAGACAAAGATGAGTTTGAGTTCACCCTTGTGGAGTTCATTCAGTAGCTGAAATACGAAAATCAACAAAGAGAGATGGGGACCACAAGTGATAGAGATTTCAGAGTCATTGGCTATAACTCAGTCTCCCCAGACACTAATGATGATGAGGAAAAAGGAGACAGTCCCTCCTGAATTCTCTGATGTTTTTTTCTTTTTTGCAAGCCTACTTTACTAAGACAATAATATAATTGCAGTCAGTTGTATCACTTAGTAGTACTGAGAAGTTTTGTAATACTTTAAGAACTCTGCTTCGTTATGTTTTGTACTGAACAGTTTATAAATTATATGCAATAGAAAAAAATTAAGAATAAAATAAAATAAAATTTATTTAAGATATATTTAATTAATTTAAGATAAGATTTAAATTGTCAAGATTAGAAACATAATAAAAATTGAAAAACTAAATACATTGTGTAATGCTAATTCTATTACAAATTATTCAATATATAATATTATGTTTATTAATATTATTATTATATAAATCTAACTATTGTACACCATATTTATTATTACAAGTCTTCAACATATAACAAATAAATTATGATTATTATATATTTATTTTTTCAAATATATATTAACCAACTTTTAAAGAAAAGAAAACAATTTATTTATCTACACAACAAACCATTTCATAATTCAATACACCTACTAAATATGTTATGTTATTGTTATTTTAACAAAATAAAATCTTACTATTATTCAAACAATAATCATTATTACTACAATCTAATTAATATTTTAAAGTTTTATACTCTAAATTGATAAATTTAATGCAATTTGTTATAACCTAGATTTTTATTTTATTTTAAAATAATTATTTTAAATACTAAGGCAAGTACTAGCCACTACATGGCACTTGGTTTTTTAGGCATAAATAAATATCATACTACATGAACTTTTTATTTACTTAAACATTATTATATTTTAAATATAACTATTATTAACAAATATACTATCAATCTGAATTCATATTAAAATAAAAATTCTTATTATATTATCTATTTCTAATTAAAAATATATGATTCTCTTTCTATCAAGCTCTCTGCTTTTGTTGAAGGGGAATTGGATAGTAGATCTGAGGTTTTTAAGGATCAAGCTTTGAGATGTCATTTTCAAGGATTTTGGCCCAGTCTCCCCCAACTACATGATTGGGTGTCCTGAAAATGGGAACCAATAATAACAGACAATGTTCATATTTTTCCTTTAACTAAATGATTCTTTGTAGCCAAATTTGATAGAGTTGAGGATAGATCTAAGATTTTGTGTGAAAATTTCTTCAGCTAGGAGGAGGACAAATTTTTGCTTATGGTTAAACTCTGGCACTTAAATTTCAATCCTTCCACTGAAGTCTTCAACAAGATACCTATTTGGGTTAGGCTCCCTAATCTCCCTATTCGTCTTTGGCATGATTCCATCCTGAAGGAAGTTGGAGAGGCTTTGGGGGAGTCTTTGATAGTGGATCATGACTCTTCTAACATTTTATATTCAACCCTTGCCCGCATTCTAATAGACATTGAAACTATGCTCAGTCTTCTAGCGAAAATTAAAATTGATTCATCTAAGTGCTCTTGGATGCAATAATTGGACTATGAGGGTATCCCTTTTAGGTGCAGAAAATGTTTTAAGACATGACACACTGCTACTCATTGCAACACTAATTTTAAAAAGAAGAAATTCTCTCATAATTGGTGGAAGGGTGCTTTTATCCAACACTATACAGTTTTGAAAAGTTCCTCTCAAGTTTTGAAGGAATCTATTCCTATTTTGGGATCTCAGGTGCCTCTTATTGAGGAAGATGGCTTATGCCTTGTTGTGCCTCTTGTTGATCCTATGGGGATTCCTGATGATGTTGTTTCTGATCATCTAGTTGATCATGGACCTACTCTTCCTTTCCAGGCTAATGCAAGGTTCTCTATTGACGGTTATGTGGTTGATGTTTCTACCAACTTTGTTGGTGTGTTGGTTGCCGAGGGTTTTGGAGCTCCTTTCCCACTTGATAAGACTAATTCTGGCTTTGTGTCAGAAGTCATGCTAGTAAGTCCAACTCCTTTGCTTAGGGTTGGTTCTTCTGTCTTGGATTCATTGTGCTAGTAGGATGAGGCTGCTAGAGTTGAAGATGGTTGGGTCATTGTTAAAGGTAAACAACCTACGAAATCCTCCTCTTCTTTTGACATGACCCTTTGATCCCATAAAAAAGGGGACTAATGGATAACGTTTGTTGCTATCTTCTTTGGATTGTTGTTTCTCAAGGTTTTACTCTCGAAGTGTTCTTGGATTGAAGTAAGAGCTTCTTGCCTTTTGTTTTGGCTGTTCTATTTTGTTCTTTGAGCTTTTAATGTTCTATTTAAGTTTTTATTTGTTAAAGGGTTTCAAGGTCCCTTCAAAACCTGTTGTTACCTTAATCAAAAATAATATATATAATAAATTTAAAGAAGTCATAAGATTTAATTGTACCTTCTTCAATCCTAATCAAGCCAATGATTATAACCACATTTGATATTGGTAATTACAACTACTTTGTTAGTTACTCATTCTCATTGGCTAAAAAAAAATTAGCATATATGAGCAGATTTCACAAGAGAAGTTTAAAGTCTAGCACTAAAATCTATATTTAAATCTTGATATATATTTCTCAAGTTTTCATTAGACAAACTAATTAATCATATGAAAAAAATTATTATTGCATATTTTGTATTAGCTAGTAATTTTTTATATTTTATTTCTATTATATATAAGAGTTAAGATTATTATCTATTGTAAAATTTTGAATTTAAATATATGATTTTTTCAATAATATTTATTAATTATATATGAGATATAATTAATATATAATATTTATATATTTTATTTAACTATTTATTAGCAATTATTTTTTTAACAAATTGTAATAGCTGAGGTTTCGACACAAAAAGCCACATCAGTAAACCCCACAATTTTAGGGAGTCTGTCAAAAATTCAATAGTTGAATGCATAGGTCGACAAGATACTAGTCAATTCCCTACAATATAGGAATGAAAGAAATACAATTAAGACCAAAATTGTCAAGATGCTAAAACATACCTTTGTCTAAAGATAAGAGGAAATTCAACCATCTGTCGAGTGTCCTAAAGAAACCACGATAAGAGATGTCGTATCAACTTCAAACAAGTACAAGCTATCATGTCTGGGTAACAACCTAAGATATTTTCACACCAACTATCGAATCACATCAATAAAATATAAGGATTAAATAAAAATATGTACTTCCATATTAATGACAAAAGTAAACAACAAAATTTACCAAATACCACAATGTCGATTACGGAATTGTGTAACACTTGAAAAAGAAAGTCCTTCTTGTAAGAAGCTTCATAAACTTGTTTAAAAAAGTCATCTAGGGCGAGAATATTGTAGGAATGCATTTCCACCCTACCACGAAGAATTAATGCTTCCCTGGAATCCTTCCTGACATGAAGGATACCCAGCCTAGCTAGAGGAAATCTAATCAAGTAAAACTGCTAGGAGTAATGGAATTGTGCAATTTAGCCTACATACTTCAATGCTAACAATGACATTAAAAAGTTCAAGCATGAGTATACCACAAAGGTTTTAACGACATTCTATCTACAACAATATAAAATACAACAAGATATAACTCATTTAGAACCATAAAAAATAACTCAAGAAAATATAATACCTCATTCTTCAACACATTCATTGCTTGACTAGGACAAACCAATCATCACAAAGTTTGTAGATATGTTAATAATTAAAGGTAAAATAAGACAATTCCTCGTAAACAGTAAAAAATGAACCTTTGCACATAGATTTTGTACTATGATCTAATTAGGAATCCCATTGTAAAACCTCAAATTCTCTCTTTGGCTATGTCTCCCAATTTTTTAAAGTAAAAATACAATTAATCTTGATAGATTTGATCAATTAACTTAACAACCATGTGAAGTCCTTCATAAATGTTCAACATATTTAGCATTAACTATTTAGGTACTTAATAACACATGTAGTTCCAAACATAAGCAATGAAAACACTATTTAAAAAAAAACAAAAAACATCATCTACCTCTTTTGAGTCCATATAATGAATTTGAGAATGCGTTTAGTGTTTTTGAAGGATATTAAATATTTAAGAAGTTCATCAACTAGATATAACATAGGATAGCAACAATCGATATCTGATTTGCACATGATGTTACATTCAACACCTAATAATCTTAGCACAAGACCTATTACAATCCAAAAAGCATGCAATGTGTTAGACACCTAATCTGCAATCCAAATGATAATTCAAGATATTTCTCAATATTTCTCTAGCGTACATTCAACTACACATTGGAGGTCAAGATAATACACAAATTAACATAATTCTCACCACTCATGTTCGACCCAAAATCCAACTCGAAGGTTGTATTGTAAAGTTTACAATGTTCTTCTCCAACTAGAAAGGTCATGGCAATCCTCATAAAGGACCAACTTATCTGGTCATTTTTAAGACCATTCATTTAGTAGTCAAACTGGTTTTATAACCCGTGTGTATGAGCCTAAAAATGCTTAGGCATAGTTAAATAAATGATATAAATTTGTGTCATTTTCCTATGTTTCAAGCACTGTGTGAAAAGAGTTTTCCTTGTACTCTATAATTGTGAACGCAATCCAAATTGCCTAAATATGAAGCCAAAGAAGAATGTTTCCATCATTTTTAATACCATATAGCCATTCGGTGGTAGTATAGCTAAACCGATATTGTCTTTTTCTGAATATCATAACAAAATTTTATTTCTAACCTCAATTGAAAAACTGGTGAAAGGAGCAAAAATAAAGGAACTGATCCTTAAATTGTCATGGCAAAAGAGGTAGAAACATGGAAGTAAGTGACATATTTGAAGATAGAGTTAGCGATCTTTTAAAGCTCCCTTCCTTACCATGCCAATAAGCAAGGCATTGAATAATGCAGTAGGAGAATTCTTGAATGTAAAAAGTTGCAAATGGTTATACCTAATGCTATGATTGAAAATGTCTTAACATACATACATGCATGGAAGTAGGAAACAAAGAACCTATGTCTGGTTTCACAAAGTTCCTAGAAAAAAAAATGTAATTTCATGGTTTGCAATGATGAGTTTCAGATCTATAATTATGCTCCAAAAATAGCCAACGATAGTTTTAATATTATAATAAACATTCCATAAAGATTATTCGGTGTGATACATAAGGTTCTATTTTGTGAAACAAAAACCGAACATCATTTGAATGAATATGCAAACTGAGATTTTGTTTTCTTCCAAGAAATCTAGTAAGTTCGAGAGTGGATCCTCATTTTCCCTAGTCACATTAACATCATCTCTCAAAGAAGAACACTCTTTGTTCGCGTGTTGTCTGAATCCAATAACCACCCAATTTTGCCATTAATTAAGATGATATTACTATACCAATAGATCCTCCTTGCTTGGTTTGATATATTTTTTTCTATAGACATCAACTATTGTTGCATGTGATTATATAACACGATGAGCAACAATGTAGGGCTCAATTGTTGAATTTCCATCAGTACAATTGCCAAAGGGCCAAGAACACCGAGAAGCGGGATAAGTTCCTATAAGATAGCTGAACTAGACAAATATATTTGGCTCAGTGAATGTTGCCTAGTATTTCACTCTATCTCCAAATTCTTCAAAGAAAATGTCTGCAAATTCTTCAAAGTCCTTGACTATGTGGGTATATGAATCCTCTAATTGTTGTGGAAAATCATAATGATTCAACATTAATAGCTACGCTTCCAACTGGAAGCATGCGAGATGAGGATATGGAGAATCGATAGGAGTCCACCGCAAGGGAACTCATCAATTCAATATCCTCCTTCCTTGGATTTTTTTTTCTTTCTTTGTACATGGCTTAATGTTATATTTTGATAGGCCTGCCATTTTTTTCCCTAAGTCACCTCCTAAATACCATAATCCAGCCTATACAAGTCATTATCAATATTCAAAACGTGGTAGCTATTTTAACCATGCAACCCACAAAATGTGCTTCCCATTGATTATCCATCTAAACATGATGAGTAACTTTAATAAAGTGAAAGATTTTTCCATCCTTTATGCTGAAAATAAAGGTAAAAAAATAATGAGACAGTCAGTTTTCTCTCAGTCCATTCTTTACCGTTTGATGATTCACTTGAGTTGATCCTAAATTTTAGGAACTCACTCCACTTGCTAAAAATGGTTGTGACTTCTTTCCCCCCTTAAGAATGCATCGTCTTGATGCATAATTAAAAAATGGAAATCATATTCAAAGATAATTTGAGAATTTTACAATTCACATGATAATAGATCATCTCCCATTATTCAAATATTAAAGGTAATTCATGTATACACTTTTATATTCTATCATAAAATCAACAAGATTCAATTTCATTTGCTTACATAAATTCAAATGCCCATTGAAAATATATTCTAGTAGAAATCAACATGCATTCTTATAGAAACAAACTTTTTCAAAGATAGTACAAGACACATTTTTAGAAAGAACATTAAAAAGGAAGACAAAAACACATACAACCTAATCATTTCAAGGATATTTTCCATGAGTGTGTGAATTCCATTACCACCCTACAGTTTTACAAGGTTAGAGTTACCTCTCTTTGACAATATTCCCCCTCTATTATAATGTGTTATTCCATCTGTGATACATACTTGAACAACATCAAAGCATTAGTTCATGTCACTATCATAATCAAAATTGAAAATCTAACATTTGCATACTCAATGCTTTCAAAAATAACTTACATGATACTCTTAAGTAGCAACAAAGTACCCACATACCTGTGCTTACTATACCTCACCGTGGTATCACAATAAGTTGATCACATTTCTAGTTGCCTTGGATCCAGATTCTTGGAATACTCATAATTATATCCTCACAATATTTTTAGTCCAATCATAGTATCAATACTTTCAAAAATACCAATATTCTATGTTCAAGAGAAAAGAGTCATTTTAAGATTGCAAAATTTCAACCAAAATATTCTTTAAATCATAAATTGATCACAAGTAAATAAATCATTCATATGTACCTTCTAACATGTGGTACTTACTAAGTGATAAAGTCATCCATCGATTTTGAAAATCAACTGAAAAGGTTAGTGAATCCATTTTCCCATTTAGGTGACCTAGGCCCTTATACCCATCTTGTCACCTTGATCTTACATCTTAATGTGAATAATAATTCACATTTTCATCAATATAATTCTAGTGTGCTTCATCTAAGCATAAACATCCTAATTAATCATAATAATTCATCACCATATAAAATCAGCACATCAATGTATGTCATACATCTATAACCATGCATCCAAAAACATAATCATAAAGGTCACTCATGAAACAAGACACTTAATTGTAATTGGGCATTTGTCCTTCTATAAGTCCATGTCTCTCCTATGCCATTGGACAGTTAGTCATCCATCTGCAAATCTTGAGATTGGAGTGTGGCTCAGATTCTTGTCCGATCAATCCACAAGCCTTACACTTCCTTGGGATTCTATCACCCTTCAGAATTCCCAACCTGCAATGCCCAAAAGGAATAAAAGGTAGGGGGTGTCTGGTGCAACCATGAAACTTTCTATTGTTCATGAATGTGGCAGGGAGATAAAACATGGGCAGCATATTTATGAGAACATATGCGAACAAGCTTTGACCAAAGCATCTTTTTATCACTAGGAATGAAAACTGGCAGGTAGAGAAACATCCCTTTCTACCCTTCCCTGTTTACTTCTTCCACATTAGCACCCTCACCGAAAGGTAAGCTTTCCAATACTCATATAAATTAAGCAAAAAGATGCAATCCATGCATTTCATATAACTTCCTTTCATGCAATAATACATTTAACAAGAGCATGCAATTGATACAACAATCAACTAATCCAAAAGAATTATGCCCTTCATCATGAAAAATCTCATTCATCATAAGAAATCACATAATTTGAATCATCTAGTCAAATAAACATACACATACAAATAAGGGGGTGTTGACCATTCTGTCAAAAACACCAATAGTGCTTCATAATCAAATAATTATATTCCACTTCCATAAAAAATAAAAAATAAAAATATGGCGACCTACTTGTCGATCATCAAATACATCATCTAGTACATCTATTTCATTCACCTCATAATAATTTCATGCAAGGTCTCAAATATAATCACCCATGTGATGGTAATATCATATTAATATCAAAATGATATATTTCCCCTGGATTTCATCATTCCGTGAATATCCATGCAATGCTCCTCATAGCATCAAAAATCACATCAAAGAATATCAATCATTGTTAATTATTTCATAAAATGCATTTCTAATATACACAACCCTTTGCATGTCAATTCAGTTGAAAACATATTTCAAATAACCTATGAATACAAGATTAGGATTGGTGTGTTCTTCGCAATCTACTCCCTTTCACAATCTATCAATGTTATATGTTGAACATGACAGAGGACATTACTTCACATCACAGGACTAGAAACATAAAATACATATTCTAGCCACCCTAAGATTAGAATAATTCAAGTTGCAAATTTCAATTCAGACCCTCAACGATCATAAAAAAAAATCAAGAAGTAATTGTGAGAAAAATCTCAATTGATTGAAAAAATTAAAACTGGTGGCTAGATGGTCACAAGAGAACTTAAAATTTCAAGCTAGTCCTTCACCACTTTCAAAGTTCATCAAATTTCAAAATAAAACATCAATAGAAACTAAATCACATTTATAGAGTGACTAACACTAGCCACAAGGAGGGAGTCAAAACTACATGTCACCTTGCATCCAAGGTACACTAAAGAAAATGACCATACTTCTAGAACATAAATCTCATTTAGTTTACATCATCATGTAATAACACATTCAATTACCTTAAACAAAATTGCTCTATCTAATAAAGACAACCCACATGAATTGTTGATTCTCTCTTTTCTTTTGAAATCTCATGCCATGCAAGGTAAGACATAAATATATTTTCACAATTTTTTAAAAATTTATGTTTCATATATAAAACATGTTGAATTCTTCTTCCCTAAGAATTTCATAAGGTTCTAGTATTAAAATCATTTCATAAAACTTGCAAATACACCTTACAATAATACATATTTCCTTCATTTATCACAAGCCAACTCCTAAATTCTGGCAAGCTCTCCTAACTTTTTGCATAATCATCATTATTTACTACACAATTTCTCATAAAATTTTATCTTCTTTCTTTGCTATACAAATGTAGAGAAAAAGGCATTAAATTTTAGAGTGTAGCCCACACACAATGTACCTCATAATTTTTCACATATTCTAATATTTTGCAATATAAAATAGAAAGCAATCACACCACTCAAAGGTAGACAATTGTCAAACTCACATAATTGTTTCAAACTTCATTGTTTCAAGAGCAACTAGGGACATTCAGAAAATTTTGCCACGTAAGAAATATTGTCCTTCAAGTGTCTATTTCCCATCAAACAAAAAACATCCTATCTTTTTCTATCAAGATAAACTGAAATTGGAAGACACTCTAGTCAATCCAGGGAATCACAATTACATTCATAGACCCAACATTAATCGACTCACAATTTCTATGACTAAGGGTTGCAATAAGCATAGCGAACTCAAGGCCCTAGTATGGAACCTAGAGCTCTGATACCATATGTAATGGCTGAGGTTTCAACACAAAAATCCACATTAGTAAACCCCACAATTTTAGGGAGTCGGTCAAAAAGTCAATAGTTGAATGCATAGGTCAACAAGATACTAGTCAATTCCCTATGTATATAGGAATGAAAGAAATAAAATTAAGACCAAAATTCTCAAGATGCTAAAGCATACCTTTGTCTAAAGACAAGAGGAAATTCAACCATCTGTTGAGTGTCCTAAAGAAACCACGATAAGAGATGTCGTATCAACTTCAAACAAGTACAGGCTATCATGTTTGGGTAACAACCTAAGAGATTTTCACACCAACTATCGAATCACATCAATAAAATATAAGGATTAAATCAAAATATGTACTTCCATATTAACGACAAAAGTAAACAACAAAATTTACTAAATACCACAATGTCGATTATAGAATTGTGTAACACTTGAAAAAGAAAGTCCTTCCTGTAAGAAGCTTCATAAACTTGTTTACAAAAGTCAGCTAGGGAGAGAATATTGTGGGAGTATGTTTCCACCCTACCACGAAGCATTAATGCTTCCCTCGAATCCTTCCTGACATGAAGGATACCCAGCGTAGCTAGAGGAAATCTAATCAAGTAAAACTGCTAAGAGTAATGGAATTGTGCAATTTAGCCTACATACTTCAATGCTAACAATGACATTAAAAAGTTCAAGCATGAGTATACCACATAGGTTTTAACAACATTCTATCTACAACAATATAAAATACAACAAGATATATCATTTCCAACTCATTTAGAACCATCAAAGATAACTCAAGAAAACATAATACCTCATTCTTCAGCACATTCATTGCTTGACTAGGACAAACCAATCACCACAAAGTTCGTAGATATGTTAATAATTAAAGGTAAAATAAGACAATTCCTTGTAAACAATAAAAAATGAACCTTTGCACATAGATTTTGTACTATAATCTAATTAGGAATCCCATTGCAAAACCTCAAATTCTCTCTTTGTCTATGTCTCCCAATTGTTTAAAGTAAAAATACAATTAATCTTGATAGATTTGATCAATTAACTTAACAACCATGTGAATTTCTTCATAAATGTTCAACATATTTAGCATTAACTATTTATGTACTTAATAACACGTGTAGTTCCAAACAAAAGCAATGAAAACACTATTTAAAAAAAAACAACAACAACCTCATCTATCTCTTTTGAGTCCATATCATGAATTTGAGAACGAGTTTAGTGTTTTTGAAGGATACTAAAGATTTAAGAAGTTCATCAACTAGATATAACATAGGCTAGCAAAAATCGATATCTAATTTGCACATGATGTTACATTCAACACCTGATAATCTTAGCACAAGACCTATTACAATCCAAAAAGCATGCAATGTGTTAGACACTTTCTAATCTGCAATCCAAATGATAATTCAAGATATTTCTCAATATTTCTCTAGCGTACATTCAACTACACGTTGGAGGTCAAGATAATACACAACTTAACATAATTCTCATCACTCATGTTCGACGCAAAATCCAACTCGAAGGTTGTATGGTAAAGTTTACAATGTTCTTCTCCAACTAGAAAGGTCATGGCAATCCTCATTAAGGACCAACTTGTCTGGTCATTTTTAAGACCATTCATTTAGTAGTCAAACTGGTTTGATAACCCGTGTGTATGAGACTAAAAATGCTTAGGCATAGTTAAATAAATAATATAAATTTGTGTCATTTTCCTATGTTTCAAGCACTGTGTGAACACAATCCAAATTGCCTAAATATGAAGCCAAAGAAGAATGTTTCCATCGTTTTAAATACCATATAGCCATTCGGTGGTAGTATAGCTAAACCGATATTGTCTTTTTCTGAATATCATAACAAAATTTTATTTCTAACCTCAATTGAAAAACTGGTGAAAGGAGCAAAAATAAAAGGAACCAATTCTTAAATTGTCGTGGCAAAAGAGGTAGAAACATGGAAGTAATTGACATATTTGAAGACAGAGTTAGCGATCTTTTTAAGCTCCCTTCCTTACCATGCCAATAAGCAAGGCATTGAATAATGCGGTAGGAGAATTCTTGAATGTAAAAAGCTGCAAATGGTTATACCTAATGCTATGATTGAAAAAGTCCTAACAGACATACATGCATGGAAGTAGGAAACAAAGCACCTATGTCTGGTTTCACAGAGTTCCTAAAAAAAAAAATGTAATTTCATGGTTTGCAGTGACGAGTTTCGGATCTGTAATTATGCTCCAAAAATAGCCAACGATAGTTTTAATATTATAATAAACATTCCATAAAGATTATTCAGTGTGATACATACCTCTATTTTGTGAAACAAAAACCGAACAGCATGTGAATGAATATGCAAACTGAGATTTTGTTTTCTTCCAAGAAATCTAGGAAGTTCGAGAGCGGATCCTCATTTTCCCTAGTCACATTAACATCATCTCTCAAAGAAGAACACTATTTGTTCGCGCGTTGTCTGAATCCAGTAACCACCCAATTTTGCCATTAATTAAGACGAGATTACTATACCAATAGATCCTCCCTGCTTGCTCTGATATATTTTTTTCTATAGACATCAACTATTGTTGCATGTGATCATATAACATTATGAGCAGCAATTTAGGGCTCGGTTTTCGAATTTCCATCAGTACAATTGCCAAAGGGCCAAGAACATGGAGAAGCGGGATAAGTTCCTGTAAGATAGCCGAACTGGACAAATATATTTGGCTCAGTGAATGTTGCCCAGTATTTCACTCTATCTCCAAATTCTTCAAAGAAAACGTCTGCAAATGCTTCAAAGTCCTTGACTATGTGGGTATATGAATCCTCTAATTGTTGTGGAAAATCATAATGATTCAACGTTAACAGCTAGGCTTCCAACTGGAAGCATGCGAGATGAGGATATGGAGAATCGATAGGAGTCCACCCCAAGGGAACTCATCAATTCAATATCCTCCTTCCTTGGATTTTTTTTTTTTCTTTGTACTTGGCTTAATGTTATATTTTGACAGGCCTCCCATTTTTTTGCCCTGAGTCTCCTCCTAAATACCGTAATCCAGCCTATACAAGTCATCATCAATATTCAAAACGTGGCAGCTATATTAAGCATGCAGCCCACAAAATGTGCTTCCCATTGATTATCCGTCTAAACATGATGAGTAACTTTAATAAAGTGAAAGATTTTGTCATCCTTTCTGCCGAAAATAAAGGTAAAAAAATAATGAGACAGTCAGTTTTCTCTCAGTCCGTTCTTTACTGTTTGATGATTCACTTGAGTTGAACCTAGAGTTTAGGAACTCACTCCACTTGCTAAAAATGGTTGTGACACAAATCAGATTTAAAATACTTTTCCTATTCAAAAAATATTAATTTTACCAAAGTATAAATACAATTTTTTTAACAAACTATAATTAATAAATGAAATCAAATTAATTTGTACAATAGAATTTTCATACATAATTATTGGGCAAGAAATATCTTAGAAATATGGTGTTATATTGCATGGATTTTGTAGGTGGTTATATCATAAAGTAATTTAATTTGTTAAAAATATGGTGTCATATTTGATGAATTTTGTAGGTGGTTATATCATTAATTTAATTTTTATGAAATTTAATTATAGCAATTATAAAATAATAATTTTATAAAGTAATTTAATTTCTTACATTTTTAAAAGACAAAATTAAAGTGTTTATTAAATATTAGTACGTTTTATTTATTTACGAGTTGTGTTTACTTGATTAAAGATAATTTGTTTTATTTTAGTGAAAAAAAAATCAATTTATTTTTAATAAAATTAAAAAAAAATAGTGAAATAATTGAAAGCATTGTTTGCATTAATTAAATTCTTCGAAAAACAAAAAAAACAAAACTATAAATCATAACTAAATGATCATTTAATTTTGTTTCAAATTGTATTGAATTTGAAAGTATAAAAAATAAAATTATATGAGGCTCAATTTTTACTAACAAAATCTTCCATCCAAGAATAATTACTATTTTTTCACATCTTTTTAGAAGGAATTAGCTGCTCAGCCTTGTTATTATTAAAATAAAGTCTG
This sequence comes from Chamaecyparis obtusa, assembly GCA_027943335.1. Classification (NCBI taxonomy): domain Eukaryota; kingdom Viridiplantae; phylum Streptophyta; class Pinopsida; order Cupressales; family Cupressaceae; genus Chamaecyparis; species Chamaecyparis obtusa. Next base: position 21,584 of record BSBK01010108.1, read on the forward strand.
TACTGACCCCTTAAGGCTTAAATCAACTAATTAGAATGAGTGACATAACTCCCATAACAATTGCCTACTTTAACACGCATATATATTTAACATTAATAAACATTATTTCTACATATAATCCATGCAAGCAAAACGATTTATGCAAAATATCAGTTATAGCTTTATATAGTACCCCAAATGTGGTTGAAACTTAGACAATGAATGCCTTCTTTATGAGCAACCGTATCAAGCAATAATGGAAGCAGCTGGCTTTAACCTCTTTCCCCAATGGCATAAAAAATATTAATTCAATGCTGCAATTGCTCTATCACATTTCAGAAGCCATTGAGGGAGAGGTAAGACCAACTTCCTCCATAAATCAAATGCTGATGCTGCAGATATACAAGAATGAATGAGAGGCTCAGCTTGCATGAAAATACTGCGATTTGCTATATTTATAAGAGAAATAAAGCCTAGAACAAATTTAAAAGCTATTGTGGAGAAACCAATGAAAGTGGTTTGATTATATCAGAGATCTTAGTCGACATCCAATGAAATATGCCTGTTAAATGATACCCACACAAGTTGTTAATCATCTTTCCTGATTTGGAATCTCTAGAAAAAGTTTCAAGTCAAATTCATTCAATTGTATTCTCAATATATATATTGAAAGATTTTTTAAAAGTTTGGAATGAAATCTGATGTAAAAAGTCAATCAACTGATTTCATTTAAGCTTGTTGACATCATAAAAGAAAGTATATTGTTATCTATATATGGCATCTAGCCTTTATTAATGGGCCTAACATTAACACCATTCCATACCATGCAAGAAGTGAAATGACAACATAAAAGAAATGGTACCAGTCAATCTAGTGGAGATTTTATGCAGATAAGTATAAAATGTCTTCTCCTACTTTAATCATAATGACTTTTTGAATGTCATTGGCAGACTAGTAGTTCTCAATAATAAAATAAATGGGAATAATTCAGTTGACATTATGTTTATCTCCATAAATTTATCCACCCAATTATCATTTTTACACAACACTCTATATCCGGTGCAGGGATTTTGAGGAGAAGTATGAGGGAATTGCTGTTAAATCTCCCTCAAAGGCTTTCAAAATATCCACAGACAATTTCTCTGGTTTTTTTGGAGGATTTGAGGGAGATGCAAAAGCAACTCATCTCATTCATTCACATATTTTTATTTTCAGATTTTTATTCTATGATCTATGTTAATTTTTGTTTTCAGAATTTTCTTCTAACCTTCTAATTTCCATTGCCAGTGAATGATTTAAATATCCTCCATAACACTTTAGACGGATTTTCAATGTTCAGTCTTCTTATATAAGAAGATTCACAAACTTTATTGCTACAAGCAGTCTCAGTTATTATGTTATGATACAATATTTATAGAACATATAACTTATGAAGGTTTGCCTTTTCATTATCTTTGGTCTGTTTTTCATTAAAAAAAAATTGTGTAATAGTTTACAGCTTAGAAATTTGATTAATTTTGGATTATGATTTTCTGCAGTTTTTCATAAACAAAGAATTTTTTTCTGTGATTCCTGTTTCGGAGATTTCTGTGCAGGGTTCAGTGATGAAAGATCTAATGGTTTTTAAAAGCATTTAAGTAGTGGAAATGTATGGGAATTTCAGTGTATTGGCATGACAGTTTCCAAATATTATCCAATTATATTTACAGTCGACTATATTTGTAGGTTTTCTGTAAATTATTAATTATATTAAAAAAGGACTCTTCAAGTATCTCCCTCTTCTATTTTGAAAAATAGCCATACCTGTCTTCTAGTGCCCCATCTCCATGCACCCTTGGTAAAAACATTTTTTTTGGACTAATATAAAGTTTGTAAGCTTTTTTATTGTGTGATGATAGATTATTTATTAAAAATATGATTTCAAAGGTTTGATTTTTTTTATATAAGGTAAATTTGAGATTTCGAATCTTTTTACAAAGAGATTCAGTCACAGTAACATAGTCCAATCTAAAATCATAAAATTAATACAATTTCAGCAACACACCAAAGAATAAAACATTAATTATAAATATAAACAAACAGTCATAATAATAAATTTGAGATTCAAAACATAATAATAGTGCTAATTTTATTTTATTGATATATATTTTTTACTACATATGATTTATATTATTGTATATATAATATTATATTATTATATTATACATAAATTATAATTATAATATAATATATTTAGAATGTATAATAATTATAAATATAATATTATTATTTTAATTTATATTATAATCTATATTATAATAATAATATATAATAATTTATCTTTAGAAGATTATATAATAGAAATATATATTATTTTTATTTAACATTTTCAATTAATTATAAAATAAAATATTTATTTACTATGTTTAATTTAAATTATAATATTTTGTAAGGGAAAATATATCACACATTTGTTTACCTAAATATTTATTAATGCATAATTTACATATAATAAATTTTAAAATATTAAAAAAAAATATATAAATGAGAATAAATATATATTATATTATATCATATATTTACAATATTTTTATTTATATACTAATAAACTCATGTAATATAATTTAAAATTTAAAATTTTTAATATACAATTAATATAAAAAAAAAGATTAATGAAAATCCTAATTAAAGATAGAAACAAAAATTGTTTCCAAGCCGAAAACTATGCAATATGGAAGGAGCAATGCATTTTCATTATATTAAATATAAAGTGTACAATAAATAACAAACGTGGTAAATTTCAATAAAACCAATCAACGTGTTTGAATTAAGAGAGCTCCAACAAATTCTGAAAACTATTCATGAACTTTTTATATTAATATTTGTAATTATTTTTTTTTTTAAATTAGAACAATTTTTTTGCTATTACAATTCTTGCACTCTTTCTTCCTGATGATGGATCACTGAGTGTGATGAGAAACATTGATGCTAAAAAACACACAATCAAATGCAAAAACATACATACATATAGAAATAGATTGTGGAAATCTGATAATGTTAATTTAGAACAATATTTTACCATTTATTTTAAAAATTCATAAATGATAAATTATACCTTATTCAATTTCTTCATAGCCACAACTTCCACATTTGTGATTGTTAAAAAATATTAATTTTTTCAATATGAATATAGATAAACATAGGTTTATTTATAATAAAATTTATAAGATAATTTTTATTACTTTTTCACTTTATTTTTTAATAATTTATTTTAATTAAAATAATAATTTTAAAATTGTTTTATCAAGTTTTAAGATATTTTTCATTAAAAATATTATTTTCATACAATTTCTCTTCAAGAAATTACATGTGATTGAAATACATAGACACATAGTTAGTTGTCAATAATGATTTCAACCATTTGAAAATAAAGTGTAAATAATAGAACTATTTACTACGATCATGTTAAGATATTTCTTTGAATATTGTGTATAATCATTATATTTATAATTTTTAATAATTTATTTTTTATTTTGATTAAAAAAATATTTAGTATGTATTGAAGATTTTTTAAAATTATGAATAATTAATCTACTAAGTTTTGTATAGAATTGTAAATCTATTACAGAACTTGTTATGATTATGCAATCAATTATAACTCAAGTGTTTTATGATGATTTGAAGCTAGTGGGATACCTATTACAAGGACATTGGTGGTCTTATTGAATAGGTAATAAGCCTCAACTACTAAATTGTGAATATTTACAATATTCTTTGTATTATTTCAATGTTCAATGAGCCAATTGAGTATCATGTCTATGTCAAAATTATAATTAGAAAGCTAAATTGGCATGACTCATTAGATGATTAAATCAGATCACTTTAACATTAAATTATTAATAAATTTATATCATTAATTAATTAATATAATAACCTAATCATCATTAGGTAGAACCACCTTGCATAGATAGGCTACAATGATGAACAAAATCCAGAAAGGGACGATTCACCAACATCGGATGTAGCTGGTCCTCCTTCAATTCAGCTGGATTTACCTTGACTTGCAACGTTGCAACCAGACAAAGAAAATGAGGGACGAAAAGATCTAAGATAAGGATTCCTTTATGCTTCCTGGTGTCTTTCTTGGATAACATTTTTGGTATTTGTTTCTTTTGCTGATCAACCCTGGAAACATGTTGGATTTGAAATGTTTATGGCAGTTAGTAGTAGATGTTTCCTCTTGTTTAGGTAGGATAAGTTTGCAAAACTGTTCGTAGGAGCACTCACATGCTCATTCTTTTGCTGATCAACCCTGGAAACATGTTGGATTTGAAATGTTTATGGCAGTTAGTAGTAGATGTTTCCTCTTGTTTAGGTAGGATAAGTTTGCAAAACTGTTCGTAGGAGCACTCACATGCTCATATTTCTTTTTTGCTTATCTACTAGTAGCAACTTTTAAGATTGTTAAATCTAGTAAGGTTGCATTTATGTAATATTTTTAAAAATAAACTTTATATTAATACAACTCTTAGCTTTGGCCTCTTGTTTATTAAAAAAATAAAAATTAATGTAGTAAGCAATTATTGGTCATTGATTAAGTTTGAAAAAAAATCATAGCATGGATTCTCCTAATAGACTAGGGGTTGTCAAAGGATAAAGTCTTCGCCATTTTATTAGTTGCCTAGTCTCCCAATATCATTGAATTATATGGAGCAAACACAAAAGGTTTTGAACAATGTTAAGCATTAAAAGATCGAATATAAATATTATAAACGATGCAACATAGGGATCTCAACTATTAATATTTAATATTTAATTATTTTATTCATTTTGAATATACTAGATATATAAAAAATGGGGATATAAAGTCATATGGCCTAAATTAATGGTCATAAATGATCACTTAATAAAATGAGTTACCATTGTAATACTTAATCAATGAGATAATACTATTGGTCTTAATATAAGGATTATCTAGCTCTATCAATTTAATATTTCTTTCAAAGAGATTACTAAATGTTATTAAATTCTATAATTCCAAATAACAAAGTTGGCCAAACAATTAATGTAGGTACCATTGATAGCATCTTTGAAAGCAACTTTGAGCAACTTCTTATAAGTAAATTTATTTCATGTAAATTTTTTTATTCTTACTTTGGGTAAGTATTCATTAGCTACAAAAAGTTTAGCTCTAGCTATGGAGAAAGAATTCATGTAAAATTGTATTGAATGTTAGAATCTATTGTCTAATTTATACTCAATTATGAAATATTGCTCTAATGATTTTTTGTTATCTACCTTTACAAATTGAATATGGTGTCACTAATTTTTTGGTCTGTACACTAAATGTTGTCAGTTTCTTAATGAGTCTAGTTTTTATACTTGAATAACTTAAGTAGTATTATAAACCAAATGCTTTCTCTTAATGCAAGAGCATCAAAAAAATATTTGGACCTACCTAATTCAGTTTCATGCTATTGAATCAAAATTGGTTTGAAATCAATTTTGGGGCAATTATTGACATTGGGGAAACTGATAGGGACTTGCGAGAGTAAAAGTAGGATAGTGAGAGGAAAGAGGGTGACACAAGAGAGGGAATTCTTATATAAGATTGTGGGATCGAGTTTTGAAAGAAATAGAACTGTCTTGGTTCATGGAGAGGGAACTAACAAGATCAAATGAAACAAAAGGAAGATAAGATTATAGGTGGTCATTTTTTATAGAAGAAGAGGAGAGACATCAAAGGGGGGAAGACAAGATGGATCAGTTTGGTTTAGAAGAAAATATGCCTCAACCTAGAGTTGGGGCATGAATGAAACATAGAGTAAGAAGAGACAGAAAAGGGATTGGAACTAGTTCAACCAATAGTGGCATAAAATTCAGCTTATCCTTCTTGGAGAGTCAAATGAGAGAAGGAAGAGAAGGGTTATGTCTATATAGGAAACTACTGGTTTAAAATGCCTAGAATGAATGTACGGAAGAATAAATAAACTTGATAAAGGAATATTGGTTTGTCAAAGGGACCAATCAATGTATTTATACTCCACATAAATAAAAAAACAAATTAATTTTTTATTCACAATAAAGATAATACATGTAGTGATGCTTATTGATTTCTTATTTCCATGGTTTGGATTATATGTTCAATGTCTTTGGTCCATGTATACATCTGTAACTATAAAGAGGGACTAATCATTGTATAAGAGATTGTCCACTAAGACTTTTGATTTTTTTGTGCTATATTTCAATCTATCACTATTCATTAATTCTTGTTGTCATTAAATTGTTATGAATCGGTGTTGTAACCTTCTATTGCCATTGAGATAGGGAGGTTGAATTTGTTAGTGTCAATTAATTAGTTAGCCACCAAATGGTACCTGGACATTAAAATTCCTATCAGATTAATTATTGTTGTTAGTACTTTGAGTTTCTAGATTGCCTTGATGGATAGATTCAATCAACATTTTTTCAAGTTATGGAAGTTGAAGCCATCAATTGGTATCAGAGCCTAAAAGGTATGGGAAGAGTAAGTTGCGAACCTAAAATATTTAGCTAAAGGAAGGTAGTTGTGTTCCTAGATTCCTGGAAAGATATAAGAGTTGAAGATTGATATATTAAAGAGAAGAACCTAAGTACCAAAAGAATAGGTAGAGGAAAAGAGAAAAGTAACCCTAGGTGAGGTATCAAAAAATCAAGAAAAGGAAAGATTGGAAGATGCAATAGAATGTTTAGAAAGAAAGTCTCAAGAAGAAAGACAATATGAAGACAAAAAGGAAAAATAAGGATACAAAGTTTGATAGAGAAATGATAGAGTTGAGAAGGGATTCAAGGAAGTGTAAGATTGTGGTGAAGGGATGGCTTGAGGGAAGAATCCAAGAATATATTTGGCATTGGATGATAGAAAATAAGTTTAAGTGGTCGGTAAAGATGTTGTGGAAAAGAGAAAAAGGAAAGGGATGGATTATTTGAAAAGAGAAGATAAAAGTATGAGGAGAACCCTAAAGGGTTTTGACAATAGAGATTTTCCAAGTGAGCAACATGCACAAGAATGGATGGAGGAAATTCTCCTTGTAGATTACTTGAAGAAAAATAAGGAAGTATGGAGAGAGAAAAATTATAGGGATAAGAAATCAAACTAAGAATTTCTATGTTCAATGGATCAGACTATAGTACATGGAAAGATCAGTTGAAAGGATATTTGATTTTGATCAGTTACAATACTTGGAAGCATGTGGAGACAAAGTATGTGTTCTCTCATAATGGTCTGAAGACTCTAGATGGAATCATGGCATATGAGGAAAATGAAAAGAGAGGTATGCTATCAATAGTATTTTATGAATTAGCTAAGGTTATTTATTGAAAGATTTCTTATGATGTTTGGGAAAATTTGAAAGAGATCTATGAAGGAAATGATAGTGTTAAGCTATCTAAGAAGCTAACAACAAAATGCCACTATGAGAATCTAAGAATGGAAGAAGGTGAAGACATTAGGAGTTACTTTTAGAGATTTGAGAATGCAGTTAATGAAGTCAAGAACCAAGGAGGCACTATTATAGATGAGGATTTTATGTAAAATATATTGATGATATTACTGGATAGCTACAATGATAATAACTTGGCTATAGAGGAGTTGTAAGATTAAAATAAGTTTACTAAAGATTAGTTGTTTTGAACTCTAACTACATTTGAGTTGAGGAAGTTTGGAAGAGAGAAGAGAAAATCCGAGATCAAATTCAAGGCAACTAAATCAGAAGAAGATCCTGACAATGATGATCATGGGGGCTTCACTTAGTGAACTTGAATCATAGCACATGCATTCATGGCATACTAAAGAATCCCCTATTTTTTTAAAAATATTGTCCCAAAATTCTTTCTTGTCACCCCCTCCAATACCCACCCAGTACCCCCATTCCCCTTTTCCTATATAAACCCCAACCCCCCCTCCCCCAAAAACTCCCTACCCCCTATTTAGGCAATACATTGCCCCCTTTTTTTCCCATTTTAAACCCCCCAATATGAATGCACATGATATCATGATTTCCCCTTTAATGAAGACCCCATGGTGATAATGAAGAAGAATTTGCAAAAACAATTGCGAGGATATTGACGAAAGGTACAAACAAGTACAAATGTATGTTACCTCTAAAATGCTTTAGATGTGGAAAAATTGGTCATTTGGCTACTAGATATCTAGAGAAGGGTCCTAGATATAATTTTAAGAAGTTCAATAAGAAGGTTTACTATGCAAATGAAGAGGCTAGTATTTCAAATGATGAGTTAGAAGTAGAAGATTGTTTATTTTATGTTGAAGAAGGTAAGAAATCATAAATTGATATCTCTAACATTTTTATTGAAGTTGATGATGATTTTGAAACTAATTTGGATGTTATAAGAAAAAAAAATTAATGGTTGATTGATAACTTGGTTGTTCTCATCACATGACTGGAGATATGATGCAAGAGCATCTTGGGTCTTGAGAAATCTTGCATCACCAAAAATATTTCATGTTTCCTATACTAGTCTGATGTTTGTTTTTTCACCAATGTTGTTGTTGGTTTCTTGCCTTGCAAACTTAATGCAGTGATGTGGACCTAATCTGGAGCATTCTCATAAGGGTGCACATCCTAACTCACTTGGATCTGGAAGTTATCGCAATTTCCCTCAGGCATCAATTTTTCACCAGTTTCACTCATGAAACATGTGGTATTTTAGCTTGCATGGTTCTATGTGGGGAAATTGGATCTTGCACGTTTGGGGATCTATTCTTGGATCATGTGTGGACCTAAATGCAACTTTGAATCTTATTTTGTTATTTCTAGCTTTAGTTTTGGTTTCTCCTCCTAAGTGGACCTATATTGTAATTAAATACCTGACTGGCCGACTTGTGGCTTTTCTGGCTATATATTTGGAGCTTAGGTTGTTTAGTAGGGAAGTTCTAGATGGTAGAAGGATAGTAGTAGAAGTAGCAGAGAAGATAATATGTGAGATGTGATTCTAATTGCATAATTTCTTTTTATAAGGCCGAAACCCAAAAGGCCTCACAGCCGAGCATGTTGCTATTTTAATAATCTAATTGCACCACTGTAGTGCGACCAGTTGCTTGTCTCATATCCATTGTGTTTATCACTGATTTCATGTGGTTTTTATATTTCTTTTGTGTTTAACTCTTCACAGGACATGTTTGTGGGTTTTAGCAGTCTCAATTAACCCTGATTCTGCCTTCACCTTCCCTACCCTTGCATCAAGTGGTATCAGAGTGAAGTTATTTCTTGTGGATTGGATTGTGGAGAACCTTATTGGATTGGTTGTAGGGTGGTAGATCTAAAATCTAACCTATAACTTGCAAAAGGTTATGATCTTGCTAGAACCTGATTGTCAAGATGGTTCAAGGTAGAGGAAATGATAATTCTATCATGGATATGTTGAGGAAGATTGCAACTAGGCTTGAAGTTGTAGAGATAACCCAGAGAAGAGGTGCACATATCGAAGATGTTAGTGATGAAGAAGAGGCAACACCTAATCCTCAACCTGAAGTTGAGAAGGATGAGGAAAGACTCTTGAGAGTTTTGTCTAAGGCTAACTCCAGTCTTGTAGTTGAAGTTTCTTGCTATGATGGAAGACTTGAGATCGATGAACTTTTGGATTGGATCTCTGAGATGGATAAATACTTTGAGTATGAAGGTATTCCTAATAATAAGAAGGTTAAGATAGTAGCCACAAAGTTGAAAGGGCATGCATTTCTTTGGTGGGATCATTTGCAAACTGAGAGACAAAAGAGAGGAAAAGAAAAGATCAAGACATGGATGAAAATGATTGGAAAGATGAAGAAGAAGTTTCTTCTAGCTAATTACCAAGTTAGTTTGATGAGAAAGATGCAAAATCTGAGACAAAAGGACATGAATATGAAGGAATATACTGAGAAATTTTACAAATTGGATATTAGATCTGGACATGTGGATGATGAAGTTGAGAAAGTGGCTAGATACCTGAATGGTTTGAGGACATCGATTCAAGATGAGATCAGCTATGTGAAAATAGATAGTGTGGAAGAAGCATACCAATTTTATTTGAAGGCAGAAGAGAGATTGACAAAGAGACATGAATAAAGAAAGAGAGGAAGAGGTGGTAGATTTTAGAGAAGTAGAGGTAGATCTTATGGAGAAAGTAGCAGATATGATAATGCAGTGTGGGATAAAGGATGGAAAGATGAACCTGATGGTAGAAGAGGTAACTACTCTATAGGTAGCTATACTAGTTACTCTAGGAATTACAATAGTGGGAAAAGAGTAGAGAAATCTTGGTTTAAAGGTACTTGTTACAAATGTGGTGAAGAAGGACATAGAGCTTTTGAATGTACTAACTCTAGAAAGAAGAATGGAGGTAATGGTAGAAATAATTTGGATTGTGAACAAGTTGAGGAAATGTCTAATGAACCTGAACATGGTGAGAAATTGATGCTAAGAAGGATCTTGTGGAATCAAGAAGCTGATGAGGAACCTATGTTGAGGAAAATTTTGTTTAGAACCAGATGTAAGATCGTTGACAAATGTTGCAAGGTAATCATTGATAGTGGACGTTCTGATAATTTGGCATCCAAAGAGATTGATTAACAAATTGTAGTTGTAGAGATTGAAACATCCTAAGCCTTACCATATTGTTTGGATTCAGAAGGAACATAAACTACTTGTAAGTGAACAATGCCTTGTTAAATTCAAAATTGAGAATTATCATGATGAAGTCTTGTGTGATATTATGCTTATGGATTGCTGTCATATTCTTTTGGGTAGACCTTGGCAATATCATGATAGGAAATCTTTGCATGATGGTAGATTGAATCAATATAGTATTATTTGGATGGATGGGAAGAAACAAGTATTATTGCCTTTAGTAGAGAAGTTTGATGAAGGTCACTATACTACAGTCAGAGTATGCTTGGTTGATGGTAAAAAGTTTGCAAGAGAAATGAAAGAACAAAATGTTTTTTTTGCTTTAATTCCAAGGAAAAAATGAGAAACAAGACGAGTTAGAACATGCACCTAAGGTTAAACCTTTGTTGACTAAATTTCATGACATAATTTCTAACAATGTACTTGATGGTTTACCGCCTATGAGAAGTATAAGTCATTGTATGGATTTGATACCTGGAGCTAGTTTTCCTAATAAAGCACCACATAGGTTGACACCTAATGAAAAGACAGAGTTGAATAGACAAGTGCAAGAATTTCTTGAAAGAGGTTTGATTAGTGAAATTTTGAGTCCTTGTGTAGTATCTATTGTGTTAGCACTTAAAAAGAATGGAGAATGGAGAATGTGCACTGATTCTAGAGCTATAAACAAGATAATAGTAAAGTACATATTTCCTTTGCCTAGGATGGATGACATAATGGATAGTTTGAGTGGAGCGAAGTATTTCACAAAGATTGATTTAAAGAGTGGATATCATCTGATTAGAATTAGAGAAGGGGATGAATGGAAAAATTCTTTTAAGACTAATGAAGGTTTGTATGAATGGTTGGTTATGCCTTTTGGTTTGACTAATGCACCTAGTACTTTCATGAGGCTAATGAATGAAGTTTTGAAAATATTCTTGGGTAATTTTGTAATTGTGTATCTTGATGACATTTTGATATTCAGTAAGAGTAAGGAAGAACATCTTGAGCATATCAGACAAGTATTGTAGAGATTGAAGGAATAAAAATTGTTGATTAATTTGAAGAAATGGAGACATTATTTGATGCCTAAAGATTTTTTGTTGTATACTGACCATAAAGCTTTGCAGTATTTGGGAAGTCAGAATAAATTGAATTAGAGACATATGAAGTGGGGTGAGTTCTTGCAAAATTTTTCCTTTTCATTGAAGCATAAAAGTGGATAGTCAAATAAGGTTGCTGATGACTTAAGACGAAGAAGAATTTTTTTGACAGAAATGAGAGTTGAGGTACTTGGTTTTGATAATTTGAAGTTTTTTTATGAGACTGACATTGATTTTGTAGAATATTGGAAATGCTATAAGGAACAAAAAATGAGTTATAAGTGGACTGATTATTTCATTCAAGACAACATGTTGTTTAAAGGAGTTCAATTGTGCATACCTAGAGGATCTATGAGAGAGAACATAATAAAGGATCTAAACATAGTGGTGGACTTGTTGGACATTTTGGGATTGATAAGACTATGAAATTGATTTCAGAAAGATACTTTTGGCCACATATTTATAGAGATGTACAGAGAATGGTGAGAGGTTGTAGAATTTGCCAACACAACAAAAGGAACTAGTCAGAATGTGGGATTGTATACACCTTTTCCTATACTTGATAGACCTTGGGAAGATGTGAGTATGGAATTTATTCTTGGATTGCATAGAACTCATAGAGGTAATGATTCTATTTTGGTAGAGGTTGACATATTTTCAAAGATGGCTCATTTCACACCTTGTAAGAAGATATCTGATGCATTTCATGTAGCTGAATTATTTTTCAAGGAAGTAGTAAGATTGCATGGGTTGCCTATATCTATTGTTTCAGATAGAGATACTAAGTTTACTGGTTACTTTTGGAGAAAACTTTGGAAAAAGATGAATACAGAATTAAAGTTTAGTTCTACATTTCACCCTCAGATAGATGGATAGACTGAAGTTGTGAACAGAAGTTTGGGAAACTTGTTGAGATGTTTAGTTAGAGATAAGCTTTCTAATTGGGATTTAGTTTTGGCACAAGAAGAGTTTGCATATAATAATTCTATAAATAGAAGAACTAAGAGGACACCATTTGAGATTGTTACTAGATTTCATCCTAAGGGAACCATAGAGTTGAGATATTTACCTACTGAGACCAGAAGAAGTGCTGAAGCTACTGAGACCAAAAGAAGTGCTGAAGTTGAGGATTTTGCAGTATACATGAGAAATTTTCATGATGAAGTCAAAAGGAATTTGGAGGATAGTAATCTGAAATGTAAATAGAGAATAGATAAAAGAAGGAGACATAAATATTTTGAAGTTGGAGATGAGGTTATGATTCACTTGAAGATGAATAGATTTCCATTTGGTACCTACAACAAGCTAAAAATGAAGAAATTTGGACCTTGTAAGATTCTGAAGAAGTTTGATAGTGGAAATGCTTATGAAGTGGAATTACTAGAGGACATGGATATATCACCTATATTCAACATTGTTGATATCTTTGAGTCCTTTGAATCAAATGATGAGGTTGAAGATGATCAGAATTATCCTAAGAAGGATAGAGAAAGAATTGAGAAGATCTGGAATAGCAGAGTAAGCAAGAGTACAAGAGGAAAAGACTACATGGAATACCTAGTTTAGTGGAAAGACAAGCCAGTTGAAGACAATTCATGGATTACACAAGATGAGTTGGATCTTTATGGTTCAAATAAGAATATGAGCAATGCCTGATGTGTACATCAGCTCTTTTGTTATCCCAGGTGTCTGATGCAGGAGCATCTTGGGTCTTGAGCAATATTGCATCACCAAAAATATTTCTTGTTTCCTGTACCAGTCTGATGTTTGTTTTGTAGGTGATGTTGCTGTTGGTTTCTTGCCTTGTGAAGTTAATGTAGTGATGTGGACCTAATCTGGAGCATTCTCCTAAGGGAACACTTCCTAATTCACTTAGATATGGAAGTTATCACAATTTCCCTCGGGCATCAATTTTCTGCTACTTTCGCTCATGAAACGTGTGGTATTTCAGCTTGCATGGTTCCGTGCGGGGAAATTGGATCTTGCGCAGTTGGGGATCTATTCTTGGAGCATGTGTGGACCTAAATGAAACTTCACATTGTGTTTTTGTATTTCTATATTTAGTTTTGGTTTCTCCTCCTAAGTGGACCTATATTGTAATTAAATGCCTAACAGGTCGACTTGTGGCTTTGCTGGCTATATATTTGGAGCTTAGGTTGTTTAGTAGGGAAGTTCTAGATGGTATAAGGATAGTAATAGAAGTAGCAGAGAAGATAATATGAGAGCTATGATTCTGATTGCATAATTTATTTGTATAAGGCCAAAACCTGGAAGGCCTCATAGTCAGGCATTTTGCTATTTTAATAATCTAATTGCACCAATGTAGTGCGACCAGTTTCTTGTCTCATATCCATTGTGTTTTTCACTGATTTCATGTGGTTTTTATATCAAGCTTTCGTGTAACTCTTCATAGGGCATGTTTGTGGGTTTAAGCAGTCTCAATTAACCCTGATTCTACCTTCACCTTTTCTGCCCTTGTGTCAAGATAAAAGTAAGTTTGTGTCACTTGACAAATATGATGGTGGTCCTATTAGGTTTGGTGATGACAAGACTGCTTATATTGTTGGTAGAAGATCTATTACTTTTGATGGAAATAATAATATTGGCAATGTCTATTATGTCAAGGGTTTATGTCACAATCTCTTGAGTGTTGGAGAGATGTGTGAGAATGGATATGATGTTGTTTTCAAGAATGAAGGAAGTGAAATTTGGAAGATATTTGGAGATGTGATTCTAGTTGGAAAATGGAAAGGAATGAATATGTACCAACTTGAAGGTGCTTCATAAGGATGTTGTTTACTATATCAGACTAATGATAGTTGGCTCTAGAACTAGAGGATATGCCGCATCAATTTTGACAATTTGGTAAGAGTAAGTTCAATAGGTGCAGTAAGAGACTTACCTAGATTATGCAAACTAGACAATGTTATATGTAAGGGATTTCAGGAAGGAAAGTAGAGGAGAGAATATTTCAAAGAAAAAGATTATTCATTTATTAATTTACTGGATCTAGTTCACACTAATCTGTGTGGTCCTACTAGAACAAGAATTTTCAAGTTGAGAGATACTTTATAATTTTTATTGATGATTATTCAAGGTTGACTTTGGGTTGCATTATTAAGAGAAAAACTAGAGGCTATTGAGAAGTTCAAGATATTTAAGTCTAGAGTTGAGATTAAATGTGATAGAAAGATTAAATGTTTGAGATTTGACAAAGGAGGAGAATTTACTTCTAATGCGTTTGAAAGTTATTATGAGAAACATGGTATTAAGAGATAGTTTTCAATGACCTGAACATCACAATAGAATGGTGTAGTGGAAATGATGAACCGGACAATTCAGGAAGCAACAAGGACTATGTTGAAGGAAGCAAGTACTAGAAATTTATTGGAGAGAAGCAGTGTATACTACTATATACGTGCACTTAAAAAATTTCTATACTGAAAGAAATATGGAAAGACTTCATATGATTTATGACATGGATGAAAACTTATAATTAAGTACTTAAAAATATTTGGAAGTAGATGTTACATTCAAAAAGACAAAGACAATCTTGAAAAATTTGACATTAGAGCTGATGAAGGCATATTTATGGAATATTATACTAAGAGAAAAGCATGTACCGGTGTTACAACAAAAGATTGAATAAGATCATGGAAAGTGCGAGTGTGACTTTTAGGTTGATGAAGATTTTAGGAGATTCCTTAGAGACACATTGAGTATGATTTTAATACAGAGGAAAAAGGATAAGAGGAAGCCACACAACTAGCATCGACATCTACAATTAAGAAACTAAGGTATGTACAAAAAAATCATTCTAAGAACCAGATTATTGGTGTTAAAATTAGAGGAGTTGTCACTAGAAGTAGAGAAACACAAGATCATTCTTTTTTGTGTTTACTTTTAGAGATTGAGCCTAAATATGTAGAAGAAGCATTGCATGATCATAATTAAGTTAAAACAATGAAAAAGGAACTTGATCAGATTGAAAAGAATCAAACTTGGGAACTTGTACCCATACTGATAGATAAGAATATGATTGATACAAAATGGGTTTACTAGAAAAAACTAGATTAGAATGGTAAGGTAATAATAAACAAGGCAAGATTAGTATGCAAAGGGTTACACTTAGATTAAAGGAATTGAATTTGATGAGACTTATGCCCCTATTGCTCAGATGGAGGTGATCTAGATATTTTTGGCTCTTTTAGCATATAGAGACTTCAAGGTTTATTAGATGGATATCAAGTCAAAATTATTGAATAGAGAACTAAAGGAAGAAGCGTACATTGAAAAAATAGAAGGATTGATATTAGAAGATGATCCAGATACAATATGAAGATTGAAGGAGGCATTGCATGGATTGAATTAGGCACCGAGAACTTGATATTGAAGATTGGATAGTTATTTGATTGGTTAAGGTTTTCAGAAAGGTTCTACAAATAGTAATTTGTATTCCAAGATTTATTCAGATCAAATTGTGATTGTTGTTGTGTATGGTGAAGCTATCATCTTCGGAGGAAGAGATAAATTGTGCAAGAGATTTGTAGAAGAGATGCAGAAGGAGTTTGAGATGTCTAGGATTAGAGAGATGAATTTATTTCTTGGATTGTAGGTAAATCAGAGCAGTAAAAGAATTTTCATTTCTCAATCCAAGTATGTCAAGGAATTATTGAAGAAGTTTGGTTCAGATAACTCTAAACTAGTATGTACTCCAATTGTTACTAGTTGCAAGTTGACTAAGGAAGATGATTCATTGAAAGAAGATGAAAGTAAGTATAGATTGATGATTGGTGGATTGTTTTACTTGAATACTACTAGACCAAATATCATGTATGTCGTATGTTTGATAGCCAAATTTCAGAAAGAACTGAAAGAATCTCATGTTGTGGCAGTAATATAATTTTTTAGATATTTGATAGGAACATAAGAGTTTGGTGTATGGTATCCAAAATGATCATATTTCATGCCGATAGATTATATAGATGAATATTGGGTAGGTTTTTAGGATAATCAAAGAAGTACTAGTGGCGGAGCTTACTTTCTTGGCTCCCAATTAGTTTATTGGTCAAGAAAAAAGAAGGATTATGTAACTTTATCAACTGTTGAATTAGAATAAATTGTAGCATCCTCATGTTGTACTCAGTTAATATGGATGAAATATAATTTGAAGGATATGGGTTTTAATTTTGAATAGGTTGAGTATGTTCCTACAAAGGAGTAGATAGCAGACATATTTAAAAAACCTTTTTGCAAGGATTTTTTTAGTATCTTAGGGGGAAGCTATGCATTCTGTCCCTTCCTAGTGTTCCCTAGATACACCAGTGTATGCATTGGTATAGTGAATTCCATGATTTTTATTTTTTTGGATAAAATCTTGGTGGCTTCCTCTCAAGGGGAGAAAAGTGAGTTACTCAGGATGAGTTTGGGCCCTTTTTCATTGTTGTGGAAGGGGGAGAAGAACAAAAGAACAAAGAAATTTGATGCTAATATATTTTAACAGTGAGTTGTTTTCTTTTTGATTGATGGATGTTTCCATCTATGACAAAGGTGGAGATTGTTAGAATGTGAAGTTGATGTTTTTCATGATGTTTTCATTAATGTCAACATATTCTATGCATATTTATGATTTGGTTTTATCAGTTGATGTGTACCTATATACTTGGTGTATTGGTAGAGGTGTTAACTAAAGGATGTGATTTAAATATTATTCTTATCTATTTTTGTGGTGGTTCTATTTCATGTGAAACACATGGTGGATTGATCATTTTGGTTTGGTCCTATTTGGAGCATGTTCATTTATGTTTTAGTCCCAACACCTACCATCTAATGTGTCCATCATATCTGTTGGTACTAAAGGATTTGGAGATGGTGTAGCTATTGTTATTCATGAAGTATGTTGTATTGAATGAGTGGTCCACATTTAATTCCTTACCACCATGGGAATGATTTTAGTGTGACCTATTTCGAATTATTTATAGCTGACATGGTTGATGGCATCAAGAAGTATAAAAAGCGTGATGATTTTAGTTGTTCATGTGGCCTGTGTGATGATTGTTTTTGAAGTGAATGCGAATATAAAATAGGAGATCTATGTGTTGATGATCGTGTGTGTGCATATATTTGATAGTAGACTGATATATCTTTTATGTATTGCAGAGTATCATTGATAGTGTTCTCAGTGGTGGATTCAATCTCATTTCTTATACTTTGGAAGTGAGCCTATTTGTATTGGAAGTTATCCATATTCATATTTCAAGGTATTTAGCTCGACTGGAAATGAGCCAACCATAGTGAGAAAACCACATTGAGAAAGCTAGCAATGAGCCTTTGTAAAAATCACCTTAATCGATGTTTTCATTTCATGAGAATTAGGTTCACTATTATTTTCCCTAGTTTGGGTTTCCACACAAATTTTGGTGTTCCTTATGTTGGTGATTTTTTCTTGCATGGTCATATCTGTTATAATTTCTTATCGTTAGAATATAAGTTAATGTTAATATAACTTTGATTATAATTTGCATGATTTGTGGGTTTACTGACAGAGTTAAAGTTTTTGAAACTGTTTGGGAATAACTTATTCACTCCCCTTTCAAATTTTTAGCTTGTTAAACAAATTCCATATTTATATTCTTTGCATAGGATTGGTCAAGAATAGTAATGTTGGAGTAGATATTTGGATGGAGGACCTACCAAGTTTAGTTTTCTATAAAACCACATACAACTTTTATAGCTAAAATTATAATTTTAAAGAAGTTAATTGAAATATTTTGTAGAAAATCCACCTAAAATATAATTGAAGGTCGGAGAAATGTCTAATTTTTCTAACTATAATGTTGGGAAATAAAGTTCCCAAGTTTATGTATATAAACTAGGAATTGTGCCTATTTCATTTCATTAAACTAAGGAGGAGAATTGATCCACTTGGATCAATCTCAAATTTGATGGAAAAATACTTAACACAAGGTGAAATCTGTTAGAAATAGGAAATACTAAGAGGGGGGGGGGTGAATCAGTATTTCACAAACTTTTACTTTTTCCCAATTATGGATATAACAAATTGACTTGAAGCTTGCATAAGAAACTAAACTTAGTAAGATGAATAACAAGCATAGCAATAAAACAAATGAACTCATAACACCATGTTTGTTCTCGAGGAAATCCTGGCCAAGGGAAAGCCTTGGTGGGGATGATACCCACAACTGATCCACTAATCAAAAGTATCTGGTTAAGGATGTTGACCCTATTAGGAGTCTGTTACATACATATAGTGTCTCTGTCTTGATTAAAGGACTTTAGGACTTGTTAGAAGCCTCAACCTTGTTAGGAGTTTCTATTAAAAAACAAATGTTTGCAAGATGAGCTCACTACCCAAACATGCAATATAAAATATCAGCTTATAATACAAAGGTAAAATCAAAACCTTTTTTGTTGTCGAATAGCTTTCCTATTCTGATT
Organism: Chamaecyparis obtusa; assembly: GCA_027943335.1. Lineage (NCBI taxonomy): Eukaryota > Viridiplantae > Streptophyta > Pinopsida > Cupressales > Cupressaceae > Chamaecyparis > Chamaecyparis obtusa. The sequence goes on from BSBK01010108.1 coordinate 40,752, forward strand.
TAGCTTTATAGGCTCTTCACTTTCACATACAACTATTACTCTCTTCCTTCTTACAATATACAACTTTACATCATATTTCAACTTATTACAATCACTATATGTAACTTATATCCATTTCACATTACATAATTCTTACATATATACAAGTTATTATAATAAATAACTTCCATTCAGCTTACAATACATATACTCTTCTCAAATTATAAGATCAATTCATGTTGCCTTAGGGTTAAAATCTAGGATGTCATCCCTACATGGTTAAGTCATTATTTTGATAAACAAAATAATCCCTTAACTTAATGTGATCAAATTTTGTCTTCTGCTTTATTCAGGTCGGCTCAACACCATCTCTGTAAATCTTTAATATCTTCTATTGTACATGCTGTATAGACTTGCACTCCCATATGTGGCTTTGATATACATAGAATGATCCATGTTCAAGTGCGCATGCACTGAGCCTTCTTCTATGAACATCGCTAAAAAAAATGTCTCCATTTAGATTGGTAAATATTGTTTTACTTAGACAATTTTCTAATGCACTTATACAAGAATTCTTCCTTCGATTATGCTATCATCATGTTGAGTATATGTTGCCATAATGGCAACATTATGATATCCTACTTAGAAAAATTACCAACAAATTTAACACTCCATAAATTGAAATATGTGAGTTGGATACAAGATCTCGGGATAATGATGTGAAATTGATAGTATCTGATATGCATGAGAATATTCAAATCATATGCATAGACATATAGTATGGATCTATAAATGATAAATAAAGAGTACCTATGTCTAAAACCTAGGACTAAAAGTGGAGGACAATGTCGTATCTAGGTGGCCTCGTCCAAGAGTGTTGGGTGCAAAAAAAAGATGTATTTTATAGATTAGGATTTTTTTATAAATCTCTCCTAAAGAATTTTCTAGAAAAGTGTCCAATAGTGACAAAAACTATTGCCACTATCCCTACCTTTTTTTCTTTGGAAATGATATTTCTATACGTCTCTATTTTCTCATCCTGAATCTAAATTATTTTCCTCAAATCCCATCACTTGCACATGTAAAGAGATAAAATATTGTTGTAGTAATAGGGTTTTTACTAGGTCAAGTCATAGGTCTGGGATCAACCCTATAACTAAATTCAACTTGAACTAGAAATAGAATTGAAAGTGTTCCTTGAAAGAGAATAGGCTAGATCTAAAATTGAAATACTAAAATGAAATGTTATACCTTCATGAATCTCCTTTGTGTTGAAGTATACATGAAAAGAATGACATTATCATGTAAGAATACATAATTAACTTCATAATAAATTTCTTATGGATGCCATCTTTAATGATTGAAATTTGAACTTGACCCCTCTTTCATTGCCTCTATAATGCATGATTTCTTTCTTAATGAGATATGATGATATAAGATGATGCAATGTGATATAATGTGTGACAAGATGAGATGTCTCAAATGACGGGGTAATGATTGATTTTATACCTCACCTCATGAAACATATTTGAATTTATGAAGGAAGCCAACATGGACAAGGAATTCCCACCTATAATTTTAGTTGTTGAAGGGTCCAAAATTGGGACCCTTTAAGATATAAAAGGGCACTTGTGGTGCCATTTTCCAATGTATCAATTAGTGTTGAAAAAAGGACCACTGACCCAAGTGATGGATAAGGTTTGCAATTCGAAGCTGATGTGAGCATAATCAGACATGATCAAAGAGTGGAAGGACACAATGCTAAAGTGAGGCCTAACTGAGTATGAAAATGTATAGGGATACAATTTTTGATTTGAAATTTATCCCGTAGTTTAGAAGAAGTATGAGCCAACATTCATACACTTGGTAAAGTATAGAGTAACACTAAAAAAATTTCATAAAGATACTAAGAAAGAAAGAAACACCAAGCCCCCAGTGACTTAGGATATTATTATTAGAGTTGATGAAAAACAACCCATAGCTCCCAAGAACACCTGCACGCAAACACCTGTCACAGAAAGAGAGAGAAGAAAATAGCTATGGAGACCTAAACGTATGGATCCACAAGAGAGGAGAAATCCTTGATGTGCAAAAATAAAAGTTGCAATCAATAATGAAATGTTAGAAAAGGTTAGAAAGTGTTATGAGATCAATCCTTATAAAAGGATATCATAAAACCTAAAAAGGTAAAACCCTAGGTTGCATATTAATAATTTATAAAATAATTAATTATTATATGCCTAAAGTTTAGCTTAAGTCGAAAGAGGTAATAAGTGACTTAATAATTAAATCAATATGATTCAATTAATAAGCAAACACTTTATTACTCTAACACCCCCCTTAATATAAACTTTGGGAGAAGCTAAAAACCTAGAAAGAACAACTGAAGGCAAATGGGTCCCGGCAACAAAAGGCCTAATCAGGTACCCAAGTACAAAAGAGAGTCTCTATAAAGCGAAGGAATAGAGAAAACCACATGAGAAAAAATCTACTCCAAAAAGAGACAAAGACTAGTCTAAAGGATTGAAGAAGCCTCCAAAACTAGGAATGTTCCAAAAAATAGGAAGAAGGATGAACATGTACAACATCACTGAAGCATGAAACTACAAACTTTGTTAAGAAGAAACTGATGATCTGAAGATCCTCCATAGAAATATGACCAGGTAGAGAAGACTGTAATTTGCATGAGTGCCCTCAAATGACACTACTTGAATCAGGAGGCAAACAAAGGCAAACACCTAAACTTGAAGATACAGATGGCATAAACACCAAAAGTCTGAAGAGATGATCAATCAAAGCTAAAAGAGTGCATCCAAAAATAAGAAAGAAAGAGTGTCCATATGGTAAATGATCCATCTCACCGAAATGCATAGGTACCCAGCCACTGCAACCGCCTAGTACATAGGATCAAATATTGAATACATAGCTCACACTATCAAACCAAGGAAGTAGTAGAACTAGCAGTAGAAACCCCTCCATATTGTTGACAAGGGAGTAATGAAAGGTACACTAAAAAGATCATCCAATATGAACTGCATGATGAAGAAGAATCTAAAACATTGAATGTGCAGAGAGAGTACAAATACATATAGAGATACCTGAGGCTAATTTCGTTGGAGGAATGCTCACATGACAAAAGAAGATGGAAAACAAAGGCAAACATCAAACCCCCCTGGCACTGTATAATGGAGTGCAAGTACAAATTGCATGAACATGTGCAAGATCCCATCATACAATAGAGTGGCACTTTATCTCAGTGCGTGTGCATAAAATAATGCTACAAAAATGAAGTATACACTACTCAAAGAAGAGTGAAGGCTGCTGAAACAAAAGAATAGCCTAAGACGAGCCATCCCTCAAAGGGAAGAGATCTCAGGACCTAAAACAACCAAGATATCCACTAGACTACAAAAATGCAAGAATCTGAATAAAATTAACCTAGAGAAGAATCTGGAAAAATGACACACAGCACTAAAAAGCTCTCTGAACAAGATTTCCAATGATATATGATTTTCCTAAAATGGAGTCTGGATGTGCAAGATAGATCTCCTGGAGTGCATAAATGAAGATCTGGCTTTGAAAGAGAAAAAAACCATCAAAAAAATAAAACCATAAAATATAACCTTTAGATCTAGAAATATCTCAGAATCAGCTTTTCGACGATATCTTGTTTGCCAAATTTTGACACCGTATGCTCAAGATATGAGGAAAAAACCAACAACTATGCTGAAGGGCCCAAAGAAGGTGTCTAGAAGGATCTGAAGATGGGTGACATTAGAAAAAAAAAAATCACATGTGAAACCATAAGATCTGATAAAATCTCAGAAAGATCTTTCTGACAATATCTTGTTTGCTGAAAATGGAGCCCGAATGCAAGAGAAACGGATCTCGAAATACAGGAGGTCTGAAATGCCAAGATCGCAGAGAACATATGACTTTGACAGAAAAAATAACATCAAAATGGAAAAATCACAAAACTATACCAAAAAATTTAGATCGGGTTCGGAAATATCATTCTGGCGGTATATCATTTGAAGAAAATGGAGCCCGGATGAGAAAGATAGAAGCTGATAACCAATAGGAAGTGCTGGAGGGAAAGCAAAATAGAAGCTCTGACTTTGAATGAATGGTGTGAAAATTAGAGGAAAAAAATCTAAAATCTAAAATGCCAGAAAGATGCACCTCTGAACCAGCTTTCCAATAGTATCTTGTTTGCCAAAAGATGATACCGTATGCCCGAGATACGCCCAAAATAGCGCAAAAGGGTTGAGATGCAAGAACATGGAAAAACCTCTACATTTGACTGCAATAAATGTAGCATAAATGGAGAAATAAGGTAACCACTCCAATAAAAACATGTTCACCTCAGAATTACCTTTTCGTTGATATCTCGTTCTCTCAATTTTGATATCGGATGCATGAGTTATAGGCAAAAGTCTGACTGTCTGCTAGAACTGCACTAAAAAGCATGCATGTGCCACTTAACAAAAAAAATGTTGTTTAACCGTGACCACCAGCGGTTAAACCCCGCAATCACGATGGGTCACCATTGACGGTGACCGCTAGCGGTTCCCTCTAGTGGTTCCCGGTGGCAGGGCCGTCAGCAGGGCTGCTGGTGAAGCCGCCCGCGGTGGCACTCAGGTGGCTGCATAGTGGCACTCAGGTGGCGGCCCAACGACACTGCCAAACAAATTTTTTTTTGAAATCGCCATACTATGCTACCTCGGAGTGCATGCTAGGCTGTACGGCTTGGTGGGCAAAAAAAAATTGCCTTAGAAAACTTGTCCAAAATCGATAAGTTTTATATGAATTTTGACTATCTCGAGCCTTTTGGACATAGCCATGAGGTTCATTTGGGCTAGAAGTGCTCCAAAAAATAGTGATCTCCTCAGGATCCGTGTTGGGGTTGATTGCAAATTTTTTTTTTTGCCACAGATTCCAACTTTGTCCAAATTGGACAAACTTTATATGGATCTTGGGGTTTTTGGATGCTCTAAATGTAGTTGTGAGGTTTTTTTGAAGCCAAGATGACTAGAAAAATAGGTCCCCCCAGATTTGATAGGAAACCCTCTCTGAAAATGTAGATCTGACAAACATGAATGAATCTCTCAGGAAGAGGACAAGGGCAAGCAGATCTGAAGCTCTGATACCATATTGGAGTTGATGAAAAACAACCCATAGCTCCCAAGAACACTTGCACGCAAACACCTATCACAAAAAGAGAGAGAAGCAAATAGCTATGGAGCACTGAACGTATGGATCCACGAGAGAGGAGAAATCCTTGATGTGCAAAAATAAAAGTTGCAATCAATAATGAAATGTTAGAAAAGGTTACAAAGTGTTATGAGATCAATCCTTATAAAAGGAGATCAGAAAACCTAAAATGGTAAAACCCTAGGTTGCATATTAATAATTAATAAAATAATTAATTATTATATGCCTAAAGTTTAGCTTAAGTCGAAAGAGGTAATAAGTGACTTAATAATTAAATCAATATGATTAAATCAATAAGAAAACACTTTATTACTCTAACAATTATTGATCTAGAATCCAGATAGAAGGAGAAAAAAATGAGAGTCACATGAAGATAAGAGAGAGCATGACTATTTTAGCATAGTAAGGTTATGCTTACTATGAGTCATGTAGAGAATTAGTACACAAACTTAGTGTGACAGATTACAAAGAAAAATGCACAGTTAGCAAAGCGAGCTAAAAAAAATTTAACTACAAAATGGATGTTGTAGCATGCACCAAACATGTTGTGGTATGTGCACAAAATGTAACAAAGAGAAGAGTGTATGTTCCCATATTAAAGTGATTGTTTATGCCTCACTAGGAGAAATTTCTTTAAGGTAGAATACATGCACCCAAAATATAAGCAAGTTTCCATAATGATATGTCCTTGAGCAAGAGAAAAACATGGCTAATGAATCACAAGATAGAAAGGTAGCACATAAGAGTGTTGAATAGGATGAATAACTAAGAGAGGGAGGGGTGAGTCAGTTATTCCCACACACACTTATAAAACTTTTTCTTCTTCGGTCAACTTACAATTAACATATATAACAACTTTAGATTTATCAGTTGAGTACATCAACATTCACATAAAATATATACAATTAAGAACATAGAAACATCAACACAGAGAACACCGGATTTTACGCGGAAAATCCAAGATGGCAAAAAATACAGAGAATATAATTATCACGAAATGTAAAAATGCATGTTAAGGTGACATCGGTATGGTTATTATTACAAAGGCTCACTGCTAGAATATTGGGGATCACTATCAATACTTAAGGGCTCACTATCGATACACAAGGATCACAAAAAAATATGAAAAGATATAGAATCCACCACTGAGATCAATAGACTATTATGCATGAACACATATCTCTAGCAAATGGATTCAGATCCAATTTGCATATCATCTACACAAGCCACATGTTATATTGTTACTGTTACCTTGTTTCTACCCTTTCAGATACAAAAAGGTTCTTTATTTATACCTGTATTTGATATTACATATGTTAGCTTCACACCAAACATGTGATATCACCAATGCAACACATATTACAATTACATTTAATTCATAGTATTAGTCCTAAATCTAGGACAGACATAAGATAATATGACAAGGTAGAATATGATCCATAGATAGGCTAGACTTAGGATATTACAATACAAATTTTATTTACCAAATCCATTTGAATATCAAAATCAAGTCCAAAAGATGGATCAAAAAAATAGCCACTACCATCGATAGAATATTGACTTGAATATTCGATGAAAGATGCATCTTAGAAGAACTTGGCATGCTAGGGAACATGGGATGTCTTCATTATTCTAAACCTTTCCTATGAATATAACCAAAAATAATTCCTCATATATTCTAACAATATCTCACTTTGACATTGATGGAAAAACTCTAAAAATAAAAATCCACAAAACCACAAAATACTCCCTCTGAGAAGATATTATTCTTTTGTTTTTTTTTAAACCAAAATTGTCCCCCTTTTTTTCATAATGGAAAAGGGCTAAAAACAAAAAAACTGAAAATCACTTATAGTAAAATATCAATTTTGACTGTAAATACCTTTTTATACGTTTTCTTCAATACCAAAAACTCCTTCCATTTTGCAATCACTACTTCTATGTGAGCACACAAATTTTTGCACTCCACCAATTTTTCAATTGATCTAGTCCAATTTGAAAAAGGAAACCTCTATTCAAATATCTGAGCATTAGTTAAGATTTCAACAACATGCTCTATCCTAACTTCCACCATGTCCTTTACAAGCCAAAAGGTCTTGATCATGTCTTCTCTTTTCCTTTGTTGAGATACAAGCTTAGATTGTAGTTCACATATTTGCATCTTTTTCTTTCCTTCTTTATCTCTGAGGTCATATGTCTTTCCCAACTCATTGAGCTCATCCTCAATCTTCTCACTTTATCCTATGAAATTGTCAACTCTAGCAGGCTAATGAAGACAATATTGGGAAACCTTTGTGATTTGTTCTAGGAAGGCTCTTGTTTTACTGATTAGTAGAGATAGTGTGTGCATAGCACTATCAGACTACTTTTCAATTTTTTTTATAATGTCCAATAATCAACACTAAAATAAAACAAATTCTTCTCAACTTCTACAAATACATGACTAGGTAGCATACCAGAAATTATAGATCTATAGTCCTTTTATTGATTAAATGGTATATAAGAAGATTCAATATAATTACCTCTTTGATTGGGCAACACTCATCCTACAAATCACCAATTCTGTCAAATTTTCTATCATCCAACATTGACTTAACAACATTAGGATCAACTACTTCTAATCCTGCCAGTGAAACCCTAATTTTTGAATTTCTTTCTCTACTATTGTTCCTTCTGACATTTCATCATCATCTTCTTCACTTGCTTCTCTTCCAACAACTTCCTCTTCACTATTAGATATCAAAACTATAACAATTTCCTTACCTTTCTCCTTCACCCTTTTAGGTTCAGAGGGTGAACCATCGATGACTACTTCTAATTTCTTAGATATTTTGAAGATGAACCACCATCAAACTATCTTACCAGTATAGTACTAGTAACCACCAAACCAAAGCTTAATTTCACCTGAAGGGACAAGATGTATGCCTTGCAAGAATTTGGCTTGTTGTCTAGTCCTTCCAAATACATGTAGATCTGTCTAGCGAGTGGGATTTTGGTTCTCCAAACCAATGATCCAAAAATGAAACCATAGCCATCTTCCATTGACATTTTCAAATTCAATAAAAAATCATCTAATAGTATTTTTTACAAGTCCATCTCAACATCCTCATGCAAAATTTATCATTTCATTTACACAACTACATCAGATGTAGAAATGTCAAACCATGGAAATTCTCCAAAAATATCGATCCCTAGCTCTCTTAATTTCTGCATTTCATCATTCGGTAATCCAAATTCCATCTGTCTTTTTCTTCCTTGATTAAATTCCTTCAGTTCAATCTCTTTCTTCATCTTTCTTTTTACATCAATTCAAGTAGCCAATTTAGGTGCCATGATTTTTCTTCAAACTTCTTATCACTTAAATTCTCTATAAATCTTTAAATGAAAAACCTTCATGCAATAGTATTAATTGATCCAAAAAAAATTCCTTTTAAAAGCCACAAACAAATAGAAAATATTGCTTGAATTAATTATTTCTGATGCAATCAATATACTTTACTTGTCAATCATCAAAAACCATCTTTTCATCATTAAATATTTACCCTCTTCCTTGGTAACAAGCCTATTGTAATTGATACCTCTCGAAAGTAGGGGAGGTGTATGATTAAAAATTTTAGTAATCCCCCTAAGCCACAACTCTCAGCTTAGTTATTAATAGGATCAATATCAGGATCTGGTACTACTGAAAAATATGTACTAGGAACATCTACACCATCGTGCATTTCTTTCTCCATTCCATATTCTATTTCTGAGATCGGTTGGATTCTGCAACATTATTATGACATTCATTTCTTTCTAGTATATTAGCAAACATGTAATTTTTGGCATAGTGATTTTTCTTTCCACACTTAAAACAATTCACATTTATTTTTCTAGATAACAATGATTTTTCCTTGTAGTGATTAGCTTTGTGACAAAGTAATATCATGCATAACAATCTCCATAAAAAATTATGCTCATAATATTCTCCTTCTCCTAATTAGAATCTTGACTTTTGTAGTCATTCTACTCATGACCAGACTTATGACACTTATTGCATTGAATCATTTGAGTTATTCTCATCTTAAAATCTATTTCCTTATGACTAAAATTGTTACGAATATAAAAATAAAAATTAAAAGATATATACCTTTGAGCATTTGGCTATCTCACTAGAGTATTTCTTGAGGGTATGTCCTAAATTTTGACCTCACTGGTCACCTCAATCATCACATTGTCTTCAATTCCCTTCTCATTTCCTTTACTCATTTGATTTGAACATTCACTGATAAATCCAAAACCTTCTTTTTCCTTGAGTCCTTTCTGAGAGGATAATAATTGATCTAAGATAACACTTCTATTACATGCCTTTATTTCTGAATTTAGTTTCTTTAGTTATAGTTCCAACTTCTCATTTCATTCTGTACTCTTTCAGGTCATTTCCTTGAAATTTTCCTCTATCAATTTCCATTCTTTTAGTGTTGTCTCTAATTCAAGCGTTACGATCTAGGCATTCTTTGACTTTTACCCATCTCTGCCGATAATTTATTTTCGACTCTCTCCATAATTTATCTTCAAGTCAATTTATGGATATAGGTCAAAACTGACATCTTTTAATTTTCGTTGTTCATCTAGTTCTTGTTCTAGCTCTATAATTTTATTATTTTGTTCTTTCAAATCTTGAGTGAACTCCTTATGCCTCTCTTTTAACTTCTTGATCTGATCTCTTAATTTTTCTATTCGAGCATTTTCTTCCATTAGATTTTCCTTCAACTCTTCATTTTCTAATTTAGTACCTTGAGTGTCACTCAACATAATCTGCCAATCTTCTTTGGAGAATAAAATTCCTTCCATCTATTCAAACTTCCAAGATATCCCTCAAGCAGTACTTAATCTCTATTTGCAAGGGACTTGACTCTAATACCAATCGTTGAACATGACAAATAACTAAGAGGGGGGTGAATCAATTATTCCCACACACACTTATAAAAAAAATTCTCTGTCGGTCAACTCACAATTAACATATATAACAACTTCAGATCTATTAGTTAAGAACATCAACATTCACATAAAATATATGCAATTAAGAACACATCAACATCCCACACAAAGAACACCATATTTTACTTGGAAAACCCAAGATAGGAAAAATCACAGAGAAGCTAATTCTCATGAAATATAAAAACACCTATTAAGGTGACACCAGTATTGTGATTTTTACAAAGGATATCTGCTAGAATATTAGGGTTCACTAGTGATACACAAGGATTCACTATTGATACATAAGGGATCACTTTCGATATACAAGGGCTCACTACCAATACACAAGAGTCACAAAAAAAAATGAAAAGAGATAGAATCCACCACTAAGCTCAATAGACTGCTATGTATGAACATATATCTCCATCAAATAAATTCAGAACCACTTCGCATATTATCTACACAAGAGAAACATCATACTATTATTGTTACCTTGTTTCTACCCTTTCGATTACAAAAGGTTCCTCTTTATTTATACCGGTATTTGATCTCACATATGTTGGCTTCACACAAAATGTTTGATATGACCAATGCAACACATATTACAATTACATCTAATTCATAACATCATTCCTAAATCTAGGAAATACACAGGAGAACATGAAATGGTACAATATGATCCATAGATAGGCTAGACTTAGGATATTACAATACACATTCCATTTATCAAAACCTTTTGAATACCACAATCAAGTCCAAAAGATGGATGAACAAAATAGTTGTTACCACCGATAGAGTATTGACTTGAATATTTGATGCAGGATCCATCTCAAAAGAAATTGATGCACCAAGGAACATATGATGTACATTCATTATTCTGAACCTTCCCTTTGAATAAACAAAAACTCCTATGATACCACCAAAATCTAACATTATATGTCAAACACCAACCAAAATATCTAGAGTGTCAGTATGTAGGTTTTGACATCAATGTTCAAACCAATTCCAACACTTCCTCATATATTCTAATAAAGAGATCTACTAACTAGGGTCAATATTTACCTTTCATAAATCATGTATATGACGTTTGAATGTAATGAGTTAACCTCATTCCCCAAAGGTAGCAGAACTATTAAGAGAATGGAAGAAGAGCATAGAAGATAAAAAAAAATAAAAGTCTTTTTGGGTCAACATAGTAAATAACAAAAAGAGAGATTTCAATGATTTTTATTTTTCTCAAGTAGATAACACAAAGGAACATTTATGAAAATAACACATTTACAACATAACATGGATACAAGACATAGAAGAATACAAATTAATATATGAATGCTACGATAGATTTAGTCCCTTCGTTACCTTGCACCAACAAAGAGATAAGGGTCATCCAAATAGAACTTAACATAACACAAAAATACAACAAGAAACATGTCACTAGGGATATACATTACATACAAGTAAACACACTAAAGAGTCTATTGCACAAGTGAATCTAGTCAAGAAAACCATCTACCTTCCAATAATTTTTTAACATTACTTAGGGATGGTTGAAAAGATGCAAGAGGAGAAACAAAAGTGTGGTAGATGGAGATACTACAAGATCCAAAAAAGGAACACTCTCTAATGATGAACCACTTTGTTTGTTACTAGGAGCTAGGATTAATATTTTTAAAAATCTTGAAGATAACTCATTACTAATCTTAATAATCTCATACATATCATTATAATTGTTACCATCAACATTGTTAGCATCAAGAATTATATCATTAGTATCATCATCCAAATTAATCATTATATGTTCTTTAATGTGCAAAGAAAATGAAAAATCATTTTTCATAGACAATTTTAACTTTTAATGTGGTTGATTAAGATGAACATCCTCTTTTCAATTAGACAAAGATTGGTAAAATAAGATCAAGTCAACATTCAATGTCTTAGGAGAGGAAATGGTTTGGGAAGAATTTCACAAGCCTTGGCACAATCTCTTTGTCAAAAATCTCTCACACTACGATTTCTCTTGGTTCAAATTGACACTTGCAAATTTTTGGGATCAATCAAAATAGGCTTCTTTTCTTCCCTTATAGGAGGACTAAAGAAACTTCACTTGGTTGAGAGATGTTGAATGTAGGGTATATTCATTTATAACATGTAGAAGGTGGGATCTAAACATATATAAGAGGAATAATAGGTGTATGAAGAATTCCAAGTCCAAGATGAGGAGGTTCCATATGTGAAGGATCTTTAGGTCTACTTAGGGCCGATATCCATTAATGTTTGAATATTTGATAATTTATGAGAGAACATTTTATTAGGGTTTTAAGGGTTTAAGAATCTAAAATAAAAAGGTATCAAGGGTGAAGTTTATAAATCTTTTTAATGGATTATACATACTATCATTGATGATGATAATACACTCATTATGAGGGGAATTTAAACATTTATGGATGGTAGAAGGTATAGCTTTCAGAAAATTGATCAAAGGATGTACCAACTTCACATAAAATTTGTCGATTTTAGGGATAATAAAAAATGTAACATCTAAGAAATTAGTACCAACCTCAATCGGAGGAGTGATAGAACCTATAGTAGGACAAGTAAAACCATCATGCACTTTAATCATAACATCAAATTTTTCATATGTATTTTAATGAAAATTTTATTTAAAGAGATGTTCCTCGGTAATAAAATTCAGCATACATACTAGATCAATGAGCACTCATCATGACATATATCCTTTGATTTTCTCAGTAATGTATAATGGTTTATCAAGAACATAAATAATCTCCCTGAATAAAAATTAACATGAGATTCAAATTAATTTTAGGCTTCTCAATAAGATTCACAACAATACTAGCTTCAATACACATATCATTAGGAGTCATGTAAGTGGCTTTGTTAGGATCAACAACATTAGTAGAATGAGAAGGAAAAGGGTTGGTTAAGATTTGAAAATTTTGGTTAGGAGATACTAAATATTAATTTCCTTTGTCATTTAAAACCTCCATAGTTAGGAAATCAATAAGATCTTGAATCACATGCTTCAATCTATAGGACTTCTCAATATCATGGCCAAATTGATGATGGTATTAGTAAAAGGCTTTATGATTAAAGGAAGCTAGAAAATGATTAGAGGTATCTATAGGTTTAATGGGAGGAACCTTTATAATATTAGCATTAATCAATTTAAGCATCATAATATGCAATGATTCAGAAAAAAGAGTAAAATCATGACATGTAAGGATTGACGATAAAGATGCCACACCTAATGTATCAGAATGATTTGAATAATTATTATTGATATTAATGAAAAATTTGTTTTATTTTTGGAATTTTTAATCGTATTATTGTAATGGAGTAAATTTTATACCCCCGTGTAAGATTCCATTTTTGCATCTTGTCCACTTTAGCCTAAGACACAAATCTCACCACCCTTCATTGACCTTGTCATCTCACCAACTCACCATAAAGTTTGGATCCACACAAAGGAATCCTAATGGTTTCCAGACTCTTGTGCACTGTGGAGAAGTCCATGTGGAACACTCTCATCCATGAATTTATAGACATGAAGAGATCCATTTGAGCATTACAAACCTCCCACCCTACATTTGTAATTCACAAAAATAATGGGATTCCTGCGTAGGATCCATCCAGGGTATTCAAGACCCCCATTATTGCATGTATCTGGTCTTCTACAATCTCTTTAAATATCTCATTTTATTTTCTCTTGCTTCCAAACTTGCATTCTTTCTCCCAACATAGCTATTGTTGCACTCCTATATCATTTTATTGTAGGTTTTTCACCTTTGTCAACTTATCAAGCTATCATATCAGGCATATCAACATGCACACAAATACTCTTTGTGAATTTGGGGAGTTCTCTCTCTCTCTCTCTCTCTCTCTCTAAAATCTCTTTAAATATCTCATTTGATTTTCTCTTGCTTCCAAACTTGACATCTTGCTCCCAACATAGCTATTGTTGCACTCCTATATCATTTTATTGTAGGTTTTTCACCATTGTCAACACATCAAGCTATCATATTAGGAATATCAATGTGCACACAAACATTCTTTGTACATTTGGGGAGTTCTCTCTCTCTCTCTCTCTCTCTCTCTCTCTCTCTCTCTCTCTCTCTCTCTCTCTCTCTCTCTCTCTCTCTCTTCTCTCTTTTGTGCATATCCATCATCTTTATCTCATTTTAATTTAGCATTACTATTGTTTATCTTTATTATCGATTATCTATCGTCAAAGATCATGTCTATAGGTCGTTTGTGGAGGTGGAGACACCAAAATGGGGGTTTGAATAAGGAAAAATATTTTCTCTTTGTGTGTGTAGATTACCACTCGTAGATTTGGAGGATTCTATTGGATCATATTATCAACCATCGAATCAAATTCTTCCTTTCTATCTCACTTCCTTTTGTTTCATTTATTGTATAAATAAATAAATATCTTGTCTTCTATCATTTTAGTTTCACATCAAGTATAGTCTGTTATTTCCTTTTCATTTTAAGCATTTACAGTAGTCCTGTTATAACCGTTTACATTCGGGCTATTTTCTTTACAAGCATTTGCATAGATTAGTTAGCAGTTTTATCTCTTTTATTTCAATCTGTGCTTTCCATGTTCATTATGTCTGAGATGCTAGAACACTAGGCTGGTGTCCATAAATCATGCTATCATCTTGTAGGCTGTGCATTTTTCCATGATAGTAAGCTTGTAGACTTCGTAGTTTGTTTGAGGTTTTTAATCTTCTCGGCTCTCACAATAAAAATATGTGTATGATTAAACTCCATTCTCAACAAAATTGAAGCAGGTATTGTAGAAGTGATGAAATCCCACCTCCAAATTCAATCAGCTCAACACAAATATTATACAAGTTGGGATGATCAAATGTTTAAAAGGTGGTATGGACTCAAGACCCCCATCTCTTTGGGCAAAGGCTGCAAAATTAATCAAGTTTTGAGAGAATCTTGTGTTTGGAGGCCTCTTGCTCCAGGCTGGTTCAAACTAAACTTTGATGGAGCATTCAAAGGCAACCCAGGCCCATCGGGTGTAGGTTTCATCATTCATTCTTCAGAATGAATAGTCTTAGCTAAACTAGCCAAGCCCTTGTCGAATGACACCAACAACATGGCTGAATTCAAGGCCTTACTTTTAGGTCTTTCACTGGTGCTTGAGATAGGTGTGAATAAACTAGAGATTGAAGGTAACTCCATGATAACAATTAATGCTGTTAGGATAGGGAAAACACAAAATTGGCATCTTCAAGCCTCTTTGGAAGTAATTTTGCAGTCTATCAATAGATTTGAATCAACAATAGTCAACCACATTTTCCATGAAGGGAATTCTTTGGCGGATGAATTGGTTGACATGGCATCTAGAGGGAGATACTTGAAGAACATTTTCAGAAACACTTCTCTTCAATTGCTTTGAGAATTTCAAATTCCCTCCTTACGGTCTTTTCAACTGCTAAATGTTTGTTTGATGATGGTGTGTTTGTTTGGAGAATTGGGGATCCAACTTCAAAGTTTTTGAGACAAGTTGGGGGTCTTGACAGTGTTGATAAGACATCTTCATTTATTGATTGCATGGAGTTCAGTCGATGACAACATTTTCTACTTTTCCATTTCACTCAACTAGCGATGGATGGGATGTTTTTCGGGCCCAAACACCTGTTGTATGCATATACACAAGTGGATTATGCTACGATAAGCATGGTACTTGGAGAAAATTGGGTATTTGGCAAAAATGTAGCATCACCCCCATCTAAGACAGCTTAGATATAGTTTTTCGGAGCTCAGGCCATCACTATTAAGTTTAGTGATATAGTTAGAGCTCCTCCAGTCTTGTCATTGTGTACGCAACTGGGAAAAGTTTCATCAAGATTGATGGTTCTTGGCTGAGTTGCTTGTAAAAAGGCCTACCACTAGAATAATAATCATTTGCTTGTTGTTGACTCGATTTGAGAGAAATTTTCCATTTCCACTGGGTGGTTTCTGCTATGTGTTTTGTCTTCTATATACAAATATGGACTCCCCTATCAGGCTATATGCTAGTGTGGCCCAAACCGCCTTTGACACTCCTGTTTACGAAGAAAAATTGACGTAAGTATGCATTTTTCATCAAAGGTTAGTGCTACATGCCATCAAGGAGATTCTGGGAATGAATTTTCTTCTTACCAGTCATAGGTATAGGGTGAATATTGATCTCTACGTGGGCTTTTTAGCTAGTTTATTGGTCGCAGGTGCAAGCAAAAATGATGCTGAAGAGATTTGTGTTCATCTCCTAGAAGCTAAGTATCTTGGAGGGCTTCATAGGGTGGTTGTTGGCATAGATGATGACCTTTACACTTTGTTCCCCTGGGATCTCCCAGTTGTAATGTCGGTAGGGTCTCCATTCCTAGGTTTTGGCTCAGGGCAAAAATCAAATTTCTATGGGGGTTCTCATAGGAGATTCTTCATTCTTTGGGGATGGGAGTAGGAGCACCAGCCACTGAGGCTCTCTTTCATGAAAAAGGGGATGAACTTCCTTACTAAATTTTTAGGCATGGATGAAGGCCTGGATTCCCCCTATGGTGATGACCTTCATGAAGATCTAGATTGGGTCTTCAAATACAAATATGATCATAAAATAGATGGATTGGGTAGCCTAGACTATTCAGAGGCTATCGAGGAAGAGGAGGAGGAATCTGATAAGGATGAAGACTCAGAGGAACAAGTTGAGTGTGTTTCAGATGGTGAGGAGGAGGGTGGCAATGAGGAATCAGATGGAGATAACCAACAAGAACCAGACAAGGACACTATGGACCAAGATTCGCACTCTAAATCCCAAGAGGAGGAAAATCATGATGCTTCCTCAAGCACCTCAGACTAGAATTCTACTTCGGCCTCAGACTAGCCTGGGTGCTTTAGTTTATCTGGTTTTTGTTTTCATAAGTATTCTAGTGTTTTTTTGAATTTTCTTTGCATAGTGGTTTTGTATCAATTGGCTAGTTCAATGCATGGACATTTTCAAGTCTTGACCAGTGCCTCTATTTATTTTGGATGTGGGTAAAAGCACAATAAGCTGTCACCCTTTTACAAAGGAAGAGGCTAACAAAATCAAAGTTGTTCAACTTCAATAGTATAAAAATGACATTTATGTTTGGAATTTGAAGATGATGTAAACTAATTAAATGTGATAAAATGGATGAAGTTTATGATTAATATTTTTAATATTTTTTTTGACTAATAATTGATATGTTTTTTTAATTTTTAAAGATGATTTTTCAGCTGCTGAAAAATGCTAAAAATTAGGGGTCTAGTTCCCACCAAAAAATTATATGTAAATAAACATATTTTCTCCTAATTTCAAAATATGTCATAGATGACATATATATCTAGTGCATAAAGAAATAAAAATTGGTTTGTGACCTATATTTTCTCTTTTATAACAATCCAAATTCCAAATCACTAAAATCGACAGTTTTCATCTCGCAACATATTTTTCATAACAAATCTATCTCAATCAAAAAAAGAAATACATATTCTTGAAGATGACTCTCTCCTCTAGTGCACCATGTGTTTTTAAAATTTATATAATATGATTTACTATTTTTTTCTTTCTCCGAATCAACATGTCATTGACTGTTAAAATACCTACTTGTAATATTTTTTAATTACAATAAACAATGTCTAATTAAAACACTATAAAATCTATATGAGGATATTCTTGACTCTGATCTCTCCAAAAGGGTATTTTTTAATTTTTAAAAAAATGTCATTAAAAATATTTGGAGTTATTGAAATGCCACTTTTCTGAAATAATTATATTTTTATGGTAATTGCACCCAAAGTGGTATAAAACATGCATTTAATAGATATTTCTGATTGGAAAAGTTAAAGAACTTATCTAACTTAGCTATAATGAATCTAGCTAGACCATATGTTTGACCAAAATTAATTTTTAGTTAGAAATACTAAAATTCAGCTGTGCTGATAAGTTAGCCAAAAAGGTGACAGCTGATTGTGCTTTTACCCATGTATTTTGAGCGGTGGCTCTCTACTCGTGAGCACATGATACTTTATGGCTCTTTTTATGAACTAAACTATGTATGTTTTATTACTATTATATATAATATTCTACCTCAGCCCCTTATCGATAAAGTAAAAATAAAAATGTGTATATCATCATTTAATCACTTAATTAACACTCAATCAATTTAAATCATATTTGAGAATACACACTTTATTGAATGTACTTATTCAAATCTCTTGCATCCAACTAAGTAATTACCTATAACTCAGGTTTGATCTGCCTGACACTCCCAGCTACTTTATTAAGGTGGTTTGCAGAGAATCTTGTATCCCTCAAGGTACTAGTCGACCTTTGAGGTTGGTGAATTATTTTATTCCCCATATTTTGGTGAACCTAACGTGAAACACAAAGCTATAACTCTCAAGTCATTGTGATAGATATGTCATGATTATGGTGACCGTCAAACCTATCTCCTTGCAAGCCCAAAGGGTGCCTGAAATGACCATATCATTCACCACTCTAGATGACACATACAACGAAGATCCTTCTCCCTTATACATTCTAGCTTCCATGAATGACATCGCCATTAGGGGTACCTAAGTGGATCCTTCGAGTTGGGTTGACATGATCATAGAGGAGGTTCTCTTTGTCAATGACCTAAATAATGGTAAATATGATGAGTGTGATGTCAGAATCTGTACACATGATGTAATGTCCATGTCACCCTTGGGATCAACTACCTTAACCATTCAGGTGGTGCCTAAGGTGGTTTTGTCTACGGGTAAAAGTACAAAGCCGTGTCACACTTTTATAAAGGAAAAGGTCAACAACACACAAAATTTTTAACTTTAACGACATAAAAATGGTATTTATGTTTAAAATTTGGAGAAGATGTAAACTAATGAAATGTGTAAAAGTGGATGAAGTTTATGCCTATAATTTTTTTAATTTTTTTGAACAAGAATTCACATAGTTTTTAAATTTTTTAAGTCCATTTTTTACTTGCTGAAAAATGCTGAAAAATGAGGGTCTTGTTCGCACCAAAAAAGTATATGCAAATAATCATTTTTTCCTTTGATTTCAAAATATGTCATAGATAAAATGTATAGCTAGTGCACAAAAGAAGAAAAATTAGTTTTCAATTTATATTTTCTCTGATATAACTACTCAAAGTCGAACATACCTGAAATCGACAATTTTCATCCCGCGTCAAATTTCCCCTATCAAATCTACACCATTCAGAAAATAAATTACACACTCTTGAAGATAACTCTCTCCTCTAGTGTTAAATATAAATTTTCAATTTTTTTGATAAGCTTTACTATTTTTTTCTATTTTTGAAGCATCTTGTTCTTGAATGTTAAAATACCTACTTGTAGTATTTTGAAATTATAATATATTAGATCTAATTAAAATACTATAAAAATTATATGATGATAATCTTGACTCTGTGCTCTAAAAAAGGGTATTTTTATATTTGTAAAAAAATATCATTAAATAGAGTAAGAGTTATTCAAACATCACTTTTCTAAAATAATTTTATTTCTTTAGTAATTGTTATAAAACATGCATTTAATAGATATTTCCATTTGGAAAAGGTGAAGAACTTATCTAACTTAGCTAGAATGAATCTAGCTAGACCATATGTTTGATAAAAAATAATTTTAGTTAGAAATACTCAAATTCAACTGTGCTGATAAGTTGTCTTGAAACGTGACACAACTTTGTGCTTTTATCCCTACCTTCATTGTGATTCCCAAATCAAACCTCTTTCAAGTCAAGGTAGGCGTTCCCTAGAAAATTTCTATGAGAGCCATCCAATTGGTAGTGCACAAGTATCTAAAGTTCCCACATAAGGGGATCATCCATACGGTCTAGGATACTAGGTACCATCCATTGGTTTCTTGTGGGGACTTTAACCTCAATCAGTTTTGGCCTACACCAATCAGACCCTTTATCCTTGGCAAGAGGCTACATTTTTTACCTATCAAGCATATAAGGCTAGGGAAATGAGTTTTCACTCCATGGATGCTTTAGGTGTCTAGCCCCCTCACGAGGCTCAGTGTGATACCTCTTCCACCCCTTCTTCAATAGGGACTTAGAGGAAACATGTGCCCCATGGGAAGCCACCCCGACCATCAAAGGTTATGTAACCTTTAGTGGTGTCTTTGATTCATCCATCTAATTTACAAGTTTCCAAAGGAAAAGAATCTATGTTTCCTAAACCTAAGATGCATCTGCCTCCATCCATTTTGATTGTCCTGGACATTCCTTTCCCTATCCTCTTTGGTCAGAGAAGGAAGCACCATAAGGTAGCACCATCACCCTTGGCACCTACAAATCATCCTTTGAGGGTACCTCCTATTCCCTCAGATGCTGGTAGGGAAAAAATGGGAAGGTCACCCGTGATCGAGCCTCTTGTACCTTAATCATCATCCCCACCTCTACTTCCATTGGTGGTACAATCTATAGTCTCAGCTGTGACACCATCAATCTCTCCTATGGAGAAGAATGGTGCTTCTCCTCCACAACCATCTCATTCAGGCCCACATCTTTATCAAAATAAGCTTGTGCATGAGAGCAAGAGACATAGGCAATAGAGGGCCCTATCTTGAAAGGCCATTATGAAGGTGGATTGTGCATCCTCAGGACATGTTTCTGTGCTTTCTTTAGTGTCTTTATCCATCTCTCCTCCTATCTTTGTGACTCCTCAATGTTCCGCCACTTTTGTCTTGCATCACCCTACACCATTAGTGACTATCAGGCCTCACACTAAGTATGTCCAAGTGTTCATTTATCCATTGCAGGAGCCACCTAACATAATCTCCTTGCCAAAGATCCCTCCATTATCAAAACCTATAAAAAAGTTGTATACATAGGTTGTCCACAGTGCATTCATGCCAGCTTCATTTGTTCCTACCTCACATCCCTTTTTCCATGCTAGCTTCCCGAACATCCTAAAGCCAACCATGGTAGATCATAGGACTGCATCTCCATCTTGCAAGTGAGATATTGAGCAGGGCCTAGTTTGGGAGTTCACACACTGCAAGTCTTCTCTCGTAGACCCACTTTTTGCATCAGTTCTTGTAGTAGAGAAAGATTTGTCTTCTCTTGAGTTCATCTCTGCCCCTTTTTCTAAGGCCAACGAGGATGCTTCTTCATCAAAACCTTCATGTGGGTTGCTTGCAAGTTTTGGTACTTTTCTTTTTGACTCACCAGAGGAAATTTTGGTTCTTACCATGATCTTAGAAAGATCCCTCTTGCTTTCCATGGTAGAGCTTCTAGATGAGGACTATTCAGGTGATTCATCCTTGGCCCTAGTTGCTAGTGAGGAAACTAAAATTGTCCTTGCAGTCATTTTGTTGCAGTGTCAACTTCCCTCCCAATATGATCAAGATTGGGAGGATGATGATCTATTGATGGATGATCTGTGAGGGTCAAAATCCCTTCTACATCTATATATTAGAGTGTGTTTGCATGTGCTCCCACCATTCATATATTTTGTCATTGTTCCCCCTTGAAAGACCCTTTTACTCCATTAGTACTTGGAAATGGGAGTTTTTCTATCATATACTTCTTCTATTTTTTATCTTTTTCTTTTATATATTGTAAAATTTGATTTTTGAATTTGGGGATGATGTAAAGTGTTGGCGGCATTTAGGCACCCCTTCCATGTTTTTCCAAAAGTTTTCTTTTTGTTTTCATGTATCTTTCTTTACATCTATGTTGCAGATGGTGGTGATGAAATATCTCATGAGGGTGGACCTATGTCTATGCTTTTAGGTTCTAATGCCAATCCTATCGGATTCCCCTATGTTTGTGCAAGATGTTGTGGAAATATGTGTCACCCATCAAGAAGTGACATTCCAAGACAATATCTCATATATTTCCATGCCACATCATCTCTTTCTTTCCTTGAAATGGTCTATGATCCCCTCTAGGCAACATAGTCCATCCCAAGGGGGGGTTGTGTTATATTTGTATTTGTGTTCCATTTGTCTTTTATCTAACGATGTCTCTACACCATAGGTTTTTCTTCAATTTTTTAAATTTTTTTAGAATCATCTACCTTCATGAGGGCCAAACCATCGATCAGTGTCTCAAGTCTTTCCCTATCATATACCTATCTAGATTAACACTACGTGTATCAACAATGATCTCAAGTCTCCCTGTCACACACCTATCTAGCTTAATGCTACACATGTTGACACATTGAGTCCAAGCTTCCCTATCATATGCCTATCTAGCTTAACAATATGCAAGTCAACACACCATCAAAGTCTCCCTATCACATGCCTATCTAGAATTCGCTATGTCAGAGCTTATAAAAAATCACCCTATCATATGTCTTGGCATAATACAACTTTCCAACTATATCAGCATACCGGTTATCAATAATCTCTATCACATGTGTCTTTATCATCTAGCACACCGAAGCATGTTAGATTTGGCCTAGTATCAAATCAAGAATTCTTAGCTGGGACCAACTACACATGAATGAATTCCCGCAGGTAATTCAGGTAAGAATTCATTACTTTAGCTTTGTACTCTTCCTATGGATGATATGCTCACTAAAGTGGCTTGGGAAAAATGTAATGGAGTAAATTTTACACCCCCATGTAAGATTCCATTTTTGCATCTTGTCCGCTTTAGCCTAAGACACAAATCCTGCCACCCTTCATTGACCTTGTCATCTCAGCAACCCACTGTCTAGTTTGGATCTACACAAAGGAATCCTAATAGTCTTCATACACATGCACACCGCGAAGATATCTATGTGGCACACTCTTGTCCAAAAATATGCATACGTGTAGAGATCTGTTTGATCATTACAAAATTGCTACCTTGCATTTGTAACACCCAAAAATGATGGGATTCTTATGTGGAATCCATCTAGGATATTCAAAATCCCATTCTTGCATACATTTGGTATTTTACAGTCTCTCTCAATCTTTCAGTCAATTTTCTCTTGCCTCCACACTTGTATTCTTGCTCCCAACATAGCCATTGTTGCACCCCCATATCATTTTATTGCATATTTTTCACCATTGTCAACACATGAAGCTCTCATATTAGGCATCTCAATGCGCACACAAACACATTTCATGCATTTGGGGAGTTCTCTCTCTATTTTTAGTGTCTTTTGAGCATATCTATCATCTTTATCTCATTTCTATATTTAGTATTTCTATCTTTTATCTCTATTATCAGTTATCTATCAGCAAAGATTGTGTCTATTGGTCATCTGTGAAGGTGGAGACACCAAAATGGGGGTTTGACTAAGACAAGCCTCTCAAATGACCCAACAATTTTCTATATTTGTGTGTGTGTAGATTATTGCTCATAGATTTGGAGGATTCTATTGGATTGCATTATTGACCACCGAATCAGATTCTTCCTTTCTATCTCACTTCCTTTTATTTCATTTTATCATAAATTGTATAAGTCAATAAATCTCCTGTCTTTGATCATTTTAGTTTCACATCAAGTATAATCTATTATTTCCCTTTCATTTTAAGCATTTAGAGTAGTCTTGTTATATTCGTTTATATTCTAGTTATTTTCTTTACTTGTATTTGCATAGATTAGTTAGCAATTTTATCTCTTTTATTTCATTATGTACTTTTCATGCTCATTTTTTATGAGACACCAATGTGTCATTATAGTGTACATTAGGTGCACTATCCTCCTCTGGGCCACACATCTATCCATGATAGTGAGCTTGCAGACTTCGTAGTTTGTCTGAGGTTTTTAATCTTCTTGGTTTGAGGTTTTCAATCTTCTTGGTTCTTGCAATCAAAATACTTGTATATCATCATTTAATCACTTAATTAACAATCAATCGGTTTAAATCATGTTTGATCATACATGCTTTATTAAATGCACTTATTCAAATCTCTCACATCAAACTAAGTAATTAACTACAACTCAAGTTTGATATACTTGGCACTCCTAGCCGGCTTATTGAGGTGGTTTGAAGGGAATCATGTATCCCTCAGGGTCCTATTCATCCTCTGAGGTTGGTGCATTATTTTCTTACCCACAATTAGTGAGCACCCTCATTCTTATCAACCATAGCCATTAATGAAGAGGATTTAAAATTTTTCACTTCAAGTTGATAATTATGAAACAATGCATACCATTGTGTGAAATATGCAAATTTAGAAAATAGAAGCTCATCTCTAATATTATTTTCTAAGTTATTAATGAAAACTATTTGAAAATCATGATCACACACATGATAAACAATTT
The DNA here is from genome assembly GCA_027943335.1 of Chamaecyparis obtusa. Lineage (NCBI taxonomy): Eukaryota > Viridiplantae > Streptophyta > Pinopsida > Cupressales > Cupressaceae > Chamaecyparis > Chamaecyparis obtusa. Next base: position 65,173 of record BSBK01010108.1, read on the forward strand.
GTGAATGAATTTTTTTTATCTACCAATAAAATTAGCCACTTTCTCTGTAATTACATGCTTAAAATGTATCAAATTAGTCAAAGTAATTTTAGGGCCAATGTGCTTTTTAAACTATAGTATGAATGCATTAGCCAATATTTGAAAATAATCTATAGAATAAGGAGGTAAAGAGAAAACTCACTACTAAGCTTTATCTCTAAAATTGTTAGTGACTATTTTTTTCATGAATCTATGATCATTTGAGAAATCAACACATAAAGTTTGAAATGTTTTCATGAGTCAGGAGTCACCTTTTCCATCGTATAACTCAATTGGGGAATACCCATTTATTGTTGAACAAAAGAACATATGCTATCTTTAGATAGTGGGCTAGCCACATCATATGTGGGAACATTGGACTTGGATTATATTAGAGAACACAATATTTTTTACAAGGATGAGAAGATTTTAGCTAAATTGTTAATTGTGTCTTTAGTGGATGAGTTGATCCTAGACATATTGAATTGTGATGAAGGTATAACATTGGGATAAGTTGGTGGAATAATATAATAGCTAGGTAAAGGAGATGGTTGGAAAAAAAATTGAAGGCTAATGGAAGGAGGTCTATAGGAGTATTGGGTTGATCATAGGATCTCCCCATGACTAACATGTGTAGGATTTACATTTTTTATAGAGGTATCCATGACAAATGATGAGTATGTAGAAATATTAGGCAATCATGTAGTCATAGGAATGTAATACTCAACGTTTTTTAGAATTATAGTAATTAAGAACTTCAGATTAACTTTTCATTTGCATAACAATAGTGTCTAAAATATGTACAATGACACACAACACTTCCACACCATGTTCATCACCTTGAATAATTCTCCTCAATCCTTCAATCAAGCAAATTGGCTCATTATTTAAGTGTTCTTGACCCATCCATTATTGAAGCCTATCTAGCTCATGGTCAAGCTTCTCCAATTGGTCAATATACACTTGAGTTAAGGAGTCATCCTCATTATAAGAAGTGTGAGGGGAATGATTCTTCATGATGTTAGGTATGTATTGTGTAGAAGTAGATCATTCACCTAAATTTCCATGGACTAGGTTAGTCAACTTAGGCTCTAGACCATTGGTATTTAAACTTTGGGAAACTATAAGTCTATAATTTTTTCTCATAGGGATATTAGATATAGGACAAAGGCTCATGAAACTCATGCACAAAGCTAGATATAATTGACAATGCAAGGAAAAGAAATGACTAAATAATGCAATTTCACAATATAATGATCAATTAACCATTGGATAAATGATATATATCTCAAAAATAATTACAAATATGAATGAATTAAGTGCATGTACAAAGCGTATATAAAAATAAAAATCAGAAGTATGCATAAGATACATTGGGTTCACTAAAATGTAATGGTTGGGAAATACAATTCACATGTTTATGCATGAAAATTAGGAATTGGGCCTACTTATTTTGATTAAGAATGGATCCACTTGGCTCAATCTCAAATCTGATATAAAATCAATAGGCACAAGGTGAATTCAACACTTCTTGATTGAGCTGAAAATAAGCTATAGATATATGTGAATTGAATGCAAGATCTAGGGCTAATGGTGTGAAATTTATAGTAATTAATATGCATAGGAAGCTTTATATAAGATGTGCATACATAAAGTACAAATCTAGAAATAAAAAATAGAGAATAAATTGTGTCTAAAATCTAGGCCTGAAAGTGGGTGACAATGCCAGATTTGGGAGCCCTTGTCCATTAACATTGGATACAAACAAAAGATGTATTATCTGGATCAAGATGTTGTTCTAAATCCCCTTTATAAAAAGTGTCAAACATTGATCACCATTCTCCCTATCTTTTTGTCTCTACAAAAGCTAATTTTATATGTCTTTTTCTGCTCTTCCCAAATACAGATTATTGTCTAGTGACCTGCACATGCAAAAGAGAGAAAGTATTGTTGGGTTGATAGGGGGTTGCCTAGATCAAACCCTAGGTTTGAAATTAACCCTAAAATTAAATTGAAATTCAAATTGAAAGCATGCCTTGAAATGATAAATGATAGATTTGAAACTGAAATTCTAAAATGGAATGTTATATCTTTATGAATCTCCTTTTTGTTGAAGTCTCCATGAAAAGGTTGATATTGTCATGTAGGAATGCATAACTGACTTCATAATAATTTGATTGTGGATGCCATCTTGAATACTTGAAAATTGAACTTGACCTCTCCTTCACTACCTTGATAATGCTTAATTTCTTTCTCAATGAGATATGATGTAATGTAATATGTTGCATGATAGGATAAGATGTCCCAAATGAGGTGGTAAGGCTTGTTTTTATACCTCACCTCATTAAAAATGTATTTGAATGTATGAAGTAGGCCAATAAGGGAAATGAGTTTCCATTAGATATTTTGCAACTGTTGGAGGGTTCAAAATTGGGCCCCTTTAAGACACAAAAGAGCACTTGGAGTGGTGTTCTCCAACCAATTAGGGCTAAACAAAGGGCCACTACCCTAGGTGATAGATAAGGTTTGCAATTTGGAGCTAGTGTTTAAGTAGAATTATACATGATCAAAGTACAAAAAGCAGAACATTAAAGTGAGGCCTAACTGAGTATGAAATTAAAATTTTGAATCTAACAAGTACCCTCAATTCGTTACAGTATACCAAAAGTAGTAAATTATTCACACACATATAATCTGAGAATTCATAATACAAACAAATTACTATTTAAAACAAGTAACTAACTAACTAACTAACTATCAAACAATAATAGAGGTAGCTGGCTTTGCCTTCTTTCCTCAATGCCATCAAAAATATCGTTCAACGCTCTAAAATAATGAAATACAAGTCGTACACTTATGATCCAAACTTCCAATACCAACAAATTAATAAATGATTGAAACTATTTATTCTCTCAACAAAAACATAAAAATCTTATTATTCAGCTTCTTCTTGATCTACTTCTTAGAATTATTTAAATTCGTTTACACATAATATCATTATCAAAATACCATCGTGTATCTAAATTCCTTGTACTTGGTGTATACCTCTATAGGAGAAAGCTAGTTTACCTATATCAACAAGGATGTGCCTAAAATTATAATCCTTGAAACACAAATTATGCCAAAATATCAGTTATAGCCTTACATAACACCGTGGATATGGTTGAAATCTCATGGCATCATCAAGCGAATAATGGAGGCAGCTGGTTTTAACCTCTTTCCTCAATAGCATAAAAAATATCCCATTCAATGTTCTGCTATGATATTCCAGAAGCTATTGAGGGAGAGGTAAGACCAACTTCCTCCAGAAATCAAATCAGCCAACTTCAGAAGAATATAATACAAGCCTTCATCATCAAATGTTTTTCCAAAAAAAAGGAAGAGAATGGCAGGCTTAGCTTACATGAAAAATACTCTGAACTGCAATATTTATAAGAGAATATATGAAAAATCAATTGTGGAGGAACCAATGAAAGTAGGACCAAAATATATGAAAAAGCAATTGTGGAGGATCAGAGACCTTAGTCGACATCCAATTAAATCTAATTTATTTTTTATCAAGTTAAAAGAAAAATATATTTCACTGCAGTTTTAGAGTTGTTTTGTGCTTGGTGGTGTATTTTCATTGCATAATATTCATAATGATATATGCCTTTAATGGTAGTGATGTAAGTCATCAATTAGATTTGGTAATTTAGAACCTATGGAAAATGTTTCAAAGTCAATCATTCGATTATATTCTCAATAGATATATTGAAGGCACTTTTAAAAGTTTGGTATTGAAATCTTATGTTAAAAGTAAAATTCTTATTTGTTTTAATCTTGGTGACATTATTCCCATTGAGCTAATGTGTGTAGGAAAACTATTAGCCATGCGAAAGGAATGCCGATGGCATTTAATATTTATAATTGGGCCTACCATTAACATACATGAAGTGAAATGACACGAGGAAAGAAATGGTTTCAATCAATCTGCTGGAGATTTTATGTTGATAAGCTTGTCTTCTGCTTTAATCATAAATGACTCTTTGAATTTCACTGTAAATGCCAACGAGTTAGTTAACATTCTGTAATTCATTCTTATAAATTCATCCACCCAATTAACATTTTTACATAACAATCTCTCTGTCTCACATTTCAGCTTATGGGGGTGGATGGATTTTGAGGTGAAGTATGAGGGAACTGTTGTTAAATCTCCCTCAACTTTCAAAATATCTACAGACCATATTTTTCAGTATTTTTTGGGAGGCTATGAGGGAGATGCAAAAGAAGATCACCTCATTTATTCATGATCTCTGACCTTTTTTGAGATCTATGTCAGTTTTTATTTGCAAGTTTTTCTAAGGTAGAGCCTCTTAATCCAGAACTTTCTAGTTTGTTGTCAATGAATGATTTACATATTCTACATTAAAATCAATAGAAATCAGTAAAGTCTACTTACTATGGCCATAGACTTGTTACATTCAAGATTCACAAAATTTGTATCTTATGATTATCTTTCTATCAATGTATTCTTCCATTGAAGGATTTACACGTTGCTCTTTAAAGATTACTGCAACCTGTGCCTGCTGTGTCTAAGCATATATCACCTTCTCTTTTTGTATGGAGTTATTATGGTATGATGAAATATTTATAGAATATAAGACTTTTGGAGGATTTCCAATTTGACTATGCAGTGTATTTTTTTATTTCATATAGAGATGATTATTTACATCTTATATTAATTTATTTGATAATTTTACTAAAGTTGATAATTTTTTATTTAACAAATAAGTCTTTAAATTCATAATGCAGAAAGATAGATCATATAACCATCAAATGATTAAAAATATGAAAAGACAAAATTCCTGAGTATAAACTACCATAGACAATATATAAGATTAAATATAAAATTCACACACAATTCAAATGATTGGCTACTCTATTAGAGATATATATTTGGATTGTAAATTTTATACTTACTCTTTCTCACTAAATTAATCAACCATGACATAGTAAATAGATGTATTACCTATTCATCATTAAATTTAAAGTTAGAATGTATAAAAAATTATAACTTAAATAAGTTCTTTTAATTACACTAATTCTTTCTAAGTATCTACTAGTTTAAAACTCGTACATATAAAAGTAATTAAAAAAATAAAATATTTGTTCAAATAATTAAAACCCATCAAATATTTGAAATAGAAATAAATTATGTAAACACAAAATAATACAACCATGCCATCCTAATACAAAGTTAGAGCACACATTTAAGGAAGCACCCATAGGACTACGAGAATGTACAAACCCTATAGAATATTCTATAAGTGTTGCTTATAAAATATACTATGGGACCGTGCATTCTAGTGGCCCCGTAGTCACAGTTCACATAACATCAAGTCTTTGAAATAGAAATAAATTATGCAAACAAAAAATAACACAACCATGCCATCCCTATATGAAGTTAGAGCTCACTTCCCAGGAAGAGTCTATAGGGCCCCAAGAATGCATGGGCCCCATAGTGTATTTTATAAGTGTTACTTATATAATACACTATGGGTCCATGCATTTTTGTAGCCCCATAGCCATAGATCGCATCTCATAGATATAACCAGATCTTGGTGAGTCATTTGAGAGATTTAGCAAATACCATAGCATTGGAAATCATCCAAAATATTTACCTTCTTGCTTATCATTGGATTCATATTTCCCTTTAGTCCTTTATTTCTTTTACAATTTGTTAGTTAATTGATGCCATTGTCATTGACCAACACAAGTAGTTGTAAGTCACAAATTAGACTTACAAAGTGATGCACCTAATAAAGGACCCAAATGAAATATGTAACATGTATGGGTTTCTCTAATAGATCATTTTCCACTAGAGAATCAAGTCTTCATTATGGGGAGTCCAATTGCAAATATTTATTCTTTTTTTGATGAAATTTATTATTAATTTTAAATATACTATATAGTGCAAGCACGAGATGTGGATTTTGAATCCATATCGATTAAATAAATAGTCAAAAGCTATTGGTTTTAATTAAATGGGTTGTCATTTCGACAATTAATCGATGAGATTATACCATTTATTTTAAGGAAGGATCATCCAACACCATTGATCCAATATATATTTCAATTACTAGATGTAACATTTGTTAGAATATTACAAAACAACATTGGTCAAACAATTGATGTGGGTGGCATTAATAGTGTTTATAAAAACAATTTTGAGAAAATTGTTACAAGAAGTAATTCATGACCAAATTATATCATACATGATTTGAGCTCTAATCATGGCCAAATGATGCACATAAACTAAAATTTATGATTCCATGTTTGATTGGTATTTAACATTGAAACATTCTTCCAAAGATTTCAAGACCATCATTTACAAGTTCAAGATTTTGTTACTCAAATTTTGGACCCTGCACCAAATGTTGTGAATTTCTAAATCGGTCTATTTTTGTTAAAATCAAGTAACATAAGAAACCTTACTATTTGTAAATGGATCACCATTTCAGAACTCTAGTAGGTGGTAGGTATTGACTAATCGAACTTCATTAGTTTTCCATATATAATATTATGTACAAGTTTAGTACAAAAATTTGATTAGTCAAGCCTAGTTGATCAAAGTATTTTTTTATAAGCCACATTTTATCTTAGTGAGTGTAAGCCACCTCCAAAGATACCCCGAGTTATACTTTTCATATTTATTTTTTGACAAACACTTTGAAATATTTAGCAAAACTAGCCATCATAGAGCTATGTTTGAAAACATGAAAATTAAGGTATCTAAGGCAATGAAATAAAGTGGTGTGTTGAAACTTTATTTTCCTAAAGGGGAATTTAGTTCTTGGGTATATAACTTATGAGAATAATTATTTGACAATGCTAATTATTCTCCCTGTTCTCATCTAGTGGAAGATAATTAGTTTGTTAAATTATCATGAGTTTGAAAGGCAACATGAAATGATTTATGAAATTATTCTCAAGGTATTATTAGTTGTTAATTAATTTGAAAGATAGGTTGATATGAGCTAGTTCTATTCAAAGTTATCCAAAGTGGTGGGAAACATCCTATATGAAAAAACCTTGCATTTGACATTCACCAACATCAATACATTTTTATATGGCTAGACATATTCTTCCATAGGCATTCAACTCATTGTTGTTGATAGTTGGGCAAGGATTTCTTTATATATTTAGGTAAAGGATGACTAAAAAATTATATTTAATAGGTTAAGGTTAATATTCTAATTACTAATGACATTCTTTAACTACTATTTCTATTTAAATTAATGGATTTTATAATAGGTTCTATGGTACATAAACTAGGTTGTTGAATGTAGGCTAATACAAGGGGTTGACATAATCTCTTGGTTGATTCACATCTAGATGCACAAGTAATTTAGTTGGTCAAAAGTATTATCATTTTTTATTGAAGTGATGCCAAGATATATTCCTCCAAAAGTATTTAACCCAATAATGTTCATAGTTGGACAAAAAATATTTATATACCTAGATAAGGGATGACTAAAAAATTCAATTTTGAGAGGCTAATATCGTAATTACTTATGATATTGTAGAACCACACTTACTATTTAAATCAACATATTTGATACTAAGTTCTACAATGGTATAAAATATAGGTTGATAAATTTAGGTTAATAAAAGGAGTTGTGATGCATGGACTTGTAGAAGTCATAAATTTTGACTTGGTTGTTTGTTTGGGATAAAATTTTACATGGAGAAGTATCCCAAAGAGTTCCAATAGATGAAAAAATATATCTTGACACATTTATGGGGCCAAATTCCTTCATATGCTGCCTCAAATTGGACTTATAAGTATTTTTTGAGATATTTATAAATTATAATTTTTAATTATATTTCATTTCATGCATGCAATGAGTGTATCGAGTCAACAATCACTTGATTTATATTTCATTAATTATAAATAAGTTTCATAATCATCGAGATATGCATGGATATTACCAAAAATGGAAAATTTCAAATCTTGAAAAAATCTACCAAAAATGGTAATTTGTAGATAATAGTTAAAATAGATTTAGTTTTCAATGTAGAAGTAAAATGGATAGATAATAATGAAGGAGAGTTAATCTAATTTTTGGAGCTTCATGTTTCATGTGGTTTTTTTCTATTGCTAATAATGAATGCTATATTGTAAGTTGGTTACATCATCTGTTATTAGAGTGAGAAGATGACTTGGAGAGGAAGATGAAGAATAGGTCTTGCTGAAATTCTTAGAGACATACAAACCCTCCAAAGGAAAGTAGTATATCTTTTGAATATGATGGTTCATTAGAGAATGTGACAAAGAGGAGATAACTTTGGCAAAGAATTAGACCATGGAGATATAGATCAACATAAAATACTTGAGGAAGTATAATTAGATCACATGAATTTTGAAGAGAGGATTCTTAGAGAATTATAATGGAGGAATGAGGGAATCAAAGCTGAATTTTTAAAGTAAGTGGGCATTCTAAAACTAGAGGAGCTCATAGATTGGTTGAATGATATGGGGAAATTCTTTGAATAAAAGTCTATGATAGAGGAAAATAGAGTTAAATTTGAATTCACCAAGCTGAAAGGTCATGCAATGATCTGGTGGGATCATATACAAAAGGAATGAACTATGAAGGGAAAGGATAAAATCAAGAGTTGGAATAAGATGAAGTAGTAGGTGAGAGAAATTATTTCCCATAGATTACGTGTAAACCCCTTGTCATATATTTCAAAATTTAATTTTTTTTTAATCTCAATACAAGATTATATAGATGAGTTTTACAAGTTGTCCATCCACGTGGAGCATCAAGAAAATTTCGAGGAAATAGATGATAGGTATGCAAATGGTCTAAAAAAAATATTTAGTATCAATTGAACATGCAAAATGCCTACGAGTTGGCTCTAACAGTAGAAAAAAACTAGAGTAGGCAATATTTTCAATGGAAGGAGCAAGGGGTACATCATCTCCTTCAAAGTGGTTTTAATAATAGTAATGGAGAATCATCCCAAGTGGCATAATAGTTATATCACTCATTTTCCCTATAATTAAGGAGTTTTATATGATTGTAAGATTTTTAAGATTGTATATAATAATATATGAATAACATAATTACATTTTAGAATAATTATAAATCTATTATAGAATGCATATCCTTAATTTGTAGGATATAATGGACTATGAGGGTTCAATATCAAACTCAAATAGAATATATGCTTGAAGAACTTAAAGAACACACACCATAAGCAAGCCATCATTAAGATGGAGATTTGGAAAATTAGGATAGAAATACTTCAGTGGAGCCCATAGTTAAGGAATATAAAATTTGCAACCATAAAAAGAAGATTCTCTTGAATGTGTCCAAAACCAACCATCTCAACAAAACATTTTACAAAATATTCTTGATGTTTGAGAGAAAAGTTTGGCCTACATTGGACTATACTAATTTATACTATAGGTCTAAAAGGAGGGATTCTCTTATGATCAAATATAAAGTTTCCTTTATGATAAAATAGTTGAAGGAGAACACATGGAAGAGTAGAGTAAAATCATGTGGAACCATACTATGGGACTCCCACATCTATGGAAGAATATACTTTATTTATTTAGTTTGCACTGCAACCACACACCCAACACTAATATCAAAGTCCAAAAGGATGCACATAAAGAGATCTAGATGGGAAAATATAAATATTTATCACCACAAGGAGATTTATGTGAGATTAATTAGTCATTAAAATCTATTAAATTTATGGCCTTGAACATATACACAATTAATAATGATTGTGTTTGGGATACCAAGGCAAGGAAAGAGTGATACTTCCAAATCATAGTTGAATAATGTCATATTAGTTCTTGAAATAGTCTAAACTGAGAAAAAATTCATGGAAGAGTGTATAAATGTCAGTATTTTAGGCACAAATAAAATAATTCTTCCACCCTATGTCAAGTTTCCCAAGTTTGGTAGAAGAATCTAATGTAATATATCCATCAATATAGATATCAAGATCTAATTATGTTATTCTCTCACTCTTTCCATGATTTCATAGCTAAGGAAAATGAACTTGAGAGTCAAGAAATATGTTCTTACAAATAATTTTTCAAATAAACCATAGAATGCTGCACACACATATCTTTTTCTTTGATTTCAACTTGATACATAAATTAAGGAGCCACACTATTAAGAAAAAGGAAGGTCATTCCTTGAATTTATTGATCATTAACAATTTTTATTAGGGTTCCAATGTATTCAAGTGGTACCTTTCCTATGAATCAATTTCTTCTTTTGCAAGAGAGACAGAGCGTTGGCTTGTTTACAACTTCTTTATAATAATGGACACTTCATAGTACTCTAATTTTGATAAAAGAATTCTAAATTGTTCTACAATGTATTTTAATTTTTAGTTATGTAGTTTTTCTTTTTAAAGATAATTTATGATGATGATTGAATCTCACCCAATGGTTTTTGGAAAAAAATAATATTTATACTTTATTATTTGAGCCCCTTTGTAGTCCTCTAGATGTTTATAACAAAATTCGACCAATATTATTCCTAAGTCTTTCCATTACGCCTCCTTGAGAAATTTGAACAAACCAAGAAACTAAGAGTGGGGTGGGGGTGTGAATTAGTCTATAACAACCTTAAATTTTTGCTTTAATTCCAAAACATGTAACATTAATTAGCAACTAAAAGATAAAAAACATAAAACCAATGCACATGAGAATAGCATATTTGTGTTGAAACCCCAATGAGAAAGAAACCACATTGAGAACATATCACAATATATTAAAAGTATTACAAGATGCTCAATACTAGGCTTGTTGACAAGACTCACTATCCTAGGGAAAGATACAAATGACTTGCAAACTAAAGATGAATTCTTCAGGGAAAGATACAAAAGGACCTAAAGAGGAGACTCATTGTCTTGACACAAGATGCATTAAATGAAGTAAAATTGTATTTAAGTCTTTAGAAATTAACTACTTCCAACATTTTCATTTGAATGTAGATATTTTTGACATGATGTCTCAAGAAATAGTTATCGATTCAAATCCACAACTACCACCATACAGTAGTGCTTCCACAAATTCACATCACCCAAGTCTCACACATCTTATGGACACCTTTGTAACTGATTTGATCTTCCATTTTGTATCATTTAGATTAATGTGAAATATCAATTAGGTTGGAAAAAATAAGATGTATAGGATATTCTAAAAATTTGGCCACCAAAATATAATTATGGTAAAATCGAGAGATACAAAGTACATAAAATATCTTAACTCAATATCCAAAGTGATCCCAAATATCACACACATTCTTGGTGCACATACTCCAACATTAGGGGCAGTGTAATGTGTAGCAACAATTATTTGGACCAAAACACTTCTTCAACATGACACCATTCTTGATGTGGATATTACACACAAAAAATGTGAGACTCGGAACAAGCTCAACATATCATCAAATTCAGTCAAAAACATGACATAAGAAAAAAGAAAAACCCTGTTGGCCAGATAGCCACAAATAGTCCCACGAACTAACTCCAGACATAATGGAGCACTAAAGAACTTAATAAATACTACGTGGATCACATAGAGATTTTACTTGAACATTCAACATCACTCCCAACAATATATTCATATTTCCTTAATAATCGAAGATGCAACAATCCTTTTGACATATATTCAAGTTCATAACTCGAAGATGAGGAAAACATAGTCATGAATTATATCATCATTACCATAATTAAGGTACACATCTTCACTGGAAAAATAATCTAAGATACTCAAAAAATATTAGAAGCCTTACCTCCAAGATAAAACACAAGAAACATCAATGCACGAATAAATATAAAGCATTTATTGGACTAGCTTTAACAAACATCCAAATAGCCAAAATACTATATACACCAAAATATCAGTGATAACACCATTGAACTAAAAGGATAGGAGTGCAATATCCATAGAACATAAAACCTATGTTGCAAACTAAAAGTCTCTATTATCAAATGTGGAGGAATGTGGAGCATTCTACTAGGCAACTACTAAAACACTTCTCTGCAAACACTGTCGTCAATAATCAAAACACTTTTGTGCCAAGAATTTCTTATTAGGAGCAACAAGAGGGATATTGCAATGTCCTATAGTATCATAGAATAATTTGTACTAATTTTATAATTGTAATTCTTATCTCAACAATTTCATGCTTCTAATCCTTATATTAATTTAATGGCGTGCTTCTAATCCCCATTTTAATTCTAACTCTAACCATCAACACACACATCATTTCTACTGCAACACTTTTTTCTAGCAACATAACAACACTATCTCTGATGCAGAGCGTTGACAACTAAAACTTGAATGAGCCCACTTCACTACACAATAGATTAATAATGTTGATTTCAACTATGAACAATGGTCTCAGCAAATTCTGACAGTTTCCTTAATTTTTGAATAACCTGAGTTTCAGGAAAACTATCCTATCTATCAATTACCCTCCAAGGGATTTGTAAATGACTTCCAAGTAACTCTGTTACATTCTAACACCGATACCAACAGTACACTGTTATTCTGCTGTTTAGGCAACTGCTTACTTCTAGCAAAGTTCAAACTTGTTGGTAGTTCATTTGGCTACTGTTTCACAAAAGTGTAAGTTGCTATAAACTCTAATTACTTAATACTCTGTTCTTTTACAGCTTCTCGGTTGCAACAGTGTTTTCTCTGTGAATCTATTGATGGATTTAGTTACAGTCATCCAGTCTGGTTTCTTTCCCTTTTATCTCTATTTTCTGTTTGGAGACATAAACAAAACAATCATACTCTTCCGGCACCTTCAACCGGTCTGCAAGGACACTCTAACCTAATTGATCAGGCTAGGTTAGGGTCGACTTGGAACGGCTCGAAGATGGAATCGAGGTTCATGTTTTGCCTTCTGCGACTATCGATGATCTGGGTCACTTAGTCTTTGAAACTACACTTCCTAACTACTGCTGCAACATTCATTAACCCCGCTGATCAAATACATGACTTGTTTCTTGCTTCTGCTAATTAACATATGACTGTACCCGTTTTAGGGCATCCACCTTGAAGCAACGGAACAGCTTCCCAAGTTCTGAGAGTTTAGTTTCTTTACATACATTTCCCCGACTTGTTCTCCATCCAATAGCATTGGATTCCTATGGAGGAGACACAACTCAAGGGTCAAGCTCCATAACCGAGCCAATACAAAATTCCCTTCAATTTGGTCTGCCAAGAATCTTGAATTCCGCGTAGGGTACAAACAGACACTTAACACAATGAAATCCTAAAGGAAAAATGTCCGAGCATGAACCCGCAGGGGATTGTTAATGCATTTATTGTTCTTGTGACAATCTGTGTATAAATGATGTGTTTAACAAATCAAACAAAACCCAGTCCCGCGGATACATAAGAACTTCAAACCCGCAGTTTAGTGAGTTTTTACAACAGACTCGACTGCATAATTTGACAGTACTAAAATAAACAAATGCGGGATTCTAATGCTGTGAATGCATCAAATAAGTTTGCAACAGTAAGCAATCAGTTTGCCTACTGCCGCTGTTAATACATGAACTGATACAAAAAAATAAACAAGAGCGAAAACAACGTACTCAAGCTATGGTTCACTGTTTATTAAAATCTGCTTCAAAAGGTCTCTGTCACAATCCCCGATTGGACATATACATATAGATGTCAAACTTTCCAAACGACCCCAACTGATACCAAAGCAGCGGTAACCGTTGGAAAACTAATTTTTTACCAATACTTAGAATGTGTGTCCCTTCACCAGCGCGGGAACAAACATTGTCATTTTGACAAGTTACATTTAAAACTAGAACAGTTAAACTTAAAACAGCAAAACTCAAAAATCCTCGTGGACTAAGGTTCCAAGGCTTATAAACATGCCTACGGGAACCATGACCACACAAAAGGATCAAGACTTAGAGAGAAATGATCGGAAAGATCTAACTCAGTTTATTACAATCAAAACACAAACAAACCAAAAAACTAAAATCCATCCTGCAGCCTTCGGTGCCCTGCACCGTGCTCCACAGGACTGAAAAACTCAAGTCCCTTGAGTTGGCAATGCTGGGACAGGAAAACCAAGCTGCTCAAGAGTATCAGGAGTAACCCACGTAGCGTCTTTGACTGGTCTATTTTTCCACTGTACCAAATACTCAAGATAGGTGTGCCTACGAGTCTTCCGGGCAACTTGAGTTTCCAAAATGCGGTCAATCTCCAAAGGAGGTGGTTTGGGAAGTGCTGGAAGCTGTCCCTCCGGCAGAGAACAATTGCCACCTGCAAACACATCAGCAGCAACAAAACCTTTGTAGAGATATAAATCAGCAACATTAAATATGGGGGACAAATGAACATTTGGGGGAAGATCAATATGATAGGCATTAGGACCACTGCGTTTCAGAACTTGAAAAGGACCAATCTTCTTAGCCATTAATTTGGTGTAGTTTCCTTTTGGTAACCTCTCCTTCAAATGCACCATGACCAAATCTCCAACATTGAAAGACACATCTTTCCTCCGTTTGTCTGCATGAGCCTTATACTTGGCGTTGGTATGCTGAAGTTTTTGTTTGACCTGATCTTGGATGTCCTTCATAACGGTAGCAAAATCATTAGCCAATTCACTAGGTTTCTCCAAACTTTTAACATCTCTCAATTCCAAGATGCCTCGTGGATGAACACCATAAACAATCTGAAATGGAGTCTTCCCAGTACTGCGGTTAACAGAATCATTGTAGGAGAATTTTGCCTGGGCCAAAATTGAATCCCATCTTGACCCATGTTCTTGAGTCAAGCATCGTAAAAGATTACCAAGAGATCTATTAATGACCTCAGTCTACCCATCGAATTGAGGATGATAGGTTGAGGAAAGACACACATTAGTGCCCAACTTCTTCCACAAGGTCCTTCAAAAGTGACCTAAGAACTTGGGATCTCTATCTGATATGATGGATAGAGGTAAACCATGCAAACGAACTATCTCCTTAAAGAACAAACCTGCCACATGGGATGCATCATGAGTGGTCTTACACGGCACAAAGTGAGCCATTTTAGAAAACTAATCCACTACTACAAATATGCTGTCATGACCAGATTTGGTTTTAGGCAACCCAAGCACAAAATCCATACTAACAGAATCCCATGGCTTCAATGGAATAGGTAAGGGTGTGTAAAGTCCGGCATTAGAAGTATGACTTTTAGATTTTTGACAAATCAAACAAGTTTCAACAAACTTCCTTACATCCGTTTGCAACCTAGGCCAATAGTAAAACCTCTTGACTGATTCGTAAGTTTTATCTAAGCCAAAATGCCTTGCCAAACTGCCACAATGCTTTTCTTTAATGATATTTTTCCGCATAGACCCTCTTGGAACACAAAACAATCCACCCTTAAAAAAGAAGTCCATTTTGTATCAAAAAATAAAAAAATTTAGTATGATACCTTGCTGTCATGTCTAAGAAAACCTTATAGATGTCTTTGAAATCTTCATCCATAGGATACATGTTTGCCATAGCATCTAAACCTACACTTTCCAATTGCATAGACTGAATGGTGAGTGTCCTCTGACTCAAAGCATCTGCTAATTTATTAGCAACCCCTTTCTTGTGCTTAATGTTGAAAGTATAAGCCTGCAAGAACTCCATCCATTTGACATGCCGGTGGTTAAGTTTCTCTTGCCTATTCAGAAAACTAAGAGCATGATTATCAGTGAACACAATGAATTCTTTTGGCAAAAGATAATGCCTCCATTTCCGTAGAGACTGAATCATAGCATAAAGCTCAAGATCATAAGTAGAGTACTTTTGTTTTGCTTCATTTAGTTTTTCACTAAAGAAGGCTACGGGTCTCCCTTCTTGACTAAGCACCCCGCCAATAGCCTTATTACTAGCATCACACTCAACGACAAAATTTTTATGAAAATCCGGTAATACAAGTACTGATTGTTCTGATATCTTCTTTTTTAACAATTCAAAGGATTCATTTTCCTCTTTAGTCCATTCAAAAACACATTTTCTACCACCTTTAATAGTATTGATGATAGGAGTACAAATGCCACTAAAGTTTTTGATAAACTTCCTATAGAAACTGCATAATCCATGAAATTTTTTTACCTTAGTAGCTGAAGTAGGAGGTGACCAATTTAGGATGGCTTCTACCTTCGTAGGATCCATTTTCAGACTGCCTTTTGAGATCACAAAACCCAAGAAAACAAGCTCTTCCTGCAAGAATGAACACTTCTCCAAATTTACCTTCAAACCTTCCTCATGGAGTCTCCGCAAGACCTGCTCTATATGCTACAAATGCTCCTCCTTGCTGCCACTAAAAATCAGAATGTCATCCAAATAAACAACTACAAATTTATGAAGAAAAGGCTTTAACACTTCATTCATTAGGCGCATAAAAGTACTAGGGGCATTGGATAAGCCAAATGGCATGACTATCCATTCAAACAACCCTTCATTAGTTTTGAAGGCGGTCTTCCACTCATCCCCTTCTCGGATATGAATTTGATGGTAATCACTCTTGAGATCAATCTTTGAATAAAACTTTGCCCCACCTAAACAATCCATGAGATCTTCCATCCTAGGCATTGGAAACCGGTATTAGATGGTGATTCTAATAATGGCTCTAGAATCTATGCATAACCTCCAAGTACCTTTCTTTTTAGGGGGAAGGACTGCGGGTACAACACATGGTCTGATGCTTTTCCTTCTGTAACCCTTCTCTAACAATCCTTGAATCTGCCTTGCTACCTCAACATTTTGTTCGGGAGTGAGTTTATAGGCTGCCTTGTTTGGTAGAGTAGCCCCCGGGATTAAATCAATGCAATGACTGATTTCCCTCTTAGGTGGAAGTGAATCATTAGTGCTATCAACCACAACCCCACTGTATTTATTCATCAAATCTACTACTACTCTTGGACAAGTACTTTCCTTGACTTCGAGGTTCAAATCCTTGCCCTCATGGTGATTTTCCTTAGGTCTGATTACAATAGCAAAGCATGGAGTATTCTCTTCCTTAAGAACTTCTAAGAACTCTTTTTCTTTGACCAACATAACACCACTAGACAAGGCTGACTCATTAACAACATTAGGTAAAGGAGTCATTGTGAAAGCTTCCCCATTTTTGGTTATGGTAAACACATTTTTTTTCCCATCATGCTGGGCATTAGTGTCATATTGCCACGGTCTTCCTAAAAGAAGATGGCAAGCATCCATCTCAACTACTTCACACATGACTTTATCTTTATAATCTCCTATTTGGAAATCTACTAAGCATTGCTCATTTACAATAGTTTGTTGATCCTTACTCAACAAAGTGACTTTATATGGATTAGGATGTGGAATTCATTTCAGATTAAGCTTAGTAACCATTTCCAAAGAAACCAAATTTTTAGTAGAACCGGAGTCAACAATTACCTTGCATACTTTACCCTTCACCTTGCAAGTAGTTCGGAATAGAGATTTCTGTTGGGCTGGCTCCTTGTTGATTGGTACCAATAGCGATCTATTGAACATGAGAGTCTCCCCTTTCTCCAGATCAACATGTTTGGATGTGGCTGTGTGGAAGGATGAAGTGCTTTGGCAATCATCTTCTTCATTAATTAATTACACTCTCCTATCTCCTTGACTGCTGCTGCCATTCTTTTCAAGACATCTAAATGATGATGATGGCCAACTTGGTTGCATGAGAAGCACCTTCCCGTGAATACATTAGGGCCTCTTCCTCTTGATCTGCCCCTGCCATTATTTGATCCTCTTCCTCTGAATGAACCTTTGCCACTAGTATCATGATAAGCACTTTGATTGCTGCTTTCTCCTTGGGATTTGGGAAATGTTCCTCTTCCATTAAATCTGCCTCTACCTCTGAATGAGTTCCCTCTTTCTTTATTTTTTTCCCCTCTTCTTCTTTGTTTTTCCTCAATCTTGAGGGCAAGTTGAAAACACTTATGGACTGATTCCAAAGTGACCAAGGTTAACTCATCTTGTATACTATACTTCAAACCATTGATATACCTCGCTAGTTTTTGTTTCTCTATTTCATACATCTTGTCTTTTAGGGACAGATTGTGGAACTCTTGAGTGTAGGTACTCACATCAAAGTCCTTTTGTTTCAAGTTTTGAAACTTCTTATGAAGAGTCACTTCATAATCTTCCGGTACAAACTATCTTTTCAATTCAGCCTTCATTCTGGTCCAAGTGGATATGATGGACTTTCCTTCTTCCACCCTTTCATTTTGAAGAAAGTTCAACCAACTAAGGGTTGGTCCCCTTAACTTAGACTTGGCTATCTTCACTTTTTGGCTAGGAGGTACTTCATCGCATTTGAAAAAGTTCTCCAATGCTTCAAGCCAATCCATACATTCATCCGGTTCCAACTTACCATGGAACATAGGTAATTTGTTTTTGTCTTTCTTGCCCACTCTCTCTAGTGCTGCAAGCATTGCCCTTTGATCCTCCGGTAGATTGTCTTGACTGGATGGATCTTGCTCTGCCTCTTCTTCTTCCTTTGACTCCTCATTGTCTCCTCTCCTCACTTGGCCTTTCAACTTATCTAACTCCCTCTTCATTGCTCTATTCTCTTCTCTGACAACCCTACTCTCTGCCATCTGCTCCTTGACAATTTTAGCCAACTCCACATTTGTAATTCTAATGGGAATATCTTCTCCATCTGCCATAGTGACTGCTCCCAAAAAGTATCTTAGTGGCTCTAATACCACTTGACGCAGAGCATTGACAACTAAAACTTGAACGAGCCCACTTCACTACACAATAGATTAATAATGTTGATTTCAACTATGAACAATGGTCTCAGCAAATTCTGACAGTTTCCTTAATTTTTGAATAACCTGAGTTTCAGGAAAACTATCCTATCTATCAATTACCCTCCAAGGGATTTGTAAATGACTTCCAAGTAACTCTGTTACATTCTAACACCGATACCAACAATACACTATTATTCTGCTATTTAGGCAACTGATTACTTCTAGCAAAGTTCAAACTTGTTGGTGTTTCATTTGGCTACTGTTTCACAAAAGTGTAAGTTACTATAAACTCTAATTACTTAATACTCTGTTCTTTTACAACTTCTCAGTTGCAACAGTGTTTTCTCTATGAATCTATTGATGGATTTAGTTACAGTCATCCAGTCTGGTTTCTTTCCCTTTTATCTCTATTTTCTGTTTGGAGACATAAACAAAACAATCATACTCTTCCGGTACCTTCAACCAGTCTGCAAGGACACTCTAACCTAATTGATCAGGCTAGGTTAGGGTCGACTTGGAACGGCTTGAAGATGGAATCGAGGTTGATGTTTTTCCTTCTGTGACTATCGATGATCTGGGTCACTTAGTCTTTGAAACTAAACTTCCTAACTACTGCTGCAACATTCATTAAGCCTGCTAATCAGATACATGACTTGTTTCTTGCTTCTACTAATTAACATATGACTGTACCCATTTTAGGGCATCCACCTTGAAGCAACTGAACAACTTCCCAAGTTCTGAGAGTTTAGTTTCTTTACATACATTTCCCCGACTTGTTCTCCATCCAATAGCATTGGATTCCTATGGAGGAGACACAACTCAAGGGTCAAGCTCCATAACCGAGCCAATACAAAATTCCCTTCAATTCAGTCTGCCAAGAATCTTGAATTTCGTGTAGGGTACAAACAGACACTTAACACAATGAAATCCTAAAGGAAAAATGTCCGAGCATGAACCCGCAAGGGATTGTTAATGCATTTATTGTTTTTGTGACAATCTGTGCATAAATGATGTGTTTAACAAATCAAACATAACCCAGTCCCGTGGATACATAAGAACTTCAAACCCGCAGTTTAGTGAGTTTTTACAACAGACTCGACTGCATAATTTGATAGTACTAAAATAAACAAATGTGTGATTCTAATGCTGTGAATGCATCAAATAAGTTTGCAACAGTACGCAATCAGTTTGCCTACTGCCGCTATTAATACATGAACTGATACAAAAAAATAAACAAGAGCGAAAACAATGTACTTAAGCTATGGTTCATTGTTTACTAAAATCTGCTTCAAAAGGTCTATGTCACAATCCCCGATTGGACATATACATATAGATGTCAAACTTTCCAAATGACCCCAACTAATACCAAAGCAGTGGTAACCGTTGGAAAACTAATTTTTACCAATACTTAGAATTTGTGTCCCTTCACCAGCACGGGAACAAACATTGTCATTTTGACAAGTTACATTTAAAACTAGAACAATTAAACTTAAAACAACAAAACTAAAAAATCCTTGTGGACTAAGGTTCCAAGGCTTATAAACATGCCTACGGAAACCATGACCACACAAAAGGATCAAGACTCAGAGAGAAATGATCGGAAAGATCAAACTCAATTTATTACAATCAAAACACAAACAAACCAAAAAACTAAAATCCATCCTACAGCCTTGGGTGCCTTGCACCAATCTCACTAACAACATACCATGATGTAGACATCAATCCCAGGTAGATGGACATCCACATTGTAGAGAATCTACATAACCTTTTTCCATCTGCAACATACCAATACATTCTTTTTTCAACACACATTCCTTCCTCATAACCAACATATTAGCAAAGAGATGACATCACAATAATCAATAACACCATCATATCTCATACTCTTACAAGTGAAACATTACAATAAGAAGTTGGTTAACATCAATGATAATAGCAACTACCAATAGAAAAATATTATTAAAACTTAGTTTGACCATAGAGGAAGAAGAGGGCTTCCCATTAGGTATTCTTTTTATTAATATTTATCAATGCCTAATGAAAAGATCAATGAGATAGAGAGTGTTTGAGGTGCTACCGATTTTTTAGAATATAATCATTCCAACAAGAGTATTTCTTTCCTTGAGACTCATGCTTGAAAACACTATCCAAAATAATTTTAGGGATATCTCTTTCCATTTTAAATATTATATTTTTAAGGCTAGCAGTGGACTATCTCAAGATTATATTATTATTTTCTAGCCAACTTTTAGGTGAAATATAATTAAGGAAGGACTTTTCTGATGAACTACAACTGATTTGAATAAATTGTATGACTTGAAGATCTGTGATTTGAGATCACTGAGTTGCTGATTAGATATGTAAGATGATTAAATCAGTAATATGTTGTCATTGATGTCAACTAGTTTTGACAAGACTTATCTTCTAAGTTACTATACCCAAACATCTGTAGAAAGAAGAAGAAAAGAGATGAAAAACATATATATCTACATGAGGAAGATGGATATGACAGATGAGGATAAAGAATACATTGGGTAACTTATGAATGAGTCTATGACCTTATGTTATTGACTTAATTATGTTGCATTCATCTATGATGAAGGATAGAGAAAAATGCACAAAGCAGTGTGGTCAGTTAAAGAAAAATTTCAGTATACACCGACGTAGTGTCGTGTATACCAAGAATAGTATAAACTAAACTTGTGTTCACCGACGTATTTCTTTGTTAACCAAGCAGGAGAAAAGAACTAAATGACTAGTTTAGCCAATAGAAGTTGATGAACTGGAAAGTACCTCATGATCGGAGTTGAAGATAATGTTTGTTACAAAAATCTATGGCTAGCATAATTTGAAAAAGATCTAAGGGATTTGAAATAAAACGTGTTACTGACACATTAGCCGAGGAAGGTTTAAGTGGCAAAATCAACAAAGGAGATTAAGCGGCAAAATCTGATGGATGGAATTAAAATTGTTTACTTGTCTATTTAAGAGACTAGAGTTTCATTATGAAACTCATGCCAAAAGAAGGAGATTGCACATATATCACGTGAACAAGCTTCATGCATGCCTGATCAAACTAGTTAAGGAGAAACGAACTGCAGAGATTACCGAGCATTAGAAAGCTATTACCGAGAGGCAGTAAGTTACTGAATATTGATTAAAAGAGAATTGATATATTGATGAGAGGATTTGAATGAGCTTAACATAGATCTGATAATCTGTAATTGAAGTTGTGTTATAATCAGATTACCTGTTTTTACATTTTAACCATTGTAAATAGATAAATCTCTTAACAGAGTGGACTAGAAAGTCTTGTAATGTCATTCATAGAGTGTACATTTGTTATCCTGTCAACCCCATAGTGAATGCTGGTTGGATGATAATGGTTGGTCTAAAATATTCTAACAAGGTCACACCTCACTATGTGCTTGTAACCTTAACAGGGTTGGGTCTTCACCAACCTCACTTCAGAAGAGTGAACAATTTTTGGGTTGTCAGTCCAAGGTGGTTTTTCCCTTTACCGGGTTTCCACATTAAATCTCTTGTGTTATGTGTTGACTGTGATGATTGTTTGTTGTCATACTTTACATGTTGCATATTGGATTTGATCGGTAATCACTATATGTTATTAACTGGTAATTGGTAAAAGCACAGATAAAATACTATTTTATGTTATCGAGCTACAAAAGTTTTAGTAAATTATTTTTGGATATACATTTTGTATTTGAGACTGTGGATAACTGATTCACCCCCCTCTCAGTTATTGTAACAATTGGTATCAGAGCGTTGGTTGCTTGGAACAAAGTTTTAAGGACTTCAACACAAAGATCTCAAAATGTATAAGAGGGAAGTGCCAAAGCTAATCAAGGATAACTTCACAATATGGCAAAGCCGAATGAAGCTGCATGTATCTGGAATTGGGAATTCTGCCCTTACATTAATGGAGAATGGATACCTTGCACCTCCCACTGGTCCCTTGATCCTTGATCAACTAAGAGATAGGCATGAGCATAATGTTTCTATGATGGAGATTTATGCTGCCTATATAGATGCTGAATTTGAAGATATCAAGGATTGTACTACTACTAAGAAAATGTGGGATTAACTTGCTCAAGTTTATAGTGGTGATGTGAATGTAAAAAGAGCCAGAGCTGAAAGCTTAAGGGGAAGATTTGATGATATGAAAATGAAGGAAGGAGAAAATATTGTGCAGTACACAAACAAACTAAAGGAGGTAGTTCATGCTATTAGAGCATCTGATGGAGTTATTGATGAAGACACTGTGGTAAGCAAAGTTTTCAGAACCTTATTGCCAGTTTATGCAATCAAAATATCTGCAATTCATGAAACTAGGTCTACATCTGGTAACAACCTTACTCTTGATAATATGATTGGTAAGCTTAAAACCTTTGAACTGAACAACTTTGATAATAGTGTTGCACCGTCTGTTGAATCTTCTTTTATGTCTTCTCTGAAGATTGGTAAGTTTGGTAGCAGAAATAAGAATGATGATAGTGATAGAAATATTGATGATGAGCTTGATGAACTTGAAGCTCTTATGGCTAGAAGGTTACCTAAAGGTAAAGGAAGATATAGAGGTAAATTACCTTTAGCATACTTTAATTGTAAAGAGGTTGGTCATATTACTATTAGATCTCCACATAGAAAAGACGATGAAAGAAACAAAGACTGATCTAGTGAAGGAAGCTATGGGAGAAGAGGCAATAGAAGTTATCGACACTACAACAAGACAACCGAGGCAATAATGATAAAGGCAAGAAGGTGTGGTACATTGCAAAAGAAGATGTCACCGATACCGACATTGATGAAGATGTGGAGGTAGTATCTGTTGTAATGAAGGATGACTTGGAGGAAGATGAAAGGTATGTAGAGATAACACTTATCTCTAAGGTTAATAAAAATGATACATGGATCATAGATAGTGGCTGTACACATCACATGACTAGTGATGAAGAAAAAATTGATCATCTTGAAGAACACAATGGAGGATCTGTGAGAATGGGTAATGATGCACCTTGTATGGTTAGAGGAAAAGGATCCCTGATGATAAATGATAGAATAAAATGTGAAAATTCTTATTGGGTAAAAGGACTAAACTATACTTTTTTAAGTGTGGCACAGCTAAACAATTCAGGCCACCAAGTTGCTTTTGAGAGCAAGAAAGTGAAGATATTTGATGATGAAGGAAGACTTGTTGGAACTGGAACATAATCGAGAGGTAATTTGTTTTATCTTGATAATGATCAGTCTTCTTGTTTAATGATGAAAGATGAAGATGTATGGTTGTGGCATAAAATGTTATGTCATGTGAATTTTGATAACATGATTAAGATTAGTAAAAAGAAAAAGGTTAGAGGTCTGCCTAACTTATCAAATTAAAGCCTAATCATGTTATGTGTCATGAATGTTAGAAAGGTAAAATGATAAAATCTAGTTTCAAAAGAAAAGATTATTCAACAAAGAAAATACTTGAGTTAGTGCATACCGACCTATGTGGTCCTATGAGAACTCAAAGTTACTATTGAGACAAATATTTCATTCTTTTTGTTGATGATTACATTAGATTAATGACAGTCATGTTCTTGAAATAAAAATCAGAGGCATTTAAGATGTTCAAATGGTATAAAGAAAAAGTTGAGAAAGAGATTGGTAAAGAATTAAAGTGTTTAAGATCTGACAGAGGTGGTGAATTTATTTCTAATGAATTTACTAACTTTTTTAATGAGCATGATATTAAAATACAGGTCACTACACCGAGGACACCTCAACAAAATGGAATAGCTGAAAGGAGAAATAGGTCAATTGCTGACTGTGCAAGGACACTGATGATACAAAATAATGTTGCTCAAACATACTAGAGAGAAGAAGTTAGCATAGCTGTTTATGTTCTAAACCGATAACAACTGAAGGACACTAATAAGACATCCTATGAGTTATGGTTTGGCCACAAACCCACTGTAAGTTATTTCAAGATTTTTGGAAGTAAATTATTTATTCTGAAAGATGAAAGAAATGGAAAGTTTGACTCAAAAGTTGATGAAGGGATATTTTTGGGATATTCCACTAAAAGTAAAGCATACAAGTGTCTTAACAAAGTAACTAATAAAATGATTGAAAGTACTAATGTTCGGGTTGATGATTTTGATGATAAGAATGCAAAGGAAAGCACAAAGGAACCAGAAGACTACAGTAGATTCACTTACATTGAACAACCAGAGTACTTACTGACATCACTGATAGTGACAACCAGTCAACAGGAAAACAATACCGATGAACATGAAGGAGAAACCGACGAGCAGGAAGCACCTACCGAGAAAGAAAATGAACCTACACAGGATGAACAAGAAAGAAGAGATTAGATATTGGCAAGATTTGTCAGAAGACATCATCCTGAGACACAAATCATTAGAGACAGACAAGCTGGCATGCAAACAAGAAGTAAAGCAAGACAAGGTACATGTCTAGTTTGTGAATATGAACTGAAGAATGTAAAAGTTGCATTATAAAATGATGAATGGGTTAATGCAATGAAAGAGGAAATAGAACATATAGAGAAGAACAAAACCTAGAGTTTAGTACCCAGACCTAAGGACAAGAATGTTATCGGTACTAAGTGGATATTTAGAAACAAGCTTAATGAGAATGGAGAGGTAACAAGGAACAAAGCTAGGTTAGTATGCAAGGGATATGCACATGAGGAAGGAATAGATTATGGTGAAACTTTTGCACCTATTGCTATATTAGAAGGATTTAGAATGTTACTTGCATATGTTGCACACAAAAAGTTCAAAGTTTACCACATCCAGATGTTAAATCTGCTTTTCTGAATGGAATACTTGAAGAGGAAGTCTACATAGAACAACCTAAAGGGTTCATTGATCCAGACAAAAAAGATATGGTATGTAGATTACATAAAGCTTTATATGGTTTAAAGCAAGCACTGAGAGCTTGGTATGAGAGGTTGCATAACTATTTGCTGAGTATTGGATTTTTTTAGAACTAGTGAGAACAGTAATCTATACATGAAAGGAAATTTTGATGATACTATCTTGATTGCTGAGATATTTGTGGATGACATAATATTTAGAGGACAAGATCACATTTGTAAGTCATTTTCTGATGAAATGGGAAGTGAATTTGAAATGTCTATGTTTGGAGAGATTTAAGTTCTTTCTAGGTTTACAAGTGATTCAACAAAATGATGATATATTTATCATGTAATCTAAATATATAAAGGAAGTAGTGAAGACATCTGGCATGGAAGATGCTAAACCTGTGGGTACACCGATAGATATTGGATGTAAACTGACTAAAGAAGATGGAACTATTGAGGTAAACCAGACACTGTACTGATCCATGATTGGTAAGTTAATGTATGTAGTTCACAGTAGACCTGATATAGCACATGTTGTTGGAATAGTTGCTATATTTTCTACAAACCCTAGAGAGTCACACATGGTTGCTACAAAGAGAATCTTAAGATACCTAAAGAAAATTGAAGATTATGGACTATGGTATCCTAAGAAAGGCAAGTTTGAACTTAAGGTATACACCAATGCTGATTGGGCAAGAAATGTGGATGATAGAAAGAGTACCACCGGAGGAGCATTATTCTTTGGTGAAAGACTTGTTACATGGACAAGTAAGAAACAGTTTTGCATTTCCCAGACTACAGCTGAACCAGAGTATGTTGCTGCTGCTACTAACTGTTCAAATATTGCTTATATCAAGTAAGTGTTAGAAGGTATGAATGAGGTAATCACTGAGCCGGTGATTATATATTGTGACAACACTAGTGCAATTAATATTTCTAAGAATCCAGTGATGCACTCTAAAACAAATAACATATCTATTAAGTATCACTACTTAAGGGAACAAGTACAGGAGAAGCAAGTGAAGCTAGAATTTGTTACATCAAAAGAACAACTTGCTGATATTTTCACAAAGCCTCTACCGAAGGATACATATGAATAATTGAGGACTAGACTTGGGGTCCATCCCCTATCTACTAGTCACTAAGGTGACCTAGAGGTTGCATCAACCTAATCTTATCAGAAGATCATACATGTTGATGTAGCAAAGTTCACACTTTGGATTTTTTGTCTAAGGTTGTGAAAGGTTGAAGTACTAGAACATATTTGCACATCAGTATACAAAGATACAACGCATGCACCGGAAAAAAGAGAGTTACATGGCTACTACAGAGCTGTATGTTTTTATTTATCTTTGGTATTGTTGTCAAAGGGAGAGAGATCTCAATATGAAGCCAGAGATAAAGGGAGAGAGATACAGAAAAGGGAGAGCATTGAAGATCAGTTACTAAGAACAAAAGAAAACCTGCGAGCTAAAAAGATTATATCTGTAGGAGTTAGTCTACACTTACAATTGCTTTTATGTAACGTAGTGATTAAACATATTAAGCTAGGGAGAGCTTGTACCGAGTTACAAAATTTGTTGATAGAGTTGTAGAATACATGTTTGGTATGTGTATGGCATATTTCATATTGCTTGTGTTTCCATCAATGCCAAAGGGAGAGATTGATGAACTACAATTGATTTAAATAAATTGTATGACTTGAAGATCTCTGATTTGAGATCACTGAGTTGCTAATTAAATCAGTAATATGTTGTCATTTATGTCAACTAGTTTTGACAATACTTATCTTCTAAGTTACTATACCCAAACATCTATAGAAAGAAGAAGAAAAGAGATGAAGAACATATATATCTACATGAGGAAGACGGATATGATAGATGAGGATAAATAATACATTGGGTAACTTATGAATGAGTCTATGACCTTATGTTATTGACTTAATTATGTTGCATTCATCTATGATGAAGGATAGCGAAAAATGCACAAAGCAGTGTGGTCAGTTAAAGAAAAATTTTAGTATACACTGACGCAGTGTAGTGTATACTGAGAATAGTATAAATTGAGCTTGTGCTCACTGACACATTTCTTTGTTAACCGAGCAGGAGAAAAGAACTAAATGACTAGTTTAGCTGACAGAAGTTGATGAGTTGGAAAGTACCTCGTGATTAGAGTTGAAGATAATGTTTATTACAAAGATCCATGGCTAGCATAATTTGAAGAAGATCTAAGGGATTTGAAATAAAATGTGTTTCTGACACATTAGCCGAGGAAGGTTTAAGCGGAAAAATCAACAAAGGAGATTAAGCGGCAAAATCTGATGGATGGAATTAAAATGGTTTACTTGTCTATTTAAGAGACTAGAGTTTCATTATGAAACTCATGCTGGAAGAAGGAGATTGCAAAGATATCATGTGAACAAGCTTCATGCATGCCTGATCAAACTGGTTAAGGAGAACCGAATTGCAGAGATTACCGAGCGTCAGAATGTTATTACTGAGAGACAGTAAGTTACTAAATATTGATTGAAACAAAATTGATATATTGATGAGAGGATTTGAATAAGCTTAACATAGATTTGATAATCTGCCATTGAAGTTGTGTTGTAATCAAATCACCAGCTATTACATTTTAACCATTATAAATAGATAAATCTCTTAACAGAGTGGACTAGAAAGTCTTGTAATGTCATTCATAGAGTGTACATTTGTTATCCTCTCAACCCCATAGTGAATGCTGGTTGGATGATAACCGTTTGTCTAAAATCCTCTAACAAGGTCACACCTCATAGTGTGTTTGTAATCTTTAACAGGGTTTGGTCTTCATTGACCTCACTTCAGAAGAGTGAACAATTTTTGGGTTGCCAATCCTAGGTGGTTTTTCCCTTTACAGGGTTTCCACGTTAAATCTCGTGTTATGTGTTGACTGTTATGATTGTCTATTGTCATACTTTACATGTTGCATATTGGATTTGATTGGTAATCACTATATGTTATTAACTGGTAATCGGTAAAAGCACAAACATAATACTATTTTATGTTATCGAGCTGCAAAAGTTTTAGTAAATTGTTTTTGGATATACATTTTGTATTTGGGACTATGGATAACTGATTCACCCCCCTCTCAGTTATTCTGACATTGTCTCTTAGAAGTTTCATATGTATAATTTTTGTGTTAGATTGTATAAGACTTGAAATATTTGAGTGGAAATTTCAATAGAGGACTTTCAAACTTTAGTTTTCCATAAAGCTAAATCCAATTTTTGTAGCTAAAAATATAAAACACAATTGAATCTCAATAGAAAAAACACCCAAATTTTAAGATTCTCTTATTAAGGATGATCTAGGAGAATTAATTACCTTAAGAAATAATGATTTACTCCAATAAATATTTGAATTTTGGAGTTCCTAGAAAGAGTTAGGAGAGTTAGGTGGTCATTTCTTATAACCTCCTTTATTTAAGTAAATGTCAAATTTAAAGTTCATTTACTTGACTAACTATTCATCTTCCCTAGCTGAATAGAAAACTTTCCCCCTATTTAATTAATTTTTTTAACAAATGTTCTTGTTCCACTAAGAATGGATTGTGATCAAGGGCTTGCTAAGTTATTTTTGGAGGGAATGCATCCTTTTTCTAGCAAGAAGTAATCCTTTACTTTAAAACCTAGATTTTCTTAGAGGAAGATTTTTACCCTTTTAGGTCCTATGGGCTAGTTAGAGGTTTGCGACCATTCAAAATGTCTTCCCAAAATGTTATAAAATATTAGTTCTATCTATCTCAACATAATACAAAATATATATTTGGATATCTAGTCATCAAAGCAAATATTTCAACTTTCTCTTAGTTCAAACTATTATATCAAGAAAGAATTTAATATAAAATATTTGTAGCATAGATTATATCCACAATTTTTTTATCACGTTTTTCTATATTGATAAAAAAATTCAAGTTGTACATGGTCTACTAAAGAAGTTAAATGATTCTTATGGAGTCAACCAGAAATCAAGTCTTGTTTCAAAAAGGGTGAAACAAGGTTTTGAAATATCAAGTCTTGTTGAATGTAAGACATGGGATGCTTTAAGGGTCAAGATCAATATCATTAGATGATTGAATTTGGTAGAACAAATACCTATCAATTATTGACATTAAAATAAAAGTAATCAGTTAAATACCAATAAATTACTATGATAAGAAATATTTATCCTCTCAAATAAAAAATAGAAATCTTATTATTTAATATTTTTCCTTTTTTACCTATTAAAAATATTTTAATCATTTTATATATAATATCATATGTCTAAATACATATATACTATTATGTATTTAAATTCTTTAATTCATTTAGAAACATTTGCTTTTATTTTTTAATAGACTATACTTTAAGTATGGTTTAATAGATCTACTTCTAATGAAACCTTTTTTTCTATATGCAAAAGTGTGTTTACCTATCCTATAGGCTCTTGATAGAGAAACACAACAATATTTAAATCCATGCAAACAAACATGACTTATTCAATATATTGATTATAGATTTATACAAACAACTTCATTGATAATATCAGATAACAATGGAAGCAGCTGGTTTTGACCTCTCTCTTTAATGACATCAAAAATATTATATTTCATTCGATACTAAAATTGCTCTGCTGTAATATTTCAGAAGCCATTGAGGGAGAGGTGAGACCAACTTCCTCCATATATGAAATCAGAAGTCTCAAAGGAAAATAAGGCAAGTAAGACAATGAGAGGCTTAGCTTACATAAAAACATTGTGAACTGTAATACTTATAAGACAAAGCAAAGCCAATTTAAAAAAATAAAATAAAATTACAATTGTGTGGGGACCCATAATTTCATATCAGAGAGTCGACATCCAATGAAAGCCCATCCAATCTTATCAAGATAAAATAAGGATATATTTCAGTGCAATTTGACAGTTGTATGGTGCTTGATACTTTCATTACATTCCTATGAAATATTCCTGTTATGTAATGATATAAGTCTTCAACTACCTTTCCAATTTATAATCTCTAGAAATGTTTCAAAGTCAAAATTCTTGGATTATACTCTCAATAGATACATTGAAGGTACTTTTAAAAGTTTGGAATTGAAATTTGACCTTAAAAAGTGAACAACTTATTTGTTTAGATGTTGGTGACATGGTCTAACATGTGTTGGAAAATTATATTGCATCTAGTCTTTATAAGTGGGCCTAACACTAACATTAAACCATGCATGAATTGAAATGACACGAGAAAAGAAATGGTATCAGTCAATCTAGTGGAGATTTTATGCAGATAAGCTTGTCTTCCCTTTAATCATAGTGACTTTTGAATGTCATTAATGGATCTGGATTAATTTAGCTGACATTCTGTTATTCATTCTTATAATGTATCCACCCAATTAACATGTTTACTCAACACATTTTTCTCATTGTTTCAGCTTATGTGGGTGCATGTAATGGATTTCAAGAAGTATAAGAAGTATGAGTGAGCTGCTGTTAAATTTCCATCAAAGGCTTTCAAGATATCTCTAGACTATATCTTTGGGGTTTTTTTTTTTAGGCTTAGAGGGAGAGGGAAAATCAATTTTTATTTTGAA
This sequence comes from Chamaecyparis obtusa, assembly GCA_027943335.1. Classification (NCBI taxonomy): domain Eukaryota; kingdom Viridiplantae; phylum Streptophyta; class Pinopsida; order Cupressales; family Cupressaceae; genus Chamaecyparis; species Chamaecyparis obtusa. The sequence continues at coordinate 96,495 of BSBK01010108.1, forward strand.
GACTTTTTATTCTCTAGCTAAATGCCTATTATCATGGAGCCTTCTGTTTTCTAATGCCAAAGAATGATTTACATATTTCTATGCAAGTCAGTAAGTCTGCTTCTTATACGACAAAATTCACAAGCTTTCTCTTATGATATTTTTGATCTGTCAATAGATTCTCCTATTGAAGGATTGATGAGTTGTTATTTAAAAAGGTTACAACCAGTCTCAGTTATGTTTATACGTTGGAAATTGTTACTACTTACAACTGTCTATGACCTTCACTTGCCTATATTGAGTTATTATGTTATAATTGAATATTGATAGAATATGTGGATTTGAAGATTTAAAATTTGATAATATGTGGTGTATCTTTTTAGTTTGATATTTAGATAAGATAAAAAATAATAAATACAACAATAATATATAATATTTTCATTTGTATGAATATATATGTCATATGTACATATATTCAAATAAGGTCAACTTTATAGTTGTTTTACATTCACATTTAGTCCAATGAACTAGCTGGATCCTCCTCACTCTTTATTGTCTCAAGTATTGCTTCATGGTTCGATTCATGAACCTTCCAAAGAGTCTTATTGTCTATTTTAGATCTATATTTGATCAAATAGACATTTTATGCAACAACAAGATTGGAATAATGAATAATCTTCATGTGTGTCTCCAAATTCTCAAACAATCACAACCTAGTGTGCTTCATACAATACTTTTTGAGCTATGTTCCAATAACAACCATTGCTCCTATAGGGTGTTCTAAGTCTTCTCCATCTATAATAGAGTGATCTAATTTCTTTTTGGTCTCCACACAACAAGACAAATAATAATCCTTTCCTTCTTCATTGTACTCAGGTGCAATAACATCAAAAATATGGTCTGGAATGATACATGCGCAATGATGAGATTAGTTTAGTAAATAATCAAGATAAAATACTAAATTTGAAATTATTTATGCATAGACAATTTACCTGGTTGCACTAGATCAAACAAGTGGTCAAAGTCAATAGATGCTTCTATTTGTGTGAGTTGCATTGCCACTAGGGGTCAATGTGTCTCAAGTGGGCTCAAAGCTCTCATACACCATTCATCGACTTACTCGTTTGACTCACACTCATTCCAAGCTTCATCTATACATGAAAAACAAAAACACAACATATGTTGTGTGTGGATACTCCATGAACATGCATTAAAGCTTCTATAAGAGTGTAGCTTACTTGATCTTTTCAGTGTACATCAATCCTCATATTTTGCAATGCTAGTTTCATCTATCAACCTAAAAAATTTGTGAACTATAGACTCACCTTCATTACCTAGACCCATAGTAGAATTACACCACTTGACGATAGATTTCACATTTGAAAAATTTGTTTTGTCTTTGTACTTTAATTCTTCAAATGCTAAGGCTCTTCTGATACATGCACCCACACCATCATGCTCCCCCTTCCCATGCCCAACCTCCATGAAATTTCACATATATTGAATACTAGTGATCTTATGCATCTTGCACAACCAATAAAACATCTAGGAGCTTTTGAATTGTGATGCACAATTATCTGACCATATAATATTTTGACATTATGATATACCCCTACTAGTCAAATCATTGTAAAAAATATGAAGAAACCTTCCACAAACTCTATAGAATGTGTGCGATCATTCCTGATATAAAAAAGATACTCCATAAATATCTTCCTATTCTCCCCCGTACAATCACGTGAATGCATGAATGTTATATGCACAAATATAGAAACTTATTGAGAGTTGTAATATTTTGATTACACCTCATTTTTTGGTTGTAGTGTGTAGTTCTCTACAAAGTCTAAACTAAAATGATGGTATCAAGTGGTAATGTTTCCTTGCATAAATTGAATTGAACATCCAACCATCAAGCTCTATGAGAATTCCTTACATACTCATACACCATTTTCTCACAAACAATGCCCATAAACTAATACAATGGAATATTTTCAATTCACAATATTTTGCTTCTTTTCCATCATTTAGATTGTATACCATGGTCATATATTTTCCAAATTATAATATTTCATTCCCAATTGCACGTGTACTCTCCATATGCTGATAACTTATCAAACATTGCAAGCCACCATAATCAATACACATGACAATGAAGCACGACAACATGCATATAGTTGACCATCTACTCTTTCACATAAAATGTTAGATATCAAATCTCTTGAAGATATAGGTGGATCCTTTATGTTACATTCCTACAAAACAATGTTAGAATTCAAATCTACACATATATGTCAATAAAAATCATAATGATTAGAAAATGAAATATTTACCTTATAAAAAGTTGTGTTATTTTGATTTATATTGAGATAAAAGGCTTAGCCATTTCAAAATATCTTCGACTAATTTTAATTTGAGGATACATTTCCACAAATTTTGAAAAAAATTGTTTCTAAGTCAAATCCAAAAACTATTTTAGATGTGGATAATGGATTTGACTAGGGGACACCTGTGTGTTATTGTTCCAAAAATCTATGATCAAGGATTTCAAAGCTTAAATAATTTCTTTATATTTTCATATTAGTCTACTAGATAAGGCCTATAACTCATTTCTATTTGATCCTCCACTCTTTGGCACCTTCTCACAACTCTCATTAGAGACTTTCTACTTATTTTAAATGTTTTACTTGTCTTTCTAATGATTTGAGCTTTATTGGTTTGAGTACTTACTATAGTTTATGTAAGAACACATCATGTGATATTAATGTCTTTTATGTGTGATGTAGAACCCACACTCTATTTGTACCCATTAAATTCTTTACAATAAATCTATTTGTTAACTTGTCTATTGTTCATAGCCCTAGAGTCTTCATGATGGGCCTAAAATTCATATTTTTCTCAACATTTCAAAAAATACTTGACATTTTCCTGTCACATAAATAAATTATCAAAAAATAATCACCAAATGGGGTTAGAATATCTTTGACAAGTATTATTGGGAATCTTATCAACCATTAGTTTCAAAATATTATTATTAATATCAATCAAATACTTAGGCTTTCTATATACAAAAATCTAGGAGGTGTTCTCAAATGTTGAGTGGGCTTGACATTAGGAATGTCAACAATGAAGGATTGTGTAAAATAAAATGAAGATGGTGTACCTTGAAATTGAGATGTTAAAGTTGGTGTACCTTCAACTTGAGATCTCAAATATGGATCCTCACCAACTTTAGATATCATTAATGGTGTGCCTTCAACTTCCAATGTTGTAAGTACCATGCATTCAACTTAATATGATATTGTGCCTTCACCTTGAGATGTAAAGCATGGTGTGCCTTCAACATGAGAAGATAGTGTGCCTTCAACATGAGATGTCATACATGAAGTGACCACAATTTAATAATTCAATTGTCTAATTCGCAAAGGTTTCTCATTTGTTTCCTTTGTGCTACCAATTCCAATCCTCTCTTACTTTGCATTGATGTTTTATGTTCCTCTTACAAAGGCATGTCCTATTGTATGGTGTGTAGTTTTCTTCCTTCACAAAGTTGCCTCATTTTTTCACCTTTTTTTTTCATTCTCCACTTCACGATCTTCCATTGTTAGAATCTTTGTTCATTTCCTTGGCATGATGACGAGTTTGTATGTGTAAAAAATTAAGACATGAAGATTAGTTGATAACTTCAATATATATCTAATGCACCTTCACAACTAAAATTATTCATTACAATTTCCAAATTAGCTGGAAACTCTTCAAAACTTTGAATTTTTAGACATCTTCCCTTATAAATCAAAGTTGAATTGTGAATAATTCTATTACAATAAGTAAAATTATGAAAATAAGAAGTTCGTATTATCAATTGTAAACAAAAAACTCAATATTAACATTTCACTTCTAAAAAAATGTGAAAAACTTATCACAAATGATCACTTTTGATCAATAAACTTTGAATTATCCACTTCTACATTGTATAGTGAATAAAAAAGGTGGTAAAAAATTTGATAAAATATGTTGATTATACTTGATCAATGATGTCAACACCATGTTGTCTCTGATGCTACGGATTTTGTCTCTGATGCGGCTTTGGTTCAGAATGTTAATGATGCCCCTTATGTTGTTGTTGTTTCGGTCTAGAACATTGATGTTGTCTCTGGTTCAGTTGTCTTGTCTCTTGATGTTGTGGGTTTTGATGCCCATGTTTCACCTGGGAGGGTTTTGGGGGTTGGTTGTGATGCTACCCCTTTCCCTTCTGTGAATGTTGATGATGCCTGCTCTTTAGTGGGCTCTTCAGGTTTATCTTTGGATTGGAAGAAGGCTGCTGAGAAGGTGGAGGATGGTTGGACATTAGTTAAAGGAAAAAAAGTCAAATTCTCCAAACCTTCTTTTGATATATCTTTACGTTCTCATAAGGATGGGCCAAAATGTAAATCTTGATGGTCCTTTATTGTGATTAGCTAGGTTGGTTTTTGGTCCCTTTGGCGGGAACTATGGTTAGTTCCTCTAGTTTGTTGGGTGGTGCTCCACAGTTGTTTTATGGTCTTTCAATGTTCTATCTTTCTTTGCTCTATGTAAAAGCTTTCAAGTCCTTTCAAAACTCATTTTTACTTAATCAAAACGAAGTCAACACCATGAAAAGTATTTATTTGTAAGATAATGCACATAAAACAAACAATAAAAAAATGTAGGCCTAAATCATGGGTCCCTTGGAATTTTACCATTTATAGTGTAGCACATATGGCACACACCATATATGGTGTGCACCATATATTATATAAAAAGGATGACTTTCTTCTTCCAATATGTGTAGTACAACCAATATGGTACATGTCATATATGGCATGCAAAATATGTTATGTTATGATTTTTTTTTGAAGGGATTTGGATAGAGAAAATAGACAAAATAGAGAACAAGAAGAAGAGGGCAACAACTAGAAAGGAGTACAATAGAAAATTGAGAAGAGGGAAGACAAAAAGTAACAAAGGTGCTATTCTGATTCATGATTTTGATCTAATATGCTGAAGAAAAGTAAATATGGGTAAATGATTGCTATTTTGAAATAAACAAAATGAAATATTTATTATTAAATTTTAATTTTTTTCCATGAAATCTTTGATTTCTTGTGGGGGATAACTTTTTATGAGTTTTTGATGCTCTCAAATTTGATTTTTTTTGGTATGTTAATATCTTGATAATTTATGAACTGATGTTGTTTTGTCAAATTGTTGTGACTGATTGTTGCACCTACAACATGATTCTTTTCACATACGGCTAAAGACTTCAAACTGTAACAAGTGTTTCCAGATCTCTACAGAGATTATGTGGATTGCTGTCAGCAACACAACCTCCCTCCTTCACTTGCTGATCTCAATTTGATTAATTTTTGAACACCTACAATAAAAATTGATGTCATCACAATTTAAAATAAAGATCCTATTATTAAACCTTTTTCTCTAATCTCTTAAGATATTTTACTTCCTTTAAATACAATATCATATATCTATGCCATTATATAACTAGATACTATTGTATAGTTTACATTCCTTTATTTGATTGTGAACGTTTCTTTTCAAATGTTTGATAGATCTCAGAAGATTTTTAGTGTCCATATATGACCATAATAATATATATATTTTTAAAAGTCTATGCACGCGTCCAGTTCATTAGAACTTGTGCTCTTAACAGCATGCATAATTTGCTGTTTAAATGCATATATGTGGGGACCCCGAATTTCATGTGATTTCATATCACAACATTTCATTACACAATTATGTGGGGACCCATATTTTAAATGTTTGTGTATTGAGTTTGTTGGTGCATTTTACTTTTCATTACATAACATTTCATATGAAATACTGACCAGGATAAGTCATCAATGACCTTTCACAAATTAGAATCTCTTGGTAAATATTTAAAAGTCAAATAATCCGACTACATTCTGCTATATTGAAGACACTTTCAAAGTTCTCGAATTAAATTTTGATGTGAAAAGACAACCACTTATTCGTTTTAATCTCACAAATGTGGGAAAACTATTACTGGGCCTAAAGGAATTTAGATCATTATTATATTATATATGGCATCTATTCTTTATGATAAGATGCATGAACAAGAGGAAACGAATGGTATCAGTCAACATAGTGGGAATTTTTATGCAGATAAGCTTGTGTTCTGCTTTAATCATAAATGACTTCTTCAATTTCATTAGCTCTCAATAGTAAAATGAGAATAATTCAGTTGACATTCCTATAAATTTATCCACCCAAATAACAATTTTACACAACACATTCTGTCTCATCGTTTCAGCTTATGGGATGCATTTGTTTTGAGGAGAGTTATGAGGGAACTGCTGTTAAATCTCCCTCAAAGGTTTCCAAAATATTTACAGATAATATCTTTAGGTTTTTTTGGGAGCCAATGAGGGAGAAACAAAAGCAGCTCATCTCATTTATTCATTTCATGCATTATCTCAGACCTCTTTTCAGATCTGTGTGAGCTTTTGTTTTCAGGTTTTTCATCTTCAAGGTAAGGTAAATGTCTCTTAGCTTAGAGCCTTCTAATTTTTTAAAGAAGGATACGTGATTATGAAGGTTTGGATCTTTTATTTTGGTTGAAGAAAAGTATGTGAATTTGAAAAGGCTCAAACTTTTGTATGGATTAGTTGGGTCAGTCATAAGCATTATCTCTAATGAATTAAGATTGTCTACATCATTATTTCTGTTATATATAAGTGATGTGTTTAAAGATTGATTAATGTAAAAAAATAAATATTGAATGAGTCAAATACGTATTATGTACATATATCATATAATGAATAAGCTAAATGGTCATAGTTCATTAGATGATTGAATCGTATGACATTTTCACAAGTTACGAATGAATTGATGTCATTGTCCAATAGAGTAAGCAATTATTGATCACTGATTAGGAGTGACAAATATTATGCTTTATAAAGAGCTCAAATAAAATATGTAAAATGGGTATCATATATATATATATATATATATCATATAATAAATAAGCTAAATGATCATGGTTCATTAGATGATTGAATCGTATGACACTTTCACAAGTTACTAATGAATTGCTGTCATTGCCCAATAGAATAAACAATTATTGACCACTGATAAATGTGACAAATAGTATGCCTTCTAAACAACCCAAGTAAAATATGTAATATGTGTATCATGTATATATCATATAATAAATAAGCTAAATGATCATGGTTCATTAGATGATTCAATCGTATGACACTTTCACAAGTTACTAATGAATTGATGTCATTGCCCAATATAATAAACAATTATTGAGCACTAATAAATGTGACAAATAGTATGCCTTCTAAAGAACCCAAAAATATATATGTAATATGTGTGGATTTCTCTAATAGGTCATAGGTCATCAAGGATAAATTTTAAGGTTTTGATCAATGTCAAGCATAAAAGGAAAGAATAGATAGAGTATACGTGATGTTTCATGGGAAACCCAGTTACTAATATTTATTTTTTTCTTGATGAAGAATTTTTTAAATATAGTATACATAGCATAAATAAAGTGTAGATGTAAATATATGTACACAAAATTGATTGTTATAGTCTATTGGTTAACTAAATGAGTTTTCATTACATAAATTACCATTTGAAATGATATCGTTGATCCTAAAATAAGAAACATCCAACACCATCAATTTAATATTTTCTTAAATGAGTTTACCAGATGTGATATATAGAAAAATTTCAAGTAATAACATTGGTGAGAGAATTAATGTAGGTGTCATTAATAGTATTTGTTGAAGAAATTTTTGAAAAATTTCTTAAAGTAAAATTCATGGTCAAAACCATTTCATACACTATTTGTGCCCTAGTCACAAAAAGTTAAGCTCTAACCATGGAGAAAATTCATGTGAATTACTCTCACATTCAATTGAAAGTTATAATTTCATTTTTTATTCTTATTTGACTATATAAAACATTGTTTAGGATTTTCTAGGACCCATCTTTACAAGTCCAAAATAGTGTTGATCAATTTTAGACCATATATTAAATATTGTCAATTTCCAAATTGTTCTAGTTTAGTTGAACATTAGTAATCTAAGGAGTTTTACTATTATTAAATGCATGAGTATTCAAGAATGCTTGAACTATATATTGATTGTTTGGGGTTCTAAAGTTTTGAAAATATGTTAAAATATATTGAATATCTCAAGGTGGTAGAGACTAACTAATCAAACTTAGTTTTTCTTAGTTTAGAATTCTATATTCAACAAAATATTCAGTATTGAAATTTGGTTACTCATAGCTTAGTTGATAAAAAATATTCAGTTATAAATCACATGCTACCTTAGTGAAGTAAATCCATCCAAGAAAAATACTTGGGTTATGTTTGTTGTTCATTTGGAAAACCCTTATTTTAAGGTGATAATTGTTGTTTTAGTAATAAATCCTTGATGCAATGTTTAACTAAGTATAAATCATAGAGTCATGTTTGAAAAACATGAAAGTTGAGGGGTTTAAGGAAAAAAGAATACATTTGTATGGTTACAACTTGATTTTTCCTATAAGTCTATTTAGTTCTTGAGAAGAAGTTATGAGAATATTTTTTAAACAATCTTAATTGCTCTCCTACTTCTCATCTAATCAAAGAAAAATGATGGTAAATTATAGTGAGGTTGATAGGACAAATGAAATGATTTATGAAAAAATCTCAAGTTGTTGCCAACCAAGCAATTCATTAAATAGGTGATATATCAATCATATGCAAAAGTGGTCCAAAATGGAGAGAAACATCCCATACGAAACATATTCATGTTTGATTTTCATCCATGCCAATACATGTTTACATTCTTTTATATATTCATCCACAAATATAACTCCATTGAATATTGATACTTAGCTAATAATGTCTCTAAAAATTATGTAGCAGATGACCAAAAATTTCTTTATTGAAAGGCATTTATCCTAACCATTGAGGACATTGGTTAACTACTATTCTTGGTTGAATTATGAATAGGATACTAGGTTTTTAGGGTACAAAAAATAGGTTGATAAAAGGGGTGAAAAAATCTTTTGGTTGATCTAAAAGTAAGAAAGGTATGCAGAAATGCTTCATAAATGAACCTAGCCCCTTTTGATTTTATCTAATCAAGACCAAAATTTTGATAAAAAAATAATCTTTTTGAGTTATAGAAAGTAGAAACATATATGAAAATAAAATAACAAATAAACTGTAATGTTGATGAAAGTGGGGGAAACTCTTTCAAGATAAAAACCCTACACTCCAAATTAGACTATTGTATTACTTAGTATACCAAGGATCACAATACACTTTACAAAAAGTTATTATAGGAGTATTACCAACTTATAAACTTAGAGAAAATATAACAACATAATGATAGCTAAAAAAATAAAACATATAAACTATGTCTACCAGCACCAAATAAAATATAACTATAAAATGGAGAAATTGAGTGGTTTAAGAAAACTATTTGTAAACCTATGAGAGTTATGAAACCAAATTCATAGGTTCAAATTCCTATGAGCCACCTTAACCTTAGTCTTGGGTATTTTTAGCATTTTCCTTAAATCTCGTATATTGTCACATTTGATTGTATTTGACAATCCAAACTTACATGCCCTAGTTTGTGCTTTTGAAAACATTCAAAAGCTTTTCCAAGATCAAATGCATGCTCTTATGTGTCATAGAATCTGACACATGTAACTCCCTTCATCATGATGTTACATCTACAACCCTCAAAATTACAACACCTAGCGAAACCATGTCACCTCAAAGTTAGATATACATGCCTTCTCATGTGAGGCAAAAAGCTCGCTAAAGATAGAATTCATTTATCCTCTGAATGGTATGCTAACTCCTAGAAGACAAAATATAAATTTTATTAACAAATGAATCAAAAAAAGAATTATGAATGCAAGGTTTTCCATCCAAATAATGACACCACATAATGTATTTTACAACAACTAGGTATGATATATAATATATACAATTAAAACCTAATCACCAAATTTATGGAGACACCAAAAGACACATTGAAAATTGGCTAAAAGAGTTTTAAGATATGTTTTTTATTAAATTAATTAGAGATGACCCACAACCCATTACACTCCTTAACCAAGAACCATTAAAAAAAGGCTTAGAGATCATGTTGGCATATTTCATTGCATAAACAACTAGTTAGTTGGTATGACAATTTTTATGGTAGTTATTCAATTTTCAAACTATTCTACATTTTGTATTACTTATTTAAAGGTGTATCATGAATTAATAAATGTAAAGTTGTATCATTTTCCTTTAGCATTTACATTTGGTCTCAGAGCATATGACAATCTTTTATTGTGTGCCTTTTAATGAGATATGAATGGTATTTTTTTTATTGTTGATCCAATTAAGAATATGGATGATAGCACTGACAATGTCCTTAAACCTACAATGGAAGGATGAGTGAGAATTTGTGAAGCAATTGAATGATAGTTTTTTTTATGCAATAACAAAGTGTTGGATTAAGGAAAAAATACACCATTTTTGTAAGAGATATTAAGATGGCAGTGACCTTGGTAGAGAGGATGCTTCAAATCAAGAGTTTCTTGTTGATTAAAATAGTGCTAGGATGAGTTTTTTATTACAAAAATAAAAAATTTGGTTCTTGAAACATCAATTGGTCACATGATACATAGGAAAAGATTAAAATATTAAATTTCCTTGTATCCAAGTTTTGGAAATAATCTATGAAGAAAAAATAATCTTCCTGTAATATTTTATTTCATTACTCTTGTCCATACTATGGATAGGAGTTTAAGGTATATTGGAAAGTTTTCATTCATATCAACAATTTTGAAAGAATAATCTTAGTAGCAAGGTGAGTAATCATGGAACAAAAGAGCTCATCTCAATATTTCTTTGCATTCATGAAAGGATGTGTATGCCTAAATAAGGAGTGACTATAGTTTAGAGGGTCTAGGGAATTATATTTATTACTTAGGATGCGGTGGAGACTAGATGAATTAAGGTCATTCTAGATTAAATATATATTCTTAAAAAAAATTATAGGGAAAAGATACTAATAGTAGCTTGGGGTCCAATAACATATCACTTATTGTTAGTGACCCCTAGAATGGCACGAGGGTTTGGATGATATCTTGCAATGTTTTGTTCCTGGTTAGACTTTTGTGACCTCTCAAGGGGATTGGTTTGGTTACCCTAGGGTTCCTATGCTGGTGCATCCTTTTTTGATGTACAAAGGTCTAGGGAACATCCAATAATATAAGGAGGATGATCGAAAAGCATGGGATCTAGTAGTAGATTTCATGCATGATTGGGAGCTTGAATTGAAGGCTAGGATTTATAGAATTCAAATGGATCCTTCTCTTTTCAGACTAAAGTTGATAGGACCCTGGTTGGACATGGAGGCTTATAGGAGAGAAAGGAGGTGGAATGTACCTATGTGGGGTTGAGATCATGCTAGGAGTGGTCATGGGAGTATCCATGAAGGAGGACCATATGGAAGAATTCATGGGGATGCTTGTGGATGTAGCCATGGAGGAGGTACTCATGGAAGGAACAACTAAGCTCATGGTGTTTCTACTGTAGTTGGTGCTTTGCAACACAAAGGTTTTAGTGGTACTATGGACCACATGCATGTTCATGTCTCCTTGTGTTGTGATGAAGTGGCCCATTATGGTGGTATTGATGCCAAGGGTGATATTGTAGCCCCATTGTGTGATCAAAAGTGTGAAACACTTATATGAACCATTACACTTAAGAGAATCCATGGAAGAGGAAATCTCAAGAAGTGGCTCATATCTTCCTAATTGAAGTGATTTTAATCCTTCTCATGATGCTCATCAAATTAGCATAGAGGATTAGTGACTTGAATACTCCAAAATGGAAGATTCGAGTACAAGAAATGAAGCTAAGAATGTATGCAAGTAACTAGAAATCTAGAATGAGGATGCAATTTTTATTCTATGAAGAAATACAAGAAAGAAACTAGATTAACAATGCAAGATTAAGCTAGAAATGAAGCTAAGCTAAGAAATGAAAGGACAAGATTAGTCTAAGAAAGAAAGAAAGCTAGAGTGCAAGATGCAAGATTACAAAATTTAGGGACTTCAACAATGATCAAGATGGAACCCTTGAGCCAAGGAAGAGCTTCCTTTTAAATGAATTTCTTCAAGAATGAAGGGTGGATATTAAGAGGCAAAATAATGAGTGGCTAAGATGAAGAGGAAAAAGGAGATGCAAGGTTAGGTAGAGATGAGTAGTGAGGATTAGGACGCAAACATATATATTAGGTAGGATAAGACAAATAGTATTTTAAAGCACAAAACCCTTTTAATTTCTAATTAATCAAGATCAAGTAGCTGCACACATGTGAATGTGTTCTTTTAATAAAAGTGTAGGAACTTTATATTTAAATTAAGGTTATAGCAACTAAATAAATATGGAAGCTCTAGAAATTAGACCATAATATAAGCTTTCAATATAATATTTTAGATTTTTTATTTAATTATGCAATGGGAATTTTAAGGTTACTCTTCACACTTATGTCTAGTAAAATATGCCTTTGAGATTTAGGATTTAATTTGAGGCAATTTGATTGAAAGGGGGGGCTTAAGTTCTACTAGACCAATTTTAGGTGATAACATTTTCCCCTCTTTGAATAATGTGTGAGCAATCTAGGAACACATTGAGTCAAATAATAATAATGTCAAGGTAGCTGATAGAGATCAGACTCTGAACCTGATTGAATGAAGAGTGATAAGAAAGAAAAGAGTATCCAACCTAATATGAAGCGATGAGACTGAATATATGTCCAAAGAGATTTTGATAGCCGATCATCTGAGAGACTACTAGATTGATATGGGTCCTCATGAACCTGATATGCCCCAAGTGATCAAAACTATTTCTATCTAAGTGAACTAATATGAAGTGATGAGAACACTCTTTTAGAAAGGAGATGTGGAGAATCTCAACTTGATGTGAAGTGATGAAGCTGAGATGCCCCGAGTGATGATATTTAGCCCTGATTGACTTGATCAATTTAAGATTTGGTTTGATTACTAGATTTACAGATTAGGAGATTTGATCAATAAAAATATTTTCCATAGTATCATGCCCCTCAAGATTGAAATTGAAATGAGGTGCAAGGGGTGAAGACAAGCCTCAGAAGTCCAAAAAGGAAGGTAGAAGTGAGCACGAAGTGATAGCGTCAACAATCAACTGGAGCATTAGAAGATTTGGATTTTGATCCCAAAAATAGGATCAAAGATAAGGATTTGCAAAAGAGTACCTTGGTGGAGAGAAAGGAAGGGATGAAAAGAAATTATAGCTCAAGAGAACCATAAACACAAAGCTAAAATGCAACTCTAGAATGAAATGTAGCCTAAGAACGCAACCTAAGACTTTTGGAGTAGTCAAGTCACTGATCTTGTAGCCATTAGTTTTCATCATTTGAGCATTTGGAACATCAAAGGTTAGTACAACCTTCATCGACATGAGAGAAACCATGAAAATATGAATATGACCATATCAGATAAGATGTAGGACACACATGTTACAAGCATCAAGACATAAGCGTCAAGATGACTTGAACATGGTTTCCAAGTTAATGTTGCAAGATTATACTAGTATCAAAGCATGAGCGCTAAAATAACCAAGATTATGGTCTTGCGTGCTACACACAAGCAACAGACAAGGATAAAATTCCAACCTCACCTAAGTATCTAAATAAAGAGAGTTGAGGTATGCATAGCATTCTAATCGTGATGGAGGCTCTTACCATAGACACCTAGTTTTTTAGACAATGTAGGATCATTGAAATCACACCACAAGAAGAAATCAAATAAAACATTGTTATGTCCCCAATCATGAATCTCTAGTCAATTAGACATCATCGATAAACCTTAAAAGGTATAGCAAGAGAACATAAATGATAATAAACAACATACCAGAAAATCATTCAGCATTTCTTAGTCATTTCTAGTTTTCTAGGGTATAAGTTGGTGCTGGGTGTTAAGAAAACACCTTTGTGCTAGTGTCAAAGTGAAAGTGTGTAGTGAATAGTGCAAGATCTGATATGTGGTAAGAAACACAACAATGTCTAGAAAGGGTAGTGTTAAGAAACACTGAACGATTGGGGTGTTGAGAAACACCAAGTAGTGTCGATGACAAGTGTCCATTAGTAAGGACTGATAATTGACTCAAGTTAAGCTCAAGAGGTCGACCAAGAGGTAAAACACTGACAGCTCATATAAGTGTATGATTTCCCCCCAGGAAATAGATAAGAACCAAGGACAAGACACAGACAACTTCTAGCTCAAGATGGCACAAGGAAAACGAAAGCGAGAAGAATGGGAGGAGACAAGAGCTCAGTCATGTGTTGATAGATGAGGCATTGATTACAAGTGACACCTATTTACTAGGTTTTCATCACTTGGGATTATTTTATTTTTTCTACCAAGGAGCCTGTTTCCAAGTTTTCACCAAGGCACAATTTTTATGTTTTCAAATTTTTTGTTCTTTTACATTTTTTTCTTTAATGTATTTTTTTATATTTGATTTTTTTTTATCGATGCATCAAAGCACCTATTTCTAGGTTTTCACTAAGATCATTTTTTCAAGGCATTTTACAATTTTTAGGATTTTTTTAGGACTTTATATGCTTTTTAGAATTTTTTTAGGATCATAGATTGCTATACATGAGAAAAGTGCTTAGCTGCGGAGCCGCTGTAGATGAAGAGCATCAAGAGGATCTTTGAGAACATAGCTATTTGTGGTAACCAATTGAGAAGCTTTAGAACCAAATGTTGTAGTAATGAGAAAAGGATCCAGCCAGTAGCATCCATCTTTTAAGAGTTTCTTAGTCAAGGAAAGACCATTCAAGAAAGATCCAAAAATATCCTCATGGACTTCTCTAAAATCTTTGTCATATTCCTCACGTTCTAAATGCTTAAGGAGAGTACGATCTAGATTTCTCTCAAACATGTCATTAGTGATGAGTAGATACTAGTATACACTTGTGGGAAGGGTTGGATGAAGTAGAGAGGAACAAGAGGTATGAGAGATAATGACGGTGAAATGGAGTGGGGAATTAAATGAGTCATAAGGAGATGAAATCTTGAATGAAAACTTTGATTTTGATTTTATATCCAAGTCTTTTAATTTGGGAATCCTCGTAGCTTTTGAATTTTCTTCATTTTGAGATGCTTTTGATGTCAATTTTGTTAGGCCAATTTTTTGTCATTGCAAAATCCTTTGTAATTGGCCTGTTCCCTGCAGTTTTTTGTTTTGCTATCCTGCCATGCCTGCAATCTCAGTCTTGACTTGCGATGAAAATCCACTTGGTTTTATGGCGTGCACTCCCGCCTTGTGCTCTTTGTGTGTCACCTTGCTTCAGCCCAAAGTCGTGTTTGCTAATGTGCAAAACTCAGTAAGATTTTTGAGTTTCAAAGTTCGCGGGAAGCATTTTTAAAGTTCTACCTCGGCGTCGAAAACCCACAGTATTTTCAAAAACCCATGATGTTTTCAGCTTCCTTGCTATCTTTTGGTCTATTGAAGGTTCTTGTGTGTTTTTGATCTTTTGTCGAAAACCTGCGTTGTTTTTGACCCTTTGCCTTCAAGCTTTGTGCACTTGTCTTATGGTGCCAAAAAATTTGTGTGTTTTCGATGTTCCCTCAACTGCGCAAGCCCGACGTGGATGGTGGGTCTGGGCTCTTCCTGATTGGCTGTTGCATGGCCACATGTCAAAATTTTTTGACATGTGATCATGTGACCACTTGCCACCTGGCCATGTGGGTCCCAGTTCTTATTCGGCTCCCTGGCGGTTTGCTTTGCTTTAGTGCGCAAGTGCGATGGTTGGTGGGGCCTAGTCTTTGCAGGGTGTTAGTCACGCTTTCTCCAAGTCTCTCAGCAGTTACATTTTCTATCCAGTGACCTGGCGATTGTGTAGTCGTGTGGTATCTTCATTCCTAGCGGTTAGCGGTTAACATTTGGCAACTTGGCTGGTGGTTAGTCGCGTAGTCACTGGATTGCTTGGTGGTTGGCAAGTGGGCTCATTTCTTCAAGCGACAGGAAAGGAGATCGACAGTTGGCATGTGATTGCAAGGAATATTCTTTCCCTTGCGATCATGTACCTACCGTTGATTTTGTTTGCAGAGCGTGGTGGTCCCGGTGTCAAAGGGGGGATAGATGGCATGTTCATATAGGCTGTTGCATGGCTACATGTCAGACTTTTTTGACATGCGATCATGCGATTGCTTGCCATGTGTCCTTGGGGCCCGGTAGCAGGAGATGGGGCATCTTCTGGATGCTAGGTGGCAGTGTTCTATTGGCCGGTGGGTGGCAGTGTTCTATCGGCTAATGAGTTTTCCTGTGGCGGTCTAAGGGCCTTGTCGCATGATCGCAAGGGGCCATTTCCATGGCTTGCGATCATGCGACCGGGTGCCACATGGTGGTGGGGCCTGGTGGGAGATGGTGACTCTATGGAGAGGATGGCGTGGTGGATCTAGTGGTTGGCACATGATCTCATGGGAGGTGTCAGACCCCTTGCGATCATGCACCCACCGTTCGATTTTGAAAGCTTGCAGAGCGTGGGTCCTGTGGCTAGTGATTCGGTAGTTTCAGCGAACAGTGTTATGACACATGGCATCTGGTGGGCCCAGCTTGGGTCTTCTGATTGGTTCGAGGTGGTGATGTGGCTTGTTAGTGGGCCCATTGTCTTTGTTGTTGAGGTACACATTTTGCAATGGTGGGGGGTGGTGACATGGTGCCGACATGGAAGCTTGTCGCATGTTCGCATAGCCCAATTTTTGGGCTATACGATCATGCGACCACTAATGGTATTGCGGTTGCAGAGTTATTAAGTGGGGCAGCTGGGTTTTTAAAGTGGTTAAAGGGCCGACAGATCTTGTGGCCATCATATCACCACTGAGGTAAGATGCAAGGAAGTTAACTTGGCGGTCTAGCGACAGCCGTCGATGCTATTTAAGGAGAAGTGAAGATCTGAAGCCCGCGAAAGTAAGAGGATCAACGGCTGTGACTTAAAGTTGGATTAAATTTCAAATGTGTGTCACTGATTCAAGGGTAAAACCATGAAGTAGCCATTGGAGTTTGAATTCAAATTTCTTTGAGAGCTTCCAGCACCAGAATGTACCAAATCTATGGAATTGAATGCAGAAAAGACCCTGTTCGGTGAGAAATGACTGGTTTTCTATTTGCGGTGTGGTCCAAGGTGCTATTAGATCATTTGCAAGGCTTGTATCGCAGTGGTTGTGTGCTCAAGGCTTGTTGCAGGGTGTCCTTTTGAGCCTAGTTTTGTGATCCCTTGTACTTGTAGAGAATATTTTCATGATTAGGGATCAGTTCTAGTTCCTCTTTCCTGATTTTGATGTGTTTCTCACCCCTATAATAACTTTTAGACTATTTCTAGTAGGTTGGGTGGTTGAGACCTTAACCCTAGCTATTTGAAGCTTGTTGCATCCGATCTTGAGGATCCCAAGGTAGGTAGTGGTATAAGTTAGAGTTTTTTGGATTTTGTAGGGGTTCCGAAATCTTATTGCTTTTGGTCCTAGGTTTCTGACTATATATACTAATAGAAGTCTAGTTTTGTGACTTTTCTCATCTTGGTGTCATTCTAATTGTATGCTGATTCTGGATTTGTTAATGAAAACATTCTTGAATCCCAATCTTGTATCTTGTGTATGTCTTCTTGCTTGTCTCTGAGCTCATATATGTTAATATCACAAAGTGTGTTAATGTATGGTAAACAAAGAGTATTTTGAATTCATCTCTGAGTTTCTAAGAAAGTTAGGATTAAAGCCTTTTAGGTGAGTTCAATGAGTTTACAGCTAGGTATAGAATTTGATGTCCTTGTGCTTGAGGGAAAGGGGTAATAGGCAAAGCACTTACTCTAGTTTCCATTGTGTTTGATTTGAGGTGTTTAGTTGAGGTATATAGTTAGGTGGCTCTGAGCCTTGGATAAGGCACTGGTCTTTCCTCTTGAGGTATGCATGGTTAACAACCACAAACATAAACATTCCTTTGATAAACCTTTTTAGATTTGTGTTGAGCATTGTATACATCATTTTGAGACTCCTTTGAAGAAGTGAGTCAAGGGTACACCCACCTGAGCATTGAAGCTCAAAGAGTAGAAGGATCTTTTGATCCTTGTCAGTTGGCCCTCTTCCTTGTGGACTTTGGAGTGGTGATAGAGTCAGAGTTTCATTTACATTATCCATCAAAGTGTAAATCTGCAAGTTGAAGATCAAAGGGAATAATCCACAACCAACAAATTTGATGATGGATTTAGAGATCTATTTTTTCTTTGATTTTATTCTTTGGGTATGTGCAGGATCATGGTATACCAAACTATGGCCTTAAGTGGCAATGAAAAATCAAAAAATTAGGGTTAGTCAACTTGACATAAAATGTTGAACATCTTATCAACCTTATGTGAAAAAGTTGTAAGAACAAAATCTGTAGGAAATTGAATGTAGTTTCTGAACTACTAGCCCTTGTCTGAAAAAAATTAATCTAATTGTTCAAAATTTTAGATTTCAATGCAGTAGTATGAAAATTTTAGGAAAAAGATAAAAAGTATGTGTATGTCTGACCGCCTTAATCACAATCAAATGATGATATGTTTTTCACAAGATTCTAGATATAAGTAGTAGACTCATGCTCAGATGTGACACATATGTTTGTGTAATTTTTTCCCAAATAAATAATTAATTATGAATTTTCTACTACATCTTATTTAGAATAAAAAACTCTCATGTCTAACCACCTTAACTAATTCTAAACTTTACAAAATTGAAAACTTTTTTTTCTTATACTAGGCGAAGCATATAATGTGACGCATGTTTCATATTTCAAAAAGGTTAAACCTTTTGAAAGTTATAGTTGGTTTTTAATTGGTTTGTAAATTAGGACTTTAAAGATAACTCAATTAAAAAATAAGTAATAATTACTAACTAAAGTCAAAATTTGACAACAATTATATTGATGGAAAGTTGTAATGTCTTTAAGAAACCCTTATCGTTTCATCAATTTTGGGTAAAAAAGGTCATCAGCTACATGGCTGAAGTTTGGAGATCAAAGAAAATATGGTGAACACATCTTTTGGGTTGACCATTCATGTTTGGCATTGAAAAATGAAAACCCGAGGCAAATACCAAGCCTAATCGGATATCTGAAACGATATCGCATATCTGATATTGTTTTGGATATTCGATAAAATCAGATATCCGATAATTTCGGATATCTGATACTATCAAATATCTAATATCTCCCACCCAATTCCAACATTACAAGTTGAATGCTTTTTTCAATTTTAAATTATATATTATAATTTTTTTTTATATTAATATTAAATGATAATAGCATTAGTATTATTTATTTCTCTATTGTAGACTAGTATAATATTAGTATTAAATATTTATTAAAATATTTATATTATATGTTCAATAATACCAGAGAGAGAGAGAGAGAGAGAAAGGGGTCCTAGGACCATCTATGAATCATTAGGCAACAACAGGTGCACTAGGCATGGACTAGATAGAAATCAATCCTCTTTATTCTATGAATTCCCAAGGATTCTGAATTATGTAAAGGTCATGATATGTATTCGACACAATAATATGATTATCAAAGGTGTAACAAAATCCTACACTTTTTAAATACAAACCATTTGCAGTCATTTATTATAAACTCTCTCTCTCTCTCTCTCTCTCTCTCTCTCTCTCTCTCTCTCTCTCTCTCTCTCTCTCTCTCTCTCTCTCTCTCTCTCTCTCTCTCTCTCAGCCCCTGCCACCTTGGTAGGGAGATCTTTGTGCTACAAGTCCTATCTCCTCTAGAAATTCACTAGGTCTTCTCTTTAACCTTTCTTAGTGTTCCTATGACCCTACTTATAGAGGGATTCTTCCTAATCTCCTCTACTCCTCAAGATCTCTCTACCAAGGGTTTCAAGTCACCATAATTCCTCAACTCTTCCACTTGAATTCACCTAGGAATTCATCCAAACCTCCACAATCTTGTACAAAACTATCTAATATGGGAGAGGGCTCATTTAGTTCATGTTTTCATCAATTTGGGTTGTTTCACCTATTGACACTCTTCTCCAAGTACCCGATCTCCAAATCTGGCCTAAAAAGGCTACTAGGCCTTGTAGGTCTTCAAACATACAAATGGAAGCCTAGTTTTGAAAAATTCCACACAAGTACCCAAATAGATCACACTTCTGGATACCCTTTTTATATTTTGACAATATTCCCAAACCCTTATTCCTCCAATAGGTCCGTACTGTACCTTCCTATTTTATAGCCTAGTTTTTAGGCCTCTTAGCCCTCACTACTTCATAGTGAGGGTTTGATCTTTGCAACCCCAAATGATCTATTCCAAAGCTCTCCTTTTCAAAATTTATTCTTTGATCATATAATACTCCTTCTAATGTCTTAATTTGGGTTTATCATACCTCTGGCGCTCTCCCAAATGCTACCTCAAACTCAGGCTTCTAATTGAGCTTGTCTCTGCTCGCCTAGGGCCTGCAAGTAAACACACCTCCCTTGCATTTGAAACTAATAAAATACATATTTACAAAGATTACATAATCCAAGAGGCCATGGAATTCCAGCCATGGAGTCTTAAGTTAGGGCCATGTGAAGCACCTCCACTCTAAATAGTCTAGCAAGCTGGCTTTTAGAGGAGGATATAATTAAAGAGCTTGAAAGTAAATATAAGAACCAAAAGAAAGATAGAACATAGAGTCTAAGACATAAACAAAAAGATAAACAAAAGTATAGCTCTGGTTCAATCCATTAAACAAGGATGACCAAGTTCTTGATTCAGAACCTCATGGGTATTGTCTTAATGGTATTACAAACTCAAATTAGTGCATATGAAAATGAAACATCAAACATTTATCTCAATGAAAACAAGCCTTATAAAGGCTTAGGACCTCCTTCTTGGTTGGTTGAAGACTCCTAACTAACTATCATACTCGGACAGGCTTAAGACCAAAAGTTGTCATGACAACTTTGACAATTTCTTGACAATTTGTGTCATAATGAACCATGAGGTCTTCATAGACCCTCACAACCATTCTAGGACTTCTATAACCCTTAAAAAATTTAACCATTATCATTTTATAATCTTTGACAGTGAAGATTCATCATTGACTGGTTAACACATTCCATTGGCATACAAGCCTTTTGCTTGGAATCTTCAACTAACTCATCAAGACTAACTCTAGGACTAGGATCAAAAAATTTAGAACCTTAAAAGACCACTAACACACTTACTAGAAAAATAAAAAAATCCAAAAGTCCATAAGGACAGTGACCTGGCCAATAGTCACTACAAGCCAAAATTGTAATTGTAGGTGTTTAGGAGCTAGCCTAGGTGCTCCTGCACCATACTCCCCAACAAAAAGAACCTAAGTCCTATTAGGGGACAAGAGTGACATATCAATTCCTAGCTTCTTGAAGCTATTCTCTTCAATCCATTGAGCCTCTGGTTCAGGAAGATGCTGCCACTTCACAAGGTGTTCCATATACACTCCATGTCTAGTCTTCTTCTTGATCCTTGAGTCTAGGATCTTCTCAGCTTGAGGCTTCACTTGGGCTGGTAATTTGAGTGCTTGAAAATTAGTATGAACATCAGGGATTTGTTCTTTCTCCTCCACATTAGGTCCTTTGTATTTCACCAAGTCTTGCACATTGAAAATCGGTGAGATAGATAGGTCACTAGGTAGGCCTATCTTGTAAGCATTAGAACCATACTTCTCAAGAACCTTACAAGGTCCAACTCTCCTAATTTGCAGATTGCTTGGTATTCCTTTTTGAATCCTTTCTTTATTCAGATGTACCATTACCCAATCACCTACTTCAAATTGTAGTTCTTTCCTCGTATCAACTCTAGATTTCACCTTTTGATTTTCTTGAACTAAGGTCCTTCTAACCTATTCATGGAATTCTTTCATGGATTGGGAAAAATCTTCAGCATGTCCACTCACTCCACTTTGATTTCCAAGTTCTCTCAACTCACAAACACCTCTTGGGTGCATGCCATAAACCACCTCAAAAGGACTCTTTTCGGTAGACCTATTTATGCTATCATTATAAGCAAATTCAGCTTGAGGTAAGACATGGTCCCACACTTGTCCATACTCCTTGGTAAGACACTTTAAGAGATTTCCGAACACTGTATTGATCACCTCTATTTGACCATCCATTTGTGGATGATAGGCTGATCCAAAAGAAAGTTTGGTGCCCAATATTTTCCACAAAGTCTTCCAAAAATGCCCCATAAACTTCACATCTCTATCTGAGACTATGCTGATTGGTAGACCATGAATCCTTACCACCTCTTTGAAAAATATGTGTGCTATGTAGATGGCATCATGTGTGGTCTTGCATGGTATGAAATGGCTCATTTTTCTGAATCTATTTACCACCACATAGATGCTATCAAAACCAATAGTTGTCCTTGGCAAACCCACTATGAAATCCATACTTAGACACTCCCATGGCCTCTTACGAATTGGTAAAGGCTGATATAACCCTACATTTTATGATATGCTCTTATCTTTTTGGAAAACCATACATTTCTCTACATACCTTCTTACATCTTTTTGCATCTTGGGCCAATCATATAACCTTTGCACTATGTCCAATGTCTTATTCAAGCCAAAGTGTCCACTAAGGCTGTCATTATGCTTCTCTTGGATTAGGTTCTCCCTCATAGAACCTCTAGGTACACATAGCTGGTTACCCTTGAATAACAATACATTTTGTAATGTATAATTAGCAAACTCACTATGAAAGTGATTCTCAAAATCTTCACATACCTTGTAGGCTTTGGAGAAGTCTTCATCTTCCTTATAGAGACCTTTAAATCCTTCCACACCAATGCTTTGAAGCTGGATTTCTTGGACAATCAGAAACCTTCTACTTAAGGCATCAAAAACCTTATTTCTAAGCCCCTTCTTATGCTTGATGGTGAATGTATAGGCTTGGAGGAACTCTGTCCACTTGATATGCCTATGACTAAGCTTGTCTTGAGTGTTAATGTAACTCAATGCTTGGTTATCTGTGAAGACTACAAACTCTTTAGGTAATAGATAGTGCCTCCACTTTTTGAGTGCTTGAACCAATGCATACAACTCCAAATCATATGAAGAATATTTTGACTTAGCCTCATTCAACCTTTCACTAAAAAATGCAACCGGTCTCCCTTCTTGGTTCAACACTGCTCCCACTGCTATGTTTCTTGCATCACATTCTACAATGAAAAACTTATCAAAGCTTGGTAACACCAATATAGGCTGAGTTTCCACTATTTCTTTCAACTTCTCAAACCCTTCTTGAGCTGCCTTGGTCCACACAAACTTGGTTTTCACTCCACCTTTGATAGTATTGAGCATAGGTGCACATATCTCACTGAATCCTCTTATGAACTTCCTATAAAGCTGAGCTAATCCATGGAAGATCCTTACTTCTATCCCTATTTTAAGAGTAGGAAAACTTAATATGGCTTCCACTTTGCTTGGATCCATCTTGAGGTCACCTTTAGATACCACAAAACCTAGGTAAACTAGTTCTTGTTTGAGGAACTCACTCTTCTCTAGGTTAATGGCTAACTTCTCTTCATGAAATCTTTTTAGGACAACTTATAAGTGCTACATATGTTCCTCCTTGGTCTTGCTAAAGATGAGAATGTCATCTAGGTACACCACAACAAATGTACCTATGTATTCTTTTAGGACTTCATTCATTAACCTCATAAAAGTGCAAGGTGCATTTGTAAGCCCAAATGGCATAAATAACCATTCATAAAGACTCTCATTGGTTTTAAAGTCTGACTTCCACTCATCCCCTTCCTTAATTCTAATTTGGTGATACCAACTCTTAAGGTAAATATTTGTAAAGTATTGAGACCCCCCAAGACAATCCATAAGGCCTTCTATTCTAGGGATAGGAAACCTATATCTAATGGTAATCCTATTGATTTCCCTAGAATCAATACATAATCTCCACCTACCACCTTTCTTTGGTGCCAAAACCACAAGTACAATGCAAGGAATAATGCTTTTCCTTATTATCCCTTGATCAAGAAGTTCTTGAATCTGCCTTGCTATCTCCTTGTTTTGCTCTGGGGTCACCTTGTATGTTGCCTTATTAGGTAAGGATCCTTTGGGTAAAAATTCAATTTGATGAGTGATTTATCTTTGAGGAGGGAGTGTAGCTTCTGTCCCATCACTTATGATGTCTTTAAATTGATCCAAAAGCTGCTACACTTCTTTAGGAAATGTAGGATGAAGCACTTTGGTCTCCTCCTTGCATTTCAAGACTATAGCTAGTCCCACTCCTTATTCTTCATTGAGTTCATGTAAGAACTCATTTCCACTCATCAAAAGCACATTAGGATCAACTGAACTTGTAGCTCCTTCCTCCATAAGTGACTGAATTTTTTAAGTCACTCCATTGTTCTTGAAGTTATACACATTTCTCTTCCCATGATAAACAACATCCCAGTCATATTGCCATGGCCTTCCTAGTAGAAAATGGCAAGCATCCATTGGTAGGATGTCACATAGTATCTTATCTTGATAGCCACCAATCATGAAGTCTACCCATGCTTTTTCATTCACAAGAACATTCTGCCCCTTATTCAACCAAGTCACTTTGTAGGGGTGTGTATGAGGTATCTTCTCAAGTTTGAGTTTTTGGATTGCCTCCTCTGATATTATATTATCAGTAGAACCTGAATCAATGATGACTTTGCAAATGTTTCCAAGGATCTTACACTTGATCCTAAAATGAGCCCTCCTATGTTTAGGTTCTTCTTTCACCAGTTCCTTGAGTAGAACCCTCCGAAACATGAGGTTCTCTCCATGCTCTGAATCTAGGTTCACTTCAGGTGACTTCACATGTCCATCTTCCTCTTGGACATAGGTTACCTTCTTCTCACCATGAGAACTTGAAGCCTTATCAGGACATCTATATGCAAGATGGCCTATCTACCCACAATAATAGCACTTCATGTTTGAAAAATGTGATCCCCTACTGCATCCACTTGATCTACCTCTTCCACCTTGGAATCCTCTTCCTCTTCAATAGTTTTCTCTTATGCTTGGCTCACTTTTTTGTTCAATCAGCTTGGAGTCTCCCTAATTTATTGACTGATTACTCCTACCATCATAACCACCTCTATGTCCTCTAGCATCTCTTCCCCTACCTCTACCTCTAGATGAGGAATCTTGTTTCTTTCTATTATTTTCTTCTACGTTCAATTCTAATTGAAAGCATTTGTGGATAGTAGTAGGAGTCCAAAGACTAATTTCTTCTTGGATACTCCATTTCAAACCACTCAATAACCTTGCAACCCGGACACTTTCCTCTTCTTGCACTTTAGACCTCAAACAAAGTTTTTGAAACTCCTCGGTATAGGTAGTCACATCAATTTATTTTTCCCTAAGATTCTATCTTTTCTTGTGTATTTGGATCTCATGATCCTCTACTAGGTAGTTTTCTTTGATCTTTGTAACCATAGAATTCCAATTTACAATGGGCCTCTTCCCTTCTCTTTCCCTCTCTTCTTGAAGAAAATTCCACCATGTTAGGGCTAGTCCCCTTAGCATTGATTTGGCTACCTTCACTCTTTGTGCCTCTGAGACACCTTCACATTCAAAGTGATTCTCCATCCCTTCAATCCACTCCATCACCATTTTTGCATCCATCTTGCCTGTGAATAGGGGTATGTCCTCTAAAGTTTGCCTCCCAATGCCTTGATGTCCTTTAGGAAGGGTTCTTCTTGGATTGGTGGATCAGGTTTAGGTACATAATCTTCATCAGAAAGTG
Organism: Chamaecyparis obtusa; assembly: GCA_027943335.1. NCBI lineage: Eukaryota > Viridiplantae > Streptophyta > Pinopsida > Cupressales > Cupressaceae > Chamaecyparis > Chamaecyparis obtusa. The sequence goes on from BSBK01010108.1 coordinate 122,343, forward strand.
CCTTGCCCTTTTCATCTTCTCATTCTATCTTTTCTTTCATCTTTTCAGCAGCCTCTACCACTAGCTCAAGCTTATCTTTCAAAGCTTCCACAATAACTTCTAGGATTTTATTTCTTTCCTTATGATCAACCACTTCTCTGGCCAATTTAGCATTGGTCACCATTGTGTTATCACCAATGGATTTACTAATATTGTGGAGGTTTGGTCACATACAACTCACCCAAGCCTTTCAATGGCTCTTATACCAATTTGATAAGGAGATTTTCGTGCTACAAGTCCTATCTCCTCTAGAACTTTACTAGGTCTTCTCTTTGAACTTTATTAGGGCTCCTATGACCCTACTAATAGAGGGATTCTTCCTAATCTCCTCTACTCCTCAAGATCTCTTTGCCAAGGGTTTCAAGTCACCTTAATTCCTTAACTCTTCCACATGAATTCGACTAGGAATTCATCCAAACCTCCACAATATTGTACACAAATATATGATATGGGAGAGGGCTTAATTGGCTCATGTTTGCATCAATTTGGGGTGTTTCACCTATTGGCACTCTTCTCCAAGTACCCGATCTCCAAATCTGGCCTAAAAAGGTTACTAGGCCTTGTAGGTCTTCAAACATACAAATGGAAGCCTAGTTTTGAAAACTTCCACACAAGAACCCAAATAGATCACACTTCTAGATACCCTTTTTAGAGTTTGACAAGATTTTGAAACCCTTATTCCTCCAACAGGTCCGTACTATAGCTTCCTACTTTATAGACTAGTTTTTAGGCCTCTTTAGCCCTCACTACTTCATAGTGAGGGTTTGATCTTTGCAACCTGAAATGATCTTTTCAAGAGGTCTCCTTTTCAAGAGTTATTATTTTATCATATAATACTCCTTCCAATGTCTTAATTTGGGTTTATCATACCCCTAGCGCTCTCCCAAACACTGCCTCAAACTCAGGCTTCTAACCAAGCTTGTCTCTGCTCACCTAGGGCCTGCAAGTAAACACCCCCCTTGCATTTGAAACTAATAAAATATATATTTACAAAGATTACATAGTACCCTAACATAATCCAAGAGGCCATGGATTTCCAGCCATGGAGTCTTAAGTTAGGGCCATGTGAAGCACCTCCACTCTAAATAGTCTAGCAAGTTGGCGTTTAGAGGAGGATTTAATTACAGATCTTGAAAGTAAATATAAGAACCAAAACAAAGCTAGAACATAGAGTCTAAGACATAAAAAAAAATATAAACAAAAGTGTAGCTCTGGTTCAATCCATTAAACAAGGATGACCGAGTTCTTGATTCAAAACCTCATGGTTACAGTCTTAACAATATTACAAACTCAAACAATGCATATGAAAATGAAACATCCAACCGTTATCTCAATGAAAAAAATCCTTATAAAGGCTTAGGACCTCCTTCTTGGTTGGTTGAAGACTCCTAACTAACTGTCATACTTGGACAGGCTTAAGACCAAAAGTTTTCATGACAAGTTTCAAAGTTGTCATGACAACTTTGACAATTTCTTGACAATTTGTGTCATAATGAATCATGAGGTCTTCATAGACCCTCACAACCATTCTAGGACTTCTAGAACCCTCAAAAAATTCAACCACTATCATTTTCTAATCTTTGACAGTCAAGATTCATCATTGACTGGTTAACTCCTTCCATTTGCATACACACCTTTTGCTTGGAATCTTCAACTAACTCATCAAGACTAACTCTAGGACTAGGATCAAAAACTTTAGAACCTTAAAAGAACACTAACACACTTACTAGAAAAATAAACAAATCCAAAATTCCATCAGGGTAGTGACTTGGCCAATAGTCACTACAAGCCAAAATTGTAATTGTAGGTGTCTAGGAGCTAGCCTAGGTGCTCCTGCACCACACCTCACCTGTTCTCGCTCACTCAAGCATTTTTTGGATGCTACATAGCATGTACACACTATGGATACAAAAAATTACATCTTTTTTTTGTGTGCTTCTCGTCAGGTTTACTCGTGGTTAAATAACATTAATACGACATGATATTGTAGATCTCTCTATTAGCTATCTAACCATATGATTTATTTTGAATTTTCATTATGTTAAGATTTTCATCTATAATTTCTTTTGTATATATGTCTATTTTTTGTCAAAAACCAATGTGTAGTATTTTGGGCATAGATTTTGGCTCGTTCGTCAAATTTTGCAACAAGTTACTTTTTTAGAAATTAGACTCCATTATACACACTTTAAAACAAAAAAAATTGATTTTAAATTAGTTTTCAATGATTTCTAGGGGGAGCACACATAAATTTTACATTTTTAGGATGTGTGTACTTTGAAAATTCATAAAAAATTATACATTCATCAAAAAATTAGCAAAAAATTCTAGGATAAACTACGTGGTGTTAGCTAACTTCTAACTGGAATGATTAAAATTTTTTTAAAAAAAGTTAACATTTTAGGCAGAGCACACCAAACGCTATGTTATGTTTTTTCACAAAAATAGGACCACTTTTGTGCTCCCCCTTTTTGAGGGCCTTAATCTGCACCATTTTCAAAATAAATTAGTAGTTTAGAAACTAGATTTAGAATATTACAACTCTTGTTCTTGTTGCATCTTAAAATTTTTAGTCTAACTATCTTCAATTTCTTGTTGAAGTTCTGAGTTTTCCAATTTTAGAAAAAAAAAAGTGGCATCTTATGCCCCTTTTTGGTCCCCAATCTTTGTGCACTTACCCATAGGGAAAGAGACAATATCATGGTCCAATTCAAAAACCAAAGAATCTAGAATATCAATACTAGGAATAATGGCTATTAACAATCTTGTATCTATATGGGGCAATAGGGTAGGAGATTGTTCCACTTTGATAACCCTACATAGGGATTTGATGGCATTTGACAAAATTTCCAAAGGTAGGGAGGGATATTTTTAATTATGACCCATATGGGAGTAGAAAGTGCAATAACTTCTTCTTTATTGGTCTCAACCGACTAGAAAAAAACTCTAAATGCACATGAGACAATGCTCCACAACTATCATTTAACAACCTCTTTTTGTGCTTCAGGGGATTTAAAGAAAATGATAAATATAACTCTTTGAAAATTGAAACCCTAGTTTAAAATTCCAAGTTTTATGAAACCAATCATTCATAAAAGATCAAGAAGGAAACTTGGTAATGTCTTGGGCTTCCAAAAAATGACAATGCTCTTCAATCTAGTTTTTTAAGCATCCATAATAGAGTCCATTAGAGGATTATGTTTAAAAACCAACGGGCTACCGAGCCCCTTACCTGTGGGTCCAATATGGTTTCTTGAAGAGGAAGCCCTAACAAACTTTGCACTATTTGTAATCTTTGGACTCTCCTCCATGATTTCTCTAAACATTTTCTTTCCATCACCAACAAAAATGGGTTGAGAACAAACCTTTTTTTCCATTGAATGGATATTAAAGGAAAGGTGAGGGCGAGAGAGGATGGCTCCTGCTCACACAAGTGAGAGGCCTCCTCAGACATGAATGAATGCTTGCAGATCTCCAAGTTGCAGAGCGTTATTTTTCAAAATCGAAGGACTTTCTCCCTATTTTTGTGAGGCGGCAACTAAGCTCCATCCAAAATGTACCAAAACAAAAAAAGTCAAACCTTTTTTTTTTTTTCAGATTTTCAAAAGCACAGTAACTTTTTTGCAATTTCTTTGTGGTTTTCGATTACAAAATGTGCAAATCATGAAGAACATATGCTGAAAATTTTATGAAAATCTATTGTGTTTTCTATTTTTTGAAATTTGGTCAAAGGTACATTTTGGATGGAGTTTAGCCATGTCCTTTTTGTGATATAATTCTCGATATGACTATTAGAAATATTCTTTTAATGAAATGATTAGAAATTCTTATCCTTATTTCAAATATTACTTATATTAGACAAAATAAAATCTTCAACGACCTTGTAAAATATTCACTTTCACACATGTCTTTCAATCATTCTATGAGCAGTAAAGTACTAAACACAAGCTTTTATAGATTTAGACACTTCCTATATAAGATAGGAATATCTATCCCCCTCAAGTTATTTTATATGCTAAGTACATTACAAATTATTGTTCAACATAAATTTAGGGTTATACATCCAATATATATAAGATCCACATATTGTTATCATATTCATTTTATAAACTTTATCAAATATTGTTAACAATTCAATAATGCTAGATTATATGAGAACACGATGTTTTATTTTCCTATAAATACTTAATACAGTGACAAATTATCATAAATTTTAAAGTTTGAATTCACTAGACCTTTCTCTTTGTACACATATAAGTTTAATCTAAGTGAAGGTAAGCATGTGGGTGTGTTTACCTTGACTTAAACCAAACCATCACATCAAAGAACAATATTAATATAAAATTATTCATTGTATTTTAAAACTTTTTTTTCTATATTGACATTAAAAACAAGGCTGCAATGCAACATAGTTCGTGCCAAATGTTGGCAAAATTGTTTTGCTCCTTTTTAAACTATGAATTGTGTATTTGGTACAATTGTATTTTTTTAACGATGGATAGAGTATGAATCATATCCAAGAGTAAAAGACAAAGAGCCAACTACAAAATATCACATTCATTTTTTATTTTTCTTAATAAAGTAGAACACAAACTATAATTTGTATATAGATTTGTTAGATTAAATTAGCTACAAAGGACTTAGTAATTTATTAAATTTTCTATAATTAACTTAATATTTAATAAATAGAGAACAATACTTTTAAAATACAAATTTAAAATAGGTTTTGCATGATAACATAATAATAAATAATAAATTCTACCTTATAAAACACTTTCATTTTTTTGCACTTATAAAAAAATATACCTTATAAAATACTTTCATATTTCCCAAAAAAGGGTTATGGCTAAAAGTTTTTAGCCAATGAAGTGACAGAAAATGAATTTTGCAAAAAAAATCAACTTTACTTTAGTTAAGATACATATTTTTGTAATAAGAAAAATATCTTGCACCTGATTTGCTAAAAAATGAATTATTAATAACCAGTTAAGTTTAGTTGATGCCTATAGTTCTAGGCCTGCCACATGAACTAATAGAGTGGGTAAATTGGTGTAATGGTGAAGTAGAATGACTCTTAGATAGTCCACTAATAATCAAGTCATCTTGAATGCAAGACATGTGGTACTTTAAAAGGGACATGTAGAAAATCATGTCATAAATGACTTTGGTAGAGTAAATACTTCTCAAATCTTGAAACTAAACTGAAAGTAGTTGATTATGCATTAACCTATAATTAGAACACATAATACCAACACCTTGCCAAAATAATTAAAATTATTTATCTTCAATTTTAAAAATAAAATTCTTATTATTCAACATGGTCTCTGTCCACCTCTTAAAAGAGATATAATTCTTTTAAAAATAATATCATATATCTAAATATCATTCTTACCTAGATACCATTGTGTATATAAATTCATTTAGTAAATTTACAAACATTTTTTCTTAAAGAGCTTATACCTACAATTGTTTTGGAGATCTTCTTTTAATGATTTGTGATCTCTTAACTATGGGATCAATAAAAACAAAATGATGTTACATCATAGAGTGTTCAACATATGAGATCATTCAATTTGTTCAAGAAAGAGCTACTTGCAATTTAGATGATAAATTGCTTGATCAAAATCCATAATAGAAAAATCATGATCAACAAAGACTAAGAGACAATCACAAATACAGGTTAGAATTTTGATTGATTGTGATATTTTCAATCTTGAATCCTATATAGTTTCTCTGATCTCCTATATTATCTTTTAAGCCACCTATTTATCATAAGCTCTTGAATAGAAAAAGAACATATGACCATAATATCTTATATACTTCCAATTCATAAAAAATAAAATTATTTCTTAAATTCATTTTCTATTGCAAGAATGTGCCTTAATTATAATCAATGCAAGCAAACATAAAAAACAATCAATGCAAAATATCATTTGATGTTTTGTATATCACCCAGACTACAATTGAAACTTAGATAATCCATGTATATTATAATAGCAAGCAATGATGGAGACAGCTGGCTTTACCCTCTTCCCTCAATGGCATCAAAAATATTATACTTCATTCAATTGCTTGGTCATACAACATCTCAGAAGCCATTGAGGGAGAGGTAAGACCAACTTCCTCCACAAACCAAATAAGCAACCTCCAAAGAATACATGAAATACTGTGAACTGCAAATATTTATAAGAGAGTAAATTATACTATAAAATTGTGTATGGGCGCATAATTTCGTATCAGAAATCTTAGTTGACATCCAATGGGAGGTAACTGACTTTTATCGAGGTAAAAGGAATATATATTTCACCCTCGTTGGACAGGTTTATGTTTGTACATTTTTCTTTTCATTGCACAACATTCCTATGAAATATGCCTGTTATGATACTCACATAAGTCGTCAATTACCTTTCCTGTTTTGAAGTCTCTTGAATATGGTTCCAAGTCAAAACCATTCGATTATATTCTCAATATATATATTGAATGAACGATTAAAAGTTTAGAATTGAAATTTGATGTGAAAAGTCAGCACTTATTTGTTTTAATCTTGATGATATGATTCCCAATGAGATATAAATTATTACAAATGTGAAAAGAATGTAGACCATGATCTATAATTGGGTCTAACACTGCCACTACAACATGCATGAAGTGAAGTTTATCATTATATATAATAGCAAGCATGAAATGAAATGACCCAAGGGAACGAATGGTATCAATGTAGTGGGAATTTCTCGCAGATAAGCTCGTCTGCTGCTTTAATCATTAATGACTTTTTGGATGTCTCTAGTGGAATTAGACTAATAGTTCTTAATAGTGGAATTGGACTAATAGTTCTTAATGGTAAAATGTCAATAATTCAGTTGACATTCTTAAAAATTTATCCACACAGTTAATATTTTACGCAGCACTCTGTCTCATTATTTCAGTGCATGTAATGGATTTTGAGGAGAAGTATGAGGGATGATGTGTTAAGTTTCATATAAAATGTACTTTTGACTAAACTTGTAAAATAGAAAATACACTAAATTTTTGTGAAATTTTTAACATTTATTCTTGATGATCTATATTTCCTATACTATAAATTTACAAAAAGATTGAAAACAATAATAATATGTCATTGTCAATCTGAAATTTATTTACTCCTTAAAAAAGAACTGCTGCTGTTAAATTTCCCTCGAAGTCTTCCAAAATATTTACATACAATATCTCTGGTTTTTTTGGAGGCTTTGAGGGAAATGCAAAACCAGCCTATCTCATTAATTCACTTCATGTATTGATTTTTGTATACATATTTTTCTTCTTAGAGGTAAACGACTCCTAACTTCGATTTTTTTTTTTTGGTATTTCTAAACAGCTATATACAAATTATTAACTCTGCTTACTATGGCCATAGGCTTTCAGCTATATGAGAAGACTCTCAAATTTTATATTTATGACTTTCTATCTATCAATAAATTTCCCATTGCAGGACTCAGAGATTGTACTTGCAAAAGGGTGCAACAGTTTATATGCTTGTAAATTGTTCCTTCTACTTACAACTGCCGGTGCCTAAGCATAGATTTCACAGACTTCCCCGTATGGAGTTATTGTGCTATGATATAGTAGTTATAGAATATACGTGTTATTGTGCTATGATATAGTAGTCTTGAAATTTAGGGCAGTATTTTACAGTTTAGAAATTTGATCAATTTTGGATTGTGATCATGTTTCAGGTCATCGAATACTTGGTTTTCTGTGTACGACTAAGATAAAAAGAAAATTTGTTTGTTAATATAAAAATTATAAGACATTTTTATTGTGTGATGATGAAATATTTACAGGAAATATGACTCAAGAGGTTTAAATTTTTTTTATAGAACGTAAATATAAGTTTTTGGAAAAGACTCAAATCATTTTACAGAGATTTTTAGAGATTTAAATAGAGTAATAAAGTGCAATCGGGTATAACCATAAAGACGAGACAATACTAAAAGCGTATTACTAATTGACCGTCAACTACAAAAACAAATAATTGGTACTCAAACACATCGCACAGAATTAATCATGATGGTTTGAATATAGAGAAACGGTTTGAATATAGAGAAATGATTTATGGACACTAAAAGAGGGGTGAAAAATTATTCAAATGCAAAAAATGGTACAGAGAAGAAAGACAGACTGCTCATCAAAGAGCATTAAAGAACCATGTCACTATCCACTAATTGATCTAACATATGAGCCATTGCGGGAGGCAATTGTGCCTTATCCACTATATTGCAAGCATGTATTTGATCAGCAGTCCATTTGGCCGAACAGTCGGAAACACCATTCCAATCCCTAGAAATGTGCCTAAAAGCAACAGAATTGAAAGAGATATACAAACAGAGAATCTTCCTAATAACCAAGGCTAAGTGCCAACTAACACCAACAAGCTATTGTTGAGTTAGCAAAGTCACCACCACATGAGAGTTAGACTCACAAATAATATTTTCCCACACAAGAACACAACTATGCTAACCAACGCATAAGATGGCCAAAGCCTCCATAAGATTATTTGTTTGAAGGCCCTTATAAATAGAAAAAATAAACTTAATATCACCAGAGCTATCATGACCTATCCCTCCAATACCAACATGACCAGGATTCCCCATGATGAACTATGAGTATTTATTTTTAAAACTTCGTATGCAAAGGGTTCCAACGACCCTCACAACTGATCCTCCACAAAGAATGTTTGCATCTATTTCTCATTACTTGGTTGGCAAATGATAGAGCACCTCCTTGAAGAGGAGTATTGAGACAAATCGAGATAGAAAAATCCCCAAGATCCACACCTCTGGCAAAGTCACACTTTGCTAAGACACTCTCATGAAGAGAATGAATAATTTTCCATCACAAATATTGAAAGACCATCCTAGTATCCTAAAAAATCATATGATTCCTCTTCAACCAAATATGTCAAATGATAAAAAAAAGTCCCAAATCCCAGGCCACTTGAAGGAAAGAGGTCCTAATAGGGGCCTTACTCCAACCAGCCCAAAACTCTACCAAAGAAGAGACTAGTAGGATTGACCCAAAACACCCCACCAAAAGTACCAGATCTCCTTGGCAAAGGAAGATTGAAAGAAAAGATGAGAGATGGATTTCACATTGGTGTGGCACAAGACACACATCGAGGGACCTTGGAAGTCCCACTTGCATAAATTATATCAAGTAAGACATTGGTTTTGAAAAACCAACCACGGGAAAAAAATTGTACTTTGGCCAAGAAATTGTGTTCCATACCTGCTTCCACCAACCACCTCCATACAGGCTCCGAACAACTACCTAACAAGCTCCAAGTATCCTATAGAAATATAGTATATACCAAATGAGGTAGTGCACTAGGCCAAAACATCTCATCCAACCAAGGAGTTGAACTCTCTAGGACTTTTGCACTTTGTCCAGCTTAGCACAAGACACAAACTCTTGTCACTCTATTTATTAGAATCATTAGATAACTCATCAGCCAACCCAAATTCCACGTAACTAAGCCCTGATGGTCTTCAGATACGTGTGTCATAGAGATGTCCACACAACATGCTAGTGTCCATGAATTTGCAGATGTTCAAAGAACCATTTGAGCATTACAAACCTGCCCCCCTACGAATGTAACACCCCTAATTATGGCTTCCTATGCGAGATTCCTTTTTAGGTTGTTAGAAAATCCCATTATGCATGCATTTTGTCTTCTTGGTAACATTATCTGATTTTTGGGCTATCAATCTAAGTTTCTATTGGTTTTCTTGGGTCTTCTTTAGAGCTTCATTCCATTATCTTCAACTTGATACATCCATTTATTGTAGGTTTCCACCATTTTCAAGCTCCCCAAGCTCTCATATTCGACTTCACATTATGCATTCAAGCTCTTTACTTGCATTTGGGGAAGCTCTTCCTTCATATCCTTTGTCTTTTGAGCATATTATATTTATCTCATCATCACTATTTGATTTTATTGTTATCATTTCCATTTCAGTTATCTATCACCGATTATCTCATCGTGTTTAATGGATGTCTATGGAGGTGGAAACACCAAAGTGTGGGTTTGACTGAGGCAAGCCTCTTAAATGTCCACAACCATTTTCCTCCTTTTTGTTTTTGAAGGTTTTTACTATGGGTTCATGGGTTTGGGAGATCCAATTGGATCACATTATCATCTACTCTGAACTAGGTTTCATCCCTCATTTTCCTTCTTTTGATCAATTCATTAATCAACACATACAAATAGGATAATCTCTCATCTTATTGAATCAGTTTAACTTCATAGTAATAATCTATTTAGTTATTGTATTTCTTCTCATTTCGTGTGCTTAATCTAGTTTTATAACATCTATTTACTCTCTATCATTTATCTTTCTTTTCATTTTCATAGTTTGGTTCGACCTTGTCATTCATTTTTCTATTTTATTTTGGTCTTTCCATATCCTATCTATGCGAGATTCTAGTGTGCCACATTAGTGTCGATTAGTTGTATCATCATCCTTTGGGTCGTGCTTCTATCCACAACAATGAGCTCATGCGACTCAGGTCTTGATTCTTAGTGTTATCTCTTTCGATTACCTTAATCAAAATATCTTAGATAATCTATTTATTTACATAATTCATAATTAATTAATCTAAACACACTTAACCACTTTGGCATTAACACTCTATCAACATCTAATCAATTTTGTTTCCATTTAAAGCACATTGAGATTTAATCAAGAAGTCTTCTACATCTCGGTTCTGATCTCCCTAGCACTACTAGCTAGTATAGTGAGGTGGTTTGAAGGGAATCATGTATCACTTGAGGTTTTAATTGACCTCTAGGATGGTGCATTATTTTCTTCCCCGTATTTTGGTAAACCTGACATGAAACAAGACCAAACCTTTGAAGGCATTGTGACAGTGATGTTGTGACTATGGTGACCATCATGCCTATTTCCCCATAAACCTAGAGGGTTCCTAAAACAATGATATCCTTCACTCCTCTGGATGAGCCCTACAATGGAGATCCCACTCTTCTATATGTCTCACCTTCCATCAACAACATCACCATCAGGGGTTCCTTGGTGGATCCTTCAAGCTGGGTTGATGTAATCACAAAGGAGGTCCTCTTTGTCAATGGCTTAAATTGTGGGAAGTATGACAAGTGTAATGCATTCATCCATATGCATGAAAAAATATCCCTACCTCCCTTGGGTTCAACCACCTTATCTATGTAGGTGGGACCTAAGAGGGTTTTCTCCACCTTTATTGTCATTCCCGAATCAAAGCTCTTTTGGGTCAAGCTAGGCATCCCCTAGCTCACACCTATGGGATTCATCCCTTTAATTGTGCATAGATGCCTAAAGTTCCTACACAAGGGGGGTCCATATGGTCTAGGACACTAAATACCAGCCATTGGTGTCCCGTGGGGGCTTTAGCCTTGATCATTTCTAGCCCACACCGATTGGGCCCTTGCATCCCCAAAAGGATGCTGCATTTTTGTCCTACCAAACATACAAGGTCGGGGAAATGATTTTGCATGCTATGAAATCTTCAAGTGTCCAGCCCACTCATGAGGCCAAGCATGCCTATGCTTTTGCCCCTTCTTTATTGAGGTCTCAAGTAAAGCATGTGCCCCACAATAAGCCTCCCCAACCACCCATGCTTGTGAAGCCCATATGTGGTGTATTCAGTTTCAATGTCCACTTTACATGTGAGCAAAGGAAACAAACCTATGTTGCACAAGCCTAAGGTACGTCCACCTCCTACTATCCAAATTATCCCATATATTCCTCTTCCTACTCTTTATAGTCAGGGAAGGAAGCCCCATGAGATGGCATCATCCCCCTTGGCACCTACCACTCATCCTCCAAGGGTACCTCTTGTTCCTCCAACTACATACAGGCAAAAAAGGGGAAGGTCACCCATGATTGAGCCTCTCATGCCTCGATCATTAGGCCCACCTCCTACTCCATCATTTGGGTCCTCTTTAGTGTCAACTACAACATCATTGACATCCCCTATGGAGTAGGATCGCATTGCTCCTCTAGAGCCTTCTTATCAAGGCCCACATCTGTGCCAAAATCAGCGTACATGCAAGCATAAATGATGTTCATGAGAGAGGGCCCTGGCTAGGGTAACTATTATGAAGGTGGATAGAGCATCTTCAAGTCCCATCTCTGCACCTATTTCAAGTTTCGTGTCTAACTCTACTCCTACCTATATGGCCCCTTAGCCTTCTTCCTCCTTCTTCATGCTTCCCCTTACACCATGAGTGACTATTGAGCCTCGCAGCAAGTGGGTCCAAGTGTTCATCTCTCCATCACAGGAGCAAGGGCTAATCACCCCCCTTCTTGACATTCCTTTGTTCTCTAGATCTATGAACATATTTCATGCACACATTTTCTCTAGCGTAGTCATGTGTTCTTTATTTGTCTTTTCTCCATCTATCTATCGCTACACTAGCTTCCTGGACATCCTGAAGCCAACCATAGTAGATCAGAGGGCTCCAACTCCATCTTGCAAGCGTAAGCTCGAGTAAGGCCTAGTTTCAGAGTTCAATCACCACAAGTCTTCTCTAGTGGACCCTCTTTCTACATCTTCTCTTGTAGTGGAGCAAGCTTCAACTTATCTTGAGTTTTTATTTGCCCCTTTCATAGAAGTTGGTAGGGATGCCTCATCATCAACACCTCCATGTGGGTCCCCTACAAGAATCGATGCTTTCCTTTTTGACTCACTAGAGGGAATTTTGGCACTACTGATTATCTTCACAAGATCTCTTTCTCTTTCCACAATAGAGTTCTTGGATGAGGACCTTCTAAGTGCTTCATCCCTATCCCTAGTCACTGGAGAGGTGCCTAGGACCATCCTTGTACTCATTGTGTTATAGTGTTTTGATTAAGTAAAAATAGGTTTTGAAAGGACTCGAAACCTTTGTACAAAAAACTCAAAAGATAAAGCAATAAAGGCTCAGATACAACAGTGGGAACCACTAGAACAACATAGGGATTAACCACTAGAGAATCCCCACCAGCGGCCAATAGAACCACACCATGGGACCTTACGATTTAGATTTAGAGCCCCCCTTGTTAGACCTAAGATTCATGTCCAAAGGAGGAGTGGAAGGCTTTGGTTTCTTTCCTTTCACAGTTGTCCAACCGTCCTCCAACTTGGCCGCAACATCCAACCAAGCCCCAGAAGAGGCAGAGGAAAGGCCAACCAAAGATTCATCCCCCAACAACACATTCCCCCTTGGGGAAATCGGGACTGGCGAGCCCACAACTACAGTAGACTGGACAACAAGGTCATCAGTCTGGACAGTAGCCAACGCCAAAGTAGAAACATTCTGGACAATAGAAGCAATTTGGATAGAGTTAGCAGCAAACTAGACAGTAGTATAAGCACCAAAGTGGACAGTAGTAGCAGGGACAAAATCCGACCTAGCAAAAACACCCAAAGAAGAAATAATCTCTTGAGAGGACCTCACGGTTGGCTCCCGAACCTCAACAAATTTATGAACTGTATAATGTTCAGTAGCGACACCCAACCACCAAGAAGGTGATCGTTTTGATTTTACCTTCATGGATGAACACTGAGCAGCCATGTGGTTAGTCAAGTGGAAAATTCTATAGCAGAAGGGGATACCCTCATAATCCAAAGTCTATATCCAAGAGCCCCGTGAAGAGGCCAAACAAATCTTTTCAGGGAGACCCTTTGAGACATCCATCTCAACAAGGATGCAAGGAAGACCCTCATAATTATGTTATAGTGTTAACTTCCTCCCCATATGATTAACATTGGGAGGAAGGCAATATTTTGTTGGACGATCTGTGAGTGTCGAGACTGCTTCTACATGTACATAGATTGATGCAAAGTGGGCAGCCGGAAGTGCGAACAAGGACCAAACTAGTCCTTCAATAAAACCTGAAAAGGTTCTAGGTAGGAACTGCAAGAAAGTTCCTCAACAATGAGTGCCTCTTACACTTATCACAAGTGTAGGAAATGACTTGTTTCTAGGTTATCCCAACCTAATCTATAGGGTACTCAATCACTGAGACCTATCAAGTCTTCCAAGTCCAACTAATCACTAGTCGGCAACCAGACACTTAAGTTGTTCTGCACAAAAATTCCCCAAATGTCATAATCAGGACCAGGGGTGACCATATATTTCCTTGGTCTATTTAGGTTCCTGACACAAGAGTGCAACTGCTCATATTCAACAGAGACAATAGTTTGGGCATGTTAGCCTCACTAATCCAGTTTTAGGTTAGTAGCCTTTCAGGAGCATTAATAATGATTGCAAACACACAGTTCCACACCAACTTGTCAAAAAATCATATATTTGGGTACCCTTTTGGGCCTAACACAACATGCTAAGGGCACAAGACCTAATTGTGAGTGAAACACATAATGGAATGTTGATTTTCCCTTGGGCTTAGGCCTAATTAGGCTAGATTTGCACTACAGGTACCCTGTCCATACACCCGAATCCAAAGCCAATACTTGGATCATGTGAGGGTACATAAGAGACTTCTAGATACCAAGGCGCAGGGCTTGGTGATTCTCCAGTAGCAAGTTGTGGGGACTGGTGTCAGAATTCTGAAGGTGCACACATAGAGATGTACACCTAGGGCATCATGGTGAAGTCATCTCCCTGCAAATCACCACCTCTAACCTGCATAATTTGAAATTACATATAAAAAACTTGTATTCCACCAAGGGGCATCAGATTCCCATGGTGGAATTGATTGGAATTCAAAAACTCAATTGGAACCCTGGTTCAGGGTCTTAATCCAAAAAACCTGGAACAAAACTTGAATAGCTTTTGACTTCTAAAAGATCAGTACATGCGATTAGACACAAGAGGAACCAACTCACAGATGCCACTGAAAATGTCAACCTTTCATATTCAGGCCCCTGTACACATCCGTATGAATTTTTGATAATCGAAATTGTAGAGAAATGGTTATATTTTTATTGATTAAAATTGCCAAATTACATCTTCTTACCTTCCACCCTCTTTTCAAGGCTTATGAAGGTTTCCCCCATTGGTTACAACTGAATTTAAAACTATATGACCATTGGGGCTTTGTTTACAACTTTTGGCAAAAGTTTTCAAAGTTGCTAAGCAACTTTTACAACATTTTTGTACTTTTTGCATTCTAGGTGACCAAACTTTGTCCCAACCTAATCTAATAATCCAACATGGATCCAAAGCATTAAAAACATGAAAATAGAAAAAATCCTAAGATTCTAGGCCCTTTGACCACTTCTGACCATAGTTGACCAAGGGCTTATAGTTATGCCAATCTTGGAACTAGGTCTTACAATTTGGTCTAGATGCCTAGATAGTATGTCTAACCTAAACTAGATGTCCTTAGGACTTTGATGATCATTATTTGTTGAATTTATTATGGGTGCTCCTACACCATACTCCTCTTGAGTTTAAAACTCAAGTTCCTACTTGAGGTTAACTGTTCCACCGAAGTCCCATGTTGCTTGATTTGGTCTTTAGTCAGCCAAGTTGCATCTATGTTGGGGAGCCCTTTCCATTTGACTAAGTACTGCATATACTTCTTGGTTCTGGTTTTCTTCAGCAACTTGGTGTCCAATATTTCTTCTAACTCCACTAGTTTTCTTTGAGGAATATTGGTGACATAGTCTTCATCATTGATATTTGTTTCCTCACCTTGCTCATTTGTTGAACCTGTTGTAGCTTTGTAGGGGGTGAGGTCTACAACATTTAATATTGGAGAGATTTGCAAGGTTGGGGGAAGAGATCTCACAGGAATTCTCACCCATTTTTTTGAGTATGCTACATGGTCCTACTTTCTTCATATGAATTTTAGAGTATCTACCCTTAGATAGTCTCTCTTTCCTTAGAAATGCCCATACCTTGTCTCCCACTTTGAAGTGGATTTCCCTTCTTCTCTTATCAGCATGTTCTTTGTATTTCAAACTAGATCTTTATAGTGATTCTTTGACCTCCTGCTGCACCTTTGTGATGAGTTCTACCAATTCTTGGCATTGAGCACTGATTTTGAAGTCAGATGGTAGTTCTATCAGGTCTAATGGTCCTTTGGGATGAAGGCCATATACTACTTGGAATGGAGTTTTTCTGGTTGACCTGTTCATGGAATCATTAAATGCAAACTCTACCTGGGGTAGGAGTGTTCCCAACTCTAAGCATATTGTTTGGTTAGGCATCTTAGGAGATTGCTTAAGGATCTATTTACTACCTCAGTCTGCCCATCTATTTATGGGTGATAGGAAGAGCTGTAGGTGAGATTAGTCCCCAATTTCTTGAAGAGTGTCCTCCAAAAGTGGCCTTGAAATTTCACATCCCTATCAGATACAATTGTTTGGGGCAGACCATGGATCTAACTACCTCTTTGAAGAAAAGATGTGCAATGTGAGAAGCATCATTTGTTCTTTTACATGGTACAAAATGGACCATTTTACTAAACCTATCCACTATTACAAAAACACTATCAAAGCCTTGCTTTGTCTTAGACAACCCCATTACAAAATCCATTGAGATGGACTCCCATGGTCTAGAAGGAATTGGTAAGGGTTGATATAGCCCTTGATTTGTTGACACACCTTTAGCTTGCTGATAGATGGTGCAAGTTTCTATGTACTTCTTAACATCATTGTTCATTTTAGGCCAAAAATAACTTCTCCTCACCATGTTTGTTGTCTTATCAATGCCAAAGTGACCTTCTAGGCCACCACAATGCTTCTCCCTTATTATATCATCCTCATTGAACATTTTGGGATGCATAGTTGAGCTCCTTTGAATAGGAGTCCACTCTAAATCAGATGCTCAGAAAAGTCAGTATGGTATCTTCCAACCATCTTTGTGCAAATTTGATATATTTTTGCAAATTCAGGGTCATCAGGGTATAGGTGTTTGAGGGACTCAATTCCCACACTTTGCATTTGTATTTCTTCAACCAAACCAACCCTCCTGCTAAGTTCATCAACAACTTTGTTTGTTACACCCTTTTTATGCTTGATGTTGAAGGTGTAGGCCTCCAACTATTCTACCCACTTCAGATGTCTGATAGAGAGTTTTTCCTATGAATTGAGGAAACTTAATGCATGATTGTCAGTGTATACCAAAAATTCCTTTGGGATTAAATAGTGCCTCCATTTCTTGAGGGCTTGGACCATGGCATAGAGTTCTAGGTCATATGTAGAGTATTTTCTTTTGGCCTCATTTAGTGTCTCTGAGAAAAAGGCAACTGCTTTACCTTCCTGACTTAGGACTGCACCTATGGCTAGGTTACTTGCATCTATCTCCACAGTGAAGACTTTGTTGAAATTAGGTAGAATCAAGATAGGGTATTGAGAAACTCTATTTTTCAAGTATTGAAGTGCATCATTTGCTTCCTTTGTCCAAAAAAACTTATTTTACTTTCCACCTTTAATGGTTTCAAGCATTTGTGCACACACATGACTGAAATTTTTGATAAACTTTCTATAGAATGTTGCAAGCCCATGTAAGCTTCTTACATCACCTTGGTTCTTTGGTGGAGGCCAGTTGATGACTGCTTCTACCTTCTCAAGGTCCATCTTGAGGGTACCTCATGAGATCACAAACCCTAGGAACACAAGTTCCTTTCTCATAAACATGCACTTCTCCAAGTTGATTACCAACTTGTGTTGATGAAGTCTTCTTAATACCCGTTCCACATGATCAAGATGGTCTTCCTTGCTATGACTGAATATTAGTATGTCATCAAGGTAAACAACAACAAATTTTCCAATAAAATCAATGAATATCTCATTCATAAGCCTCATAAAAGTGCTAGGGGCATTGATTAAGCCAAAGGGTATTACTAATCATTCAAACAAAACTTTAGTATTTTTGAATGTTGTCTTCCATTCATCTCCTGGTTTGATCCTAATTTGATGGTATCCAGACTTTAAGTCTATCTTGGTGAAGTAGCAAGCACCTCCTAGTTGATCCAATAGATCCTCAATCCTGGGCATGGGGAATCTATATCTTATGGTGATCTTGTTTAGGGCTCTATTGTTAGTGCACAACCTCCATTTTCCATCCTTTTTAGGGGCTAAGATTGATGGCACTACACATAGACTGAGACTTTTTTGGATGAGTCCTTTTTCCAATAATTCACCAACCTATTTTGCAATCTCTGCATGTAGCAATGGTGTCATTTTATATGGGGCCTTATTAGGCAGGGAGGAACTAGGTATCAAGTCAATTTGGTGACTAATATCTCTTAAGGGAGGGAGGCTTGTGGGTAGGTCACTAGTAGTGACATCTCTATACTTTTCCAGTAGTTTCATGGCTTCTCTTGGTATAGGATCTTTTTTATTAGACTTCATGTTGTCTTTGGGTTTGGAGATTAGGAAAAAGGCTTCAGTATTAGATTCCTTCAATTTTTTTAACATTTCTTTCTCTCCCATGATGATGATAGTAGGTTCTTTTTCAGAATTTCTATTAGGCAGGGGCTTCATGGTAAAAGTTTTTCCATCCTTGGTGATGGAGTAGGTGTTCTTCCTACAATGGTGTATGGCATCTAGGTCAAATTTCCAAGGCCTACCTAGAAGGATGTGTGAGGCATCCATTTCAACCACATCACAAAGAACTTTGTCCTTAAAGTCTACAATTGAGAACTCTATCCATGCTTGTTCTGTTACTAGAGTTTTTTGACCCTTTGTTAACCAAGAAACATGATAGGGAAAAGGGTGTGGCTTCTTAGGAAGGTTTAGCTTTTGGACCATTTCACTAGATACTAGATTTTCAGTTGAACTAGAATCTATGAGTAAATTACATACCTTCCCATGGCATTTGATCTTTGTTCTGAAGAGGTTTTTTCTTTGTGGAGGCTCTTGGTTCTGTGGTACTTGAAGAAAGACTTGTCTCATCATCAAACACACTCCTTCCTCTGGTTCCAAGTCTCTAGTGTCAGCATTGTCTTCTTGTTTATCCTCTTGAATGAGTTGTGCTCTTTGCTCACCTTGATTGTTATTGTTCCTCTTCTCAAGACATCTTCCTGCATGATGTCCTAACTGATTGCAATAAAAATACCTTAGGGGTCCATTTCCTCTTCCTATATTTTTCCTTCCTCTATTGAAGGGTCTCCTTCCTCTATAGTTTCCTCTGATGTTTGAGTCACTATTTTCTTTGTCTCCTTGGTCAGGGGTCCTTTTTTTGCTGCAACTATTATGTCCTCTATTCCATGAGGTTCCTCTTCCTCTGAAGTTCTTCCCACTGTCATTACTCTTCCCTTTTCTAAACTCCTATTTCCTTTTCCATTTCTACTCTACCTTGAGTGCCATTTGATAGCACTTATTGACTATGGTAGGGCAGTGTAGGCTTAGTTCCTCTTGAATGGATACCTTCAACCCATTCATGTATCTTGCTAGTTTTTCTTCCTCATCTTCTACCACATTTTTCTTCATACATAAGTTTAGGAATTCCTTGGTGTATGATCCTACATCAATGTCATTTTTCTTCAAACTTTTCTTCCTCCTATGGAGTTGTACCCCATATTCTTCCATCACATATGTCTCTTTGACCAATGCTATCATCTTGTTCCATGAATTGATCATGCTCTTTCCATTCTTCACCCTTTCTGTTTGGATGAAGTTCCACCAAGTTAGGGTTGCTCCCTTCAACTTGGATCTTTCCATCTTTACCCTTTTCCTTTCAGGGATGTCCTCACATTCAAAGAATGTTTTCAAAGCCTCTACCCAATCCAAGGCTAAATATGCATTCATCTTGCCATTGAAGACCGACAAGTCTATCTTTTCCTCCATGGTTCTTCTCCCCATGGACTTTAAGGCATCAATGAGGGGCCTTTGGTCTACAGGGATGTATTGATTAGGATTATCTTCCTCCTCTTCACTCCCTTCTTCATTTTCAAACCCATCTTCTTTGTCCTTGTCTAACTTCTTTTCAAGTTCTTCAAGCCTCTTAGTTAAAGTTGTGTTTGCAGCCCTTTGTTCTCTCACCATCTTTGCTAACTCACTATTTGTGACCCTTGTAGGGATCTCTTCATCCTTAGGAGTAGACATAGCTCTAATACCACTTGATGCAAAGTGGGCAGCCGGAAGCACAAACAAGGACCAAACTAGTCCTTCAACAAAACCTGAAAAGGTTCTAGGTAGGAACTACAAGAAAGTTCCTCAACAATGAGTGTCTCTCACACTTATCACAAGTGTCTAGGAAATTACTTGTTTCTAGGTTATCCCAACCTAATCTATAGGGTACTCAATCATTGAGACCTATCAAGTCTTCCAAGTCCAACTAATCACTAGCTAACAACCAGACACTTAAGTTGTTCAACACAAAACTTCCCCAAATGTCATAGTCAAGACCAGGGGTGACCATATACTTCCTTGGTCTATTTAGGTTCTTGACACAAGAGTGCAACTACTCATATTCAACAGAGATAATAGTTTGGGCATGTTAGCCTCACTAATCCAGTTTTAAGTTTGTAGCCTTTCAGGAGAATTAATAATGATTGCGAACACACAGTTCCACACCAACTTGTCAAAAAATCATATATTTGGGTACCCTTTTGGGCCTAACACAACATGCTAAGGGCACAAGACCTAATTGTGAGTGAAACACACAATGGAATGCTGATTTTCCCTTGGGCTTAGGCCTAATTAGGCTAGATTTGCACTACAGGTACCCTGTCCATACACCCAAATCTAAATCCAATAATTGGATCATGTGAGGGTACATAAGAGACTTCTAGATACCAAGGTGTAGGGTTTGGTGATTCTCCAATAGCAAGTTGTGTGGACTAGTGTTAGAATTCTGAAGGTGCACACATAGAGATGTACACCTAGGGCATCATGGCGAAGTCATCTCCCTGCAAATCACCACCTCTAACCTACATAATTTTAAATTACATAGAAAAAAATTGAATTCCACCAAGGGGCATCAGATTCCCATGGTGGAATTGATGGGAATACAAAAACTCAATTGGAACCCTGGTTCAGGGTCTTAATCCGAAAAACTTGGAACAAAACTTGAATAAATTTTGACTTCTAAAAGATTAGTACATGTGATCAAACACATGAGGAACCAAATCATATATGCCACCAAAAATGTCAGCCTTTCATACTCAGGCCCCCGTCTGATAATTGGAATTGCAGAGAAATGGTTATATTTTTATTGATTAAAATTGCCAAATTACATCTTCTTACCTTCCACCCACCTATCACAGCTTATGAAGGATTCCCCCATCGGTTACAACCAAATTTAAAACTATAGGACCATTGGGGCTTTGTTTACAGCTTTTGGCAAAAGTTGTCAAAGTTGCTAAGCAACTTTTACAACATTTTTGCAGTTTTTGCATTCTAGGTGACCAAACTTTGTCCCAACCTAATCTAATGATCCAACATGGATCCAAAGCATTAAAAACATGAAAATAGAAAAAATCCTAAGATTCTAGGCCCTTTGACCACTTTTGACCATAGTTGACCAAGGCTCTATAGTTATGCCAATCTTGGAACTAGGTCTTACAATTTGGTCTAGATGCCTAGATAGTAGGTCTAACCTAAACTAGATGTCCTTAGGACTTTGATGATCATTATTTGTTGAATTTATTGTGGGTGCTCCTGCACCATAGATTAGAACATGCCCATATGTGTCCCCCCTTTCTTATTTGTTATCATTGTTCCCTCCTATAGGACCCTTTTACTCTATTGGTGCTCGAAAATGAGAGGTTTTCTATCATAAACTTCTTATATTTGTTATCATTTTCCTCTATCTTTCATAATCCTTGAATTTCAAGTTTGGGGATTACGCAAAGTGTTTGGGGCATTTAGACACCCCGTCAATGTTGACCCAAATTTCTTATTTTTATTTTCATGTGTTTTTCTTCAGATCCATTTTATGGATGTTAGTGATGAAAAATCCTTTGAGAGTAGCTGTATGTCTATGCTTCTAGTTTGTGACACAAATCCTATTAGATCCCCATGTCTCTATGTAAGATGTTGTGGAAGCATGTGACACTCATCAGGAAGTGACATTCCATGACAACATCTCATATGTTTCCATGTCACCTCATCTCTTTCCTTCCTTGGAATGATCTATGCTCCCCTATGAGAAGCATAGTCCATCCTAAGGGGGGTTTGTGTGATATGAATGTGTATGTGAGCTTGTTTATTTTTATCTAACGATGTCTCTACATAGGTTTTTTCTCAAAAAAAATTAAAATTAGCATCATCTACTTTTGTGGGGACCAAACCACTGATTAGTGTCTTTATCTTGCCCTATCATACACCCATCTATCTTAACACTATGCATATCAACAATGATCCTATGTCACCCTATCACACACCTATCTTGCTCAATGTTATGCATGTTAGCACATTGTGTCTAAGTCACCCTATCACATGCCTATCTAGCTCAATGCTATGCGTTTCAGAAAATAATCAAAATTCTCCCTATCACATGCCTATCTACCATTTTCTATGCATGTTAAATATTATCAAAAATTTCCCATCATATGACTCGGTATAACACAACTTGCCCAACCATATCAGTATACTATCAATGATCTATATCATAGGTGTCTTCATCATCTAGCATGCTTTCCTGTAGCATATATACTAGATTCAACTCATTGTCATATTAGGAATTCCTAGCTAGGGGAGACTCCATGCAACAAAATTATCATAGGTAAGGAAAGTAATAACTCCTTACTTTAGCTTCACACCTCTACTTATGGATAATATGCTCACTATAAAAGTGAGGGAAAAATGTAATGGATTAAAATTTACACCCCAATGTAGAATCCATTTTTGTACTTTGTCCACCTTAACACTAGACACAAACTCTTGTCACTGCATTTATCTAACTCATTAGCCAACTCATCATCCAACCCTAATTCCATGTAACTAATCTCCTTGATGTACAATGGAGACATCCACATAGTGCACTAGCGTCCATGAATCTACATATGTGTAGAGCTCCATTTGAGTGTTAAAAACCTACTACCATATTAATGTAATGCCCCTAATGATAGCTTCTTGCACAAGATTCCTTTTCATGCATTTGGTCTTCTTGGTTACATTCTCTCATTTCTTGTCTATCGATATGAGTTTCTACTAGTTTTCTTGGATCTTCTTCACACCTTCACACCATTATCTCTCCCTCTATATACATCTATTTTATTGTAGGTTTCCATCATTGCTACACTCTCCAAGCTCTCGGATTTGACTTGACATTATGCATTTGAGATCTCTACTTGCAATTAGGGAAGTTCATTTATATCCTTTATCTTTTGATCATATTACCTTTCTCTCATCATATATATTTGATTTTATTGTTGTTATTTCCATTATGGATATCTGTCATTGGTTATCTCATCGCATCTAATGATTATCTGTGGAGATGGAAATACCAAAGTAGGGTTTTGATTGAGGAAAACCTCTTAAATGGACACAACCTTTTTCTTCCTTTGTGTTTTTGTAGGTTTTTATTATGATTTCATGGGTTGGGAGCTCTGGTTGGATCACATTATTAGACTCTGAACTAGGTTTCATACCCCCTTTTCCTTCTTTTGATCATTTCATTAATCAACACATATATAATTTAGTTAATCTAGCATCTTGTTGAATCAATTTAACTTCATAGTTATAATCTATTTAGTTATTTCATTTCTTCTCATTTTGTGTGCTTAATCTAGTTTTATCACATCCTTTTATGCTCTTTCATTTATCTTTTTCCATATTTTCATAGTTTGGTTCCTTGTTATTCATCTTTATATTTTGTTATGGTCCATTTGTACCCTGTCAATGTGAGATACCAACACATTGCATTAGCATCCATTATTCATGATATCATCCTTTGGGTCATGCTTTTGTCCATGGTAGTGATCTTACATGACTTGGGCCTTCATTCTTAGTGTTATCTCTTTCAATTACCATACTTAGAATATCTTAGGAAATTTATTTTTTATGTAATTTTGTAGTTAATTAATATATACACACTTAAACACTTGGGCATTAGCACTGTATCAACACCTAATCAATTTAGTTCTCATTTAAACTACATCAAGACAATCAAGAAGCCTTCTACATCTCTACTCTAATATCCCTAATACTCCTAGCTAGTAAAGTGAGGTGGTTTGAAGGGAATCGTGTATTCCTTGAGGCTTTAATCAACCTTTAGGTTAGTGAATTATTTTCTACCCCACAACAAGAATCTGAGAAACTATTCGTAGAGGGTGATCCTACAAAATTATGTCCCATTTTTCCCATGAATAAAATCACATGATTGAAAACTTAGGCATACACATGCACATAGGGAATGCACATGCATTTAGGCATACTACCTAGAGTTCATTACTCAATTTTCCTTGGGATAAAACCCTAAGGAAGTCTCACTGACTTACAATCATAATTCAAACACTAATATGAGAATTCATGAACTGTATGATAGCATCTACCTATGCCTTCATCAATTCCATTTAAGTACAATCAGATCCCTTATAATTATCTATATAAAAGTATTTCACTAGAAACCTATTCCTTTCGTAATCTTCCAAACACTTGTGCACACACACGACAACATAAATCAAACCCTAAATCACCATCTTTATCAAGAACTAGGTTGAAGAAACCTAATCTTCAAACATTCAACTCTCAGTGAAAAAATGAGCCATCAATATCACTGCACACATTCCAAAAATTCCTTAGATCCATCACAGATACCTTTAGATCATAAACATATCCCTAAAATGTTTTACCGATCTCTCATAAACTATTTTATCAACGTTTCTTGACATGTCGGCTAAGATAATTAAAATATCTTAAAATCCATTGAACTTGGTCACCTCTATCAATTTAAGTTTGCAACTCATCAAGAACATAATCCTAGATCATCCTAAGGCATCATTAAGCTGAAACAAACAATCAAATCCACCACAATCATTGGATCTATCAACATTTCATGCTAAACCTCAAGAACACTATTACCCCCAACTAAAATACTTGTAATTTCCTTGCAGACCATTAGAATCACAAACCCTTTGAATAATAGACACATTTATATACTCTTGACACATTCCCAGTTGAGTGACAAAAGATCTCATCTTGAGTATGCACGCTAAATCAATCTCTACAACTATATTGCACTAGAAAATAGTAAAATAACTAATCTTCATCTATGACACCATAACTTGATCAAATCATCATGTCAGCAACTAAAACCTTTAATGAACTATATACATCATCTCATGTGGTGCGCAACTCCTCATCTTTAGTAACATTCCCTTGCCATTCTCCTAAGCATCTTGTGTTACTAGCAAAATTGCACAAAAAACATCTAAACTACATAATAGACATGTTGACATCAATGACAACACATCTAACTTCCCAACACCTCTAACCTTGGAAGACATTTGCATCAAGAATATGTGTGATATTTGGGATCGCTTTGGATATTAAGTTAAGATGTTTTAGGTACTCTCTATTTCCAAGATAGGACTGATTTTACCATTATTATGTGTTTATGGCCAACTTTTTGGAATTATCCATTGTATCTTATTTTTTCCAACCTAATTGATAGTTGACATCAATCCAGATGGTACAAATAGAAGATAAAATTAGTTTCAAAGGTGTCCATAAGATGTATGATATTTGGGTGATGTGAATTTTTGGAATCACTAATGTTGCTTTAGACATCATGTCAAAAGCATCTATATTCAAATCAAAATGTTGGAAGTAGTTTTCTAAAGACATAAATAATTTTACTTCATTTCATGTATCTTGCATCGATACAATGAGTCTCTTCTTTAGGTCCTTTTGTATTTTTTCCTAAAGAAGTCATATTTAGTTTGCAATTCATTTATATCTTTCCTTGAGATAGTGAGTCTTGTCAACAAGCCCAAAAGTGAGCCTCTTGTAATACTTTTTATATATTGTGAGATATTCTCACCATGGTTTCTCTGTCATTGGGTTTTCCACAAATCTGTTATTCTCATGTGTATTGGTGTTGAGTTTTTTTTTATCTTTTATTATTTCTAATTAATATCACAAGTTTCATAATTAAATGAAGAATTTAAGGTTATTATAGACTAATACACACCCCTACCCCCTCTTAGTTTTTGGGTTTGTTCAAATTTCTCAAGGAATCTAAGAATTTTAGGTGTAATGGCAAGACTTAGGAATGATCTTGGTCAATTTTTTGTTACAAACAACTAGAGGACTACAAAGGGGCTCAAATAATAAAGTAGGAATATTGTTTTCTTTTTTTTTTTTTCAAAAACCATTGGGTGAGATTCAATCATCATCATAAATTATCTTAAAAAATAAAAACTACATAACTAAAAATTAAAATATTTGTAGAACAAATTAGAATTATTTTATCAAAATTGGAGTGCTATGAATGTGTCCATTATTATAAAGAAGTTGTAAAGAATCCAAAACTGTATTATTTTCTCTTGTAAACAAAGAAATCAATTCATAGGAAGGGTACCAAGAATACATTGGAATCTTAATAAAAATTGTTAATCATCAATAAATTCAAGGAATGACCTTCCTCTTTCTTAATAGATTGGCTCTTTAATTGATGCATCAAGTTGCAATCAAATAAAAATATATATGGGTGAATTCTTCTATAGTTTATTTGTAAAATTATTATTAAAACATCTTTCTTAACTCTCAAGTACATTTTCCTTAACTCCGAAATCATGAAAAGAGTGAGATAAGAACATAATTAGATCTTGATATCTCTATTGATGGACATATTACATTAGATTATTCTACCAAACTTGGGAAATTTGACATAAGGTGGGAGAATTATTTTCTTTGTTCCCCCAAATACCAACATTTATAAACTCTTCCTTGATTTTTCTCACTTTAGACTATTTCAAGAACTAATATGACATTATTCAACTATGATTTGTAAGGATCACCCTTTCCTTCTCTTAGTCCCCTTACACAATCATTCTTAATTGTTTATATGTTCAAGGACATGAATTCAATATAATTTAATGGCTAATTAGTCTCACATAAAATCTCCGTGTGGTGAGAAATATTTATATTTTCCCATCTAGATCTCTTTATGTGCAACTTATTGGACTTTGATATTAATGTTGGGTGTGTGGTTGTAGTACAAAATAGATAAATAAATAATATTATTCCATAGATGTGGGATCCCCATAATATAGTTCCATATGATTTTACTTTACCCTTCCATGTGTTCTCCTTTAACTATTTTATCATAAAGGAAACTTTATATTTCATCATAAAAGAATCCCTCCTTTTAGAGGTGTAGTAGAAATTAGTATAGTCGAAGGTAGGCTAATTTTTTCTCTCAAACATCGTGAATATTTTGTAAAAAGTATTTTTTTTGACATGGTTGGTTTTGTATACATTCAAGAACATCTTCTTTTGATGATTACAAGATTTTTGGTTACCTCGATAGACTATTCCTTTATTATGGGCCCCACTTAAGTATTTCTATCCTAATTTTCTATATCCATCTTAGTGATGGATTTCTTATGGGGTGTGTTCTTCAAGTTCTTGAATCATATATTCTATTTAAGTTTGATATTGAACCCGCATAGTCCATTAGATCCTAAAAAAATAAGGATATGCATTCTACAATAGGTTTAGAATTATTCTAAAATGTAACTATGTTATTCATATATCATATACAACCTTCAAAATCTTATAATTATATTAAACTTCTTAATTATAGAAAAATGAGTGATATAATTAGTCTATCACTTTGGATGATTCTCCTAAGTACTATTATTAAAACTACCTTACGAAGGAGATGATGCATCTCTTCCTCTTCTATTCCTTTGAAAATATTGCCCACTCTATTATTCTTCTACCTTCAGAGCCAACTCATAGGCATCTTGTGTGCTACTAAATCAATGCATTCTTAATTCATATTGAATATAAAATTTTAGGCCATTTACATACCTAGCATCTATTTTCTCATAAATTTCTTTATGCTCCATATAGATGGACAACTTGTAAAACTCATCTATATAATCTTCTATAGTAGATTAGTTTTATTTTTAAATTTAAAATATATGAAAAATGGTCTACATATAATCTATGGGAAATTAATTTTCTCAACTAATTCTCCATCTTGTTCCAACTCTTGAATATACTTTCCCTTCCTAGTTCATTCCTTTTGTATATGATCCCACTGGATCATTCAATGACCTTTCAACTTGGTGAGTTAAAATTTAACTTTCTTTTCCTCTATCATAGACTTTCATTCAAAGAATCTTCCCATATCATTCAACCAATCTATGAGATCCTCTAGTTTAAGACTTCTCACATACTTAAAAACTTCAACTTTGATTTCTTTATTCCTCCATTCTAATGCTTTGATCATCCTATCTTCGAAAGTCATGCAATCTAATTGTTATTCCTCAATTTTTTCATGTTTATCTATATATTATTAGTCTAATTATTTGCCAAATTTATCTCCTCTTTGTCATATTCTCTAATGCACCATCATATTCAAGAGATCTATTGCTTCCCTTTGTAGGGTTTTCATGTCTCTATGCATCTTGGTAAGACCTCCTCTTCCTCTTCCTCTCCAAGCCAACTTCTCACTCTAATACTAGATGATGTTACAACCAACTTACAATAGAAAATTCATTATTAGTAATAGAAAAAGAACACATGAAGCTCCAGAAATTAGATTAACTCTCCTTCATTATTCTCCATCCATTTTGCTTCTACATTAAAAAATAAGTCCATTTTAACTATAATCTACAAATTCACATTTTTGGTAGATTTTTTCAAGATTTGAAATTTATCATTTTTGGTAATATTCATACCTATCTAGATGATTATGAAACTTATTGATTAATGAAATCTAACTAAAGTGACACTGTTTGTCAACCCGATACTCTAATTGCATACATGCAATGAAAGATAATTAAAAGTTACAATTTATAAAAATCTCAAAAATAGTAAAAGTCCAATTTGAGGCTACAAATGAAGGAATTTTTCCCCATAAATGTGTTAAGATATATTTTTTCATCTTTTGGAACTTTTTGGGATACTTCTCCATGTAAAATTTAAGCCAAAACAGACAACCAAGTCAAAATTTATGACCTCTAAAAGTCTCTACATCACAACTCCTTTTATTAACCTAAATTTATCAACCTATTTTTTATACCATTATAGAACTTAGTATCAAATATGTTAATTTAAATAGTAAATGTGGTTCTACAATATCATTAGTAATTAGGATACTAGCCTCTCAATATAGCAAGTGTTAGTCATCCCTCATTTAGATATATAAATAATTATCACCCAAATATGAACATTATTGAGTTAAATACTTTTGAAGGAATATATTTAGGCATCACTTCAATAAAAAATGACAATAATTTTGACTAATTTAAATTACTTGTTCATCTACATGTGAATCAACCAAGAGATTATGCCAACCCCTTGTATTAAAATAAATTCAACAACCTAGTTTATGTACCCTAGATCCTATTATAAAATCCATTAATTCAAATCAAATTAGTAGTTAAAGAATGTTGTTAGTAATTAGGATATTAACCTTAACCTCTAAATAGAAAGTGTTAGTCACCCTTTACCTAAATATATAAATAAATTCTTCTCCAACTATCAATAACAATGAGTTAAATGCCTATGGAAAATTATCTATCCATATGAAGATGTATTGATGTTGGTGAATGTTAAACATGAAGATTTTTAATATATGATGTTTCCCACCACTTTAGATAACTTTGAATAGGACTAGCATTTCAACCTATCTTCTAAATTAATTAACAACTAACAATACCCTGAGACTCATAAATAATTTCAAGTTTCCTTTCAAACTCATGATAATTTTCCAAACTAATTATCTTCCACTAGACGAGAACAAGGAGAATAATTAGCAATGTTAAATAATTATTATCATACACTATATACTCCATAACTAAATTCCCCTTTAGGAAAATAAAGTTGTAACACACCACTTTATTTCAAGGCCTTAGATCCCTTAATTTTCATGTTTTCAAACATAGCTCTATGATGGCTAGTTTAGCTAAATATTTCAAAGTGTTTGTCAATGAAACAAGAAAATTATAACTCAAGGTATCTTTTGAGGTGGCTTACACTCACTAAGATAACATTCACTAAGATAACATTTGTCTTATAACAAAATACTTTGAGCAACTAGGCTTGACTAATCAAAATTTTGTACTAAATCTTGTACATAATTTAATAAAATATAAATTAAAAAACAATGAAGTTTAATTAGTCAATACCTACCACCTACTAGCATTCTGAAATAGTCACCCATTTACAAATAGTTAGACTCATTATGTTACTTGAGTTTAACAAAAATAGACCACTTTATAAATTCACATCATCCAGTGCATGGTACAAAATTTGAGTAACAAAATCTTGATCTTGTAATGCATGATCTTAAAACCTTTGGAACAATATTTCATTGTCAAATTCTAATCAAACATGGAATTATATAAATTTTAATCGATTGGTATAATAATTTACGCAAGTTATTTTTCCATGATTAGAGCTCAAATCATGTATGATATGATTAGGCCGTGAATTGTGTATTGTAACAATTTGCTCAAAATTGCTTTCATAAATACTATTAATGACACCCACATCAATTGTTTGACCAATGCTATTTTTTAATATTCTAACAAATGTTTCATCTAGTAATTGAAATAAATATTGGATCAATAGTGTTGGATGATCCTTCCTTAAAATAAATGGTATAATCTTAATGATTAACAGTCGAAATGACAATGCATTTAATTGACCAATAGGCTATGACTATTTATTTAATCCACGTGGATTCAAAATCCATTTCTCGTGCTTGCACTATATAGTATATTCAAAATTAATAATATATTTTATCAAGAATAGAATAAATATTTTCAATTGGACTTCCCATAATGAAACACTGATTCTCTAGTGGGAAATGATCTATTAGAGAAACCCGTGTGTCTTACATAAGTCATCTGGGTCCTTTATTCTAGGCGCATCACTTTGCATGTCTAATTTGTGACTTGCACCTACTTGTATTGGTCAATTACAATGATATCAATTAACTAACAAATTGTAAAAGTAGTAAAGGAGTCAAGGAAAATATGGATTTAATGATAAGAAATGAAAGTAAACATTTTGGATGATTTCTAATTATATGGTATTTACTAAATCTCTTAAATGACTCACCAACATCTTGCTATATCTATGGGATGTGACCTATGGCTATGGGGCGGCCAAAATGTATGGCCCCATAGTGTATTATATAAGTAACACTTCTAAAATACACTATGGGGCCATGCATTATTGGGTCCCCATAGACACTTCTTGGGAAGTGTTCTCTAACTTCATATAAAGATTGCATGGTTGTGTTATTTTTTGTTTACATAATTTATTTCTATTTCAAAGACTTGATGTGATGTAAACTATGACTATGGGGCCACAAGAATGTATGACTCCATAGCATATTTTATAAGTAAGACTTATAGAATAAACTATGGGGCCCATACATTATGTGGCCCCGTAGGCACTTTCTTGAATGTGTGCTCCAACTTTGTATAAGGATGGCATGGTTGTGTTATTTCTATTTCAAAGATTTTATTGGGTTTTAATTATTTTAACAAATATTAAAAAATAAATAAAAAATTATATGTACAAGTCGTAAACTAATAGATACTTATAAATAATTAGTGATAATTAAACAAAATAAGTTTTTATTTTTTATACTTTCTAACCGTAAATTCAATGATGAATAGGTAATGAATCTATTTACTATATGTCATGTTTGATTATTTTAGTGAGAAAGAGTAAGTATAAAATTCACAATTCAAATATATATTTTTAATAAAGTAGCCAATCATTTGAGTTGTGTGTGAATTTTATATTTAATCTTACATATTGTTTATGATAGTTTATACTCAGAAATTTTATTTTTCTGTCATTTTTTACTAATGATTTGATGGTTACATGATTAATTTTATGCATTAGAATTTAAAGACTTATATGTTAAACCAAATTATCTCTTTTGACATTTGCTTTGGAAAAATATCAACTTAAAAAATATCAAATAAGATAATATAATATATAAATAATCATTATTAATTATCTCTCACTGATCTGTATATGAAATTAAAAAAATACACTGTATAAACAAAACTCCAAATCCTCCAAAAATCTTATATTCTATAAATTTTTCATCATACCATAATAACTCCATACAAAAAAGAAAAGGTGATATATGCTTAGACACAGCAGGCACAGGTTGCAGTAGCCTTTAAAAAGCAACTTGTAAATCCTTCAATGGAAGAATACGTTGATAGATAGTTAATCCTAACATGCAAGAATCTTGTCATGTAAGAAGTCTATGGCCATAGTAAGCAGACTTTACTGATTTGTATTGATTTTAATGTAGATTATTTAAATCATTCCTTAGAAAAACTTGAAAACTAAAACTGACATAGATCTCAAAAGAGGTTAGAGATAATGAATAAATGAGATGAGCTACTTTTGCATCTCCCTCTCAGCCTCCCAAAAAATATATTATCTGCAGATATTTTGAAAGCCTTTGAAGGAGATTTAACAACAGTTCCCTTATACTTCTCAAAATCCATCCACCCCCATAAGCTGAAATGAGAGACAGAGAGATTGTTGTGTAAAAATGTTAATTGGGTGGATGAATTTATAAGATTGAATTTATAAAAATTCATCCACCCCTCATACTATTGTTGGCATTTACTATGAAATTCAAAAAGTCATTAATGATTAAAGCAGAAGACAAGCTTATCAGCACAAAATCTCCAACAGATTGGTTGATACCATTTCTTTCCTCATGTCATTTCACTTCATGTATGTTAATGGTAGGCCCAATTATAAATATTCCATCAAACATTCCTTTCGCATGGCTAATAGTTTTCCTACGCACACATTAGCTCAATGGGAATAATATCACCAAGATTAAAACAAATCAGAATTGACTTTTAATATAAGATTTCAATTCCAAACTTTTAAAAGTACCTTCAATATATCTATGTAGAATATAATCGAATAATTGACTTTGAAACATTTTTAAAGTACCTTCAATTAGTTCTAAAAGATAATTGACGACTTACATCACTATCATTAGAGGCATATACTATCATAGGAATGTTGAGTAATGAAAAGAAAAATGCACCACCAAGCACAAAACAACTGTCAGACTGCAGTGAAATACATTTTTCGTTTATCTTGATAAAATTTGTTAGATTTCATTGGATGTCGACTGAGATCTCTGATATGAAACCACTTTCATTGGTTCCTCGACAATTATTTTTTCATATATTCTGGTCCTACTTTCTCTTATAAATATTGCAATTCAATGTATTTTTCATGTAAACTAAGCCTCCCATTCTCTTCCTCTTTTGAAAAAACATTTGATGATGAAGGCTTGTATCATATTCTTCTGAGGTTGTTGATTTGATTTGTGGAGGAAGTTGGTCTTACCTTTTCCTCAATGGCTTCTAAAATATCATAGCAGAGCATTAAATGAGATATTTATTAAGCCGATAGGCTTTATGTGGGAGCTTTGCTCCAGGAAATGCATTTTTCGTGCCCGATAGTTGTCAGCCCTCTTTCCCGATAGTTTCTTTTCTGATTATTAAAAACACTTAAATTTTTCTTCCCTCTCTTTTAAGTTACCTTGTTTTAAATATTTCTTTTGTTTTATCTTTTCCATATAGAAATTTAAATTGTTTTTGATAGAAAAAATAGCAAGAGGGTGTTGGCCCACGGAACAAAGGGACTAGAGGCACATTAATAGCACATTAATGGCACTAATCTAAGCAAATACGAACAATTTAACAGCAGAATCACCAAGTTTAATCTGCCTCTATCAAAAACATAAATCACAGTACTAATCAAAAGGATTAAACCAAAGTATCTAAAACGGAGAGTAGCAGTTAAAATAAGAGTTATAAGCCATGCAAGGTTGTACCAATAGCTAGACAAAATAACTTTAAACCCAAACACAAAATAGGGGAACCGAGGGCCATGCCTAGTAAAAAATAACCAACTCATGACCACCAGCAACTAGTTCTTTCCACCCAGATGTTTAGACATCAAGGTCCTGGCCCATTCCTCCTGCAGGAACAGGAATAGATCCTTATTGTCCTCTTCCGCCTCTAGACTACCACCCTCCAGCTTTTCCTGCACAGTACAGAGGGTCATAGTCGAAGCATGCATGACCTTCAGTGCAAATTTGTTAGTCATCATGCAGTGCAGCTTCAGTTCCTGCATATTCTTTTTGATGTCAGCAATCTCCTTGTCCATAACAGAGAACCTCATCTTGAGAGTTCCTTTAAGTTTATCGTTGTCAGCCAAAAACCTAGTATTGTATTCAGAGGTGGGGGGTTTATCCTAGAGATCATGGGGAGGACTCAAGTGTGGGGTAGGGTTACAGGGGATTTCCATAGTTTGTTGGAGGTTGGGCGGGGGAGTGTTACTAGTCCTAATAGGACTCATGTGATCATCTAAAGAACCCTTCATGGACTCAGTGGTATGAGAGTCTTTTTCAGACAGGGATTGATTTTTGGAGGCCACTTCCAGCATTCTGGTTTTACACTACTCCTTCGCAATTCTATTAGACCTTCGGCGACCAGACCCACTTAAGTCCACTTCCAAATTAACCTAGCTCTCCATCATTCTCAATTTTTTGGGCCTTTGTTCTATCTTAGGAGTATTGTCAAACTCCTTTTGATCTTTATTCTCCACAGATTCAGAAACATGAGACTCCTCCTAACCCTCCTTCATATTGAAAGGGTTTTTAACATATTTTTTGTGGATTCTACCCTCTTTAGCACCCAATTCAGACTCTTGGATAACCTAGATGGACTGGGAGGTGGAATGAGTGGGGTCTTTAGTTTTGGCTGGGGACTCCTCCTGGGTCATCTCTTGGATAATTAGGGGGGGGTTGGGGCGGCAGGCAGATAGCCTTGTGGAAGTGGTAAATACAAAGAAGGAGGCCCTGATGGAGGATAGGGATTGATTTATCAGGGTTCTCCTTAATATCTAATATATTACTCTCTATGTAATGCAGGAGATAAAAGGGTATGGAAATTAAATCCTTATTTCTAATATGATTCAGGAATGGTAAGTGGTAGTAGTAGAACATAGTGAACTTACCTTCCAGAGTGAAGTATTTCATCACAATGAGACAAATCTTGGGCTAGAACTCTGACAGCTCTTCTCGGTTAAAACCCCCTTGCTTCTTCACAAGATTCTCTCCTTCCTTAAAAAATTGGTTGAGGCTGGTAGGGTCGGGAATCCGACTGGTCTTTTTGTATTTCCTCCCCTCCATAGAGAGGCCCGTCACCTTCACAATGACCTCCTCATTAATCTAGAAATGGATGCCACCAATCGAGACACTCCTATTGTTCCAGGATGAGACGAATTGTTTGGAAATCCGCTCATCATGCCCACCTTTCATGCGCTCCATAAAACCCCAAATACTGCTTTCTTTGCAGTAGTGGGTCACCAAAGGGTCTAAGGTGAAAGCCTCATCAATTTTGCTTAGTTTGATGCGAAGAGTGTTGCCTCCCATGTCAATGCTCTACCTCTCCTGTGCCAGAATATCCTGAAAACCTAAGAGTCGAGCTTCCTAGCAGATCGTAAAAAACCACCTATTTTGTGTGGTCATTTCGAGAAAAGATTATACTCAAAATGCTGGCCTTGGGTGAAATATTGGGAGACGAGCTCTGTATGACCAAATCTAATGGATCTCCAGGTGCCATTAATAGTAATAATGCTAGGGATACACTTGTTGTCCTTATTAGCCAAGTAAGCCCACCGATTCGGACAACTCTCTCTCCACACGTTAGAAAGGTAATTATGATTCTTTATGGGTTTTTGGGTATTCCTTTTCATAATCGCAAAAGTCACCAGAGCACACCAACACATGATCCAGGTGAGATTCATAATGAATATAATAGCTTGGCACATTTTAAGATGTAATATTCATTTCTCCTCTGATGAGTTGCTGAGTCACCATAGGAAGATCGCTAAGCACCCTCCAACTATTAAGTTTGATTTGCTTTAGGCCTATGGATGCCATCGAGTTAGCAACTGAATTCCCATCTCTGTATGTGTGGCCAACAGTCATGCACTAGAATCTATTGAGAAGCTCTCAGATCTCTAGCATAATGGATCTAACCTGCCAGCCCGCATTAGCTCC
This sequence comes from Chamaecyparis obtusa, assembly GCA_027943335.1. Lineage (NCBI taxonomy): Eukaryota > Viridiplantae > Streptophyta > Pinopsida > Cupressales > Cupressaceae > Chamaecyparis > Chamaecyparis obtusa. The sequence continues at coordinate 158,575 of BSBK01010108.1, forward strand.
ACTTTTGATAGCCTCAACCACCACCTTGGAATCTCCCTCGATTTCCAGCAATCTAATATTCATTTGGGTTGCAAATTTAATCCCCCATAGAAAGGCCATTCCCTTCGCCTAGTTGATAGTGCAATTATGGAGTGGTCGAGCATAAGCCAACAGGCATGTACCATTGTGATCTCTCAGCACACCACCCCCACTCTGGCCAAGATTCTTGGCTGCCCCATCAAATTTTAATTTGATCCAACCTTTGAGAGGGGTGATCCATCTGGTAGCATTTCTAGCTATCTGTTTAGCATTGTCAAACCTAGTAAATCCAACTAGGAGATTCCAACTATCAACTATTTTGACCTCCCAGGCAGCAGGGGGAATAGAGGGAAGCTTCCACTTAGCCACCCTACTATTTTCACATAGGAACCTAGTTCCAATATAGAGACAAATCTTAGACTGGTTACTAGCCTCTCTGAAGATCCTGTTGTTCCTTTCCTTCCAAATAGTCCAACAGATGTGAGGGGGCAACATTTTCCAAAGGAGTTGTAGGAGGGGGTGATTGGAGGGAGATCTCTAGTTGGTGAATTGATGCACATCACTACCTAAGGCCCATGAGATACCCAACTTGCTGATTACTGCTTGCTAAATGCCAGTGGCATAATCATAGTGGATAAAAAGGTGATTCAATGTTTCCTCCTCCTTCTTACATAGGATACATTTGTTCACCATGGGGAAGCCCCTCTTTATAAGATTATCCTAGGTTAGGACCTTACCATGCATGAGGGTCCACCAGAAAAAAATAAATTTCGGCATGAGCTAAGGGATCCACACCTTCTTCCAGTCCCCTGGGTTGTTCTCCCCCTTCAGTAGAAAATTGTAAGCAAATTTTATCGAGAAGGTACTAGCCTGGGTGGGGGCCTAGATAATGGAATCATCAAGACCTAAAATTCTGATATCAGTCAGGGTATCCATGAGTTCCTTAGCTAATTGTTGGAGGTTTGGTCTGTCTCTTACCAGATTAGGTATATCTTTCCAATCCCTTCCAATAATGTAGTTGAAGGCTCTATTCCCAAGGATAGGTCTAAGGTAGTCCATAAGAGGTTTGAATTTGTAGCTCAGGTTAGGGTGGTTTAGGATCCAGTAGTCATTCCAAAATTTGATGGATCTTCCATTTCCAATTTGCCAAAAAGCTCCTTTAGATAGCAAGGACTCGCATTTACAAATGTTCATCCAGAGTTTGGATCCACTTGGAAGATCACTATCATGGTACATCCTACCATAGGGATGTCCTTGGAGGTACTTAGCTTCCATTATTTTGCACCAGTCCGCTTTTCCTTCTATGAGTTTCCATGCCACTTTCATGGTAAGGGCTTTATTCATCACTCCAATTCTTCTTAGCCCTAGACCACCAAGTCTTTTTGGGAAGCAGACAGTGTCCCAATTGACAAGAGACATCCTCTTCTTTTCTTCAGACCTCGCCCACAGAAAGGTTCTCTGAATTCTTTCAAGCTTGTCTGCCATGTTGATTTTGATCTTAAAGAGGGATAGGAAGTAAACAGGGATCCCTTGGAGAGTGGAGGTCATGAGCTGAAGTTTACCAGCATTGCTTCGAATCTTCCCTTTCCAACTAGCAAGTTTCCTCTGGGTTCTCTCTAGGATGGAGTTCCAGAAATCCTAGGACACCTCCTTAACTATAAGGGGGAGGCCAAGGTATGTAGAAGGGAGCGAAGCTAATAGACAACCTAGGATTTGAAGCACTTTGTTCTATATCTCCATGGGGGTATTGAAGAAGAACAACCGGCTCTTTTGATAGTTAATGCACTGTCCAGAAGCCCAGACATAACTTTCAAGGATTTGTTTCCACTGTCTGGCCTCAATCACAGAAGAATACCTGAAGAGGAAAGTGTCATCCACAAACTATTCTAACACAACCTAATGAAGAGTAGAAGCAAGTTTGATGCCTTTTATTTTTCCTGTAGAGGAAAGCATACTCAGATTCTTGCTAAGAACATTAGCCACCATAATAAAGAGATAGGGGAGAGAGGGTCTCCCTATTTGAGACCCTTTTTAGGTTTGAAGAAGCCACTAGGGGTGCCACTGACAAGCACAAAAAAGCTAATAGTTTGGGTACATTCTTGTATAATCTAGATAACCTTCTCATTAAAGCCCATTTTAGCTAGAATTTTAAATAGAAATGACCAGTTAACTTTGTCATAAGCTTCAGAAATATCCAGTTTAAAGGCCATACCTGGGACCTTGCTCCTATCCATAGAGTGGATGATTTCATGGGTGGCTATGGCCACATCAAGGATCTATCTTCCTGGAGAAAAATCCTTCTAAGTAGTACTGATAATCTTATCTAGAAGAGGGTCCATTCTACCAACTAGAATCTTGGTAAGGATCTTGTAGAAAGTGTTACAGAGGCTGATGGACTTAAAATCCAACATAGAGGTAGGATTGTCATTTTTTGGGACAAGCACAATGTAGGTTTGATTATGTCTTCTAAGAAGGAACCCTATCCTAAAGAAGTCTCTGGCAGTGTGGGTAACATCAGTCCCTACAATGTCCCAAAATTCTTGAAAAAATGTCAGAGGAAAACCGTCTGGCCCCGGGGCTTTGTAAGCTCCCATAGTGATGACCGCATTCTTGACCTCCTCATCAAAAACATGCTCCGTGAGCTGGTCATTATCTCCCTGATTTATAGCACTTTGGATGTGGTCCAAGAGTTTATTTTGGATGTTGTTCAAGTAGATAGGTCCCTCATTAGAGTACAACCCATTAAAGTAGTTAGTTGCAACCTGATTGATTTTGTCCTTCTCCTTGATTTCATTTCCTCCCTCATCCTTAATAGCACTGATGGTATTTCTCCTTTTATGGTTGTTGGCAGACCTATAGAAGAAGGCTATTTTCATGTCTCCTTCAGCAAGCCACTGAATTCTAGATCTTTGCTTCCATTAGATTTCTTTTTTTTTTAGGGTTTCCTGCCACTTGTGTCTAGTCAACTCCTCCTCAACTTGAATCTGGGGCGGGTGGCTTCCAGAAGCTAATTGGACCTATAGGGACTCTAAGGTTTCAGTCAGTTCCTTTTTCTCTTTATGGAAATCACCAAATTTATGTTTTCTCCAACCTTTAACCTCCCTTCTGATAATTTCAAGCTTTTGGGCAATTCTGAACATGGCAGTACCTTTGATGTTAGTCGTCCACCAGAATTTCACTTGATCCCTAAAGGACGGGTGAGAACACCACATGATTTAAAATCTAAGGGGGTTTGGACTGATCTTAGGGGCATCATGCTAGCAGAGAAGGAGGGGATTATGATTAGATGTAGTTCTAGGGAGGGAATACAAGGTGGAGTTCAAACAAAGGTCCCACGAAGAGGTGGCAAGGACACGGTCCAGCCACACCTGGATGAGGTGGGTTCCCTTCCTATTGTTGGTCCAAGTGAAGGGGTTCCCATTTAGAGTGATGTCAAGAAGGCCTATGGAAGAAATAAAATATGCCAACTCCCCCATGCTATCAGAATAGTCCACAAGCCCACCACACTTTTCTGAGGGATAAAGGGGGGTGTTAAAGTCATCGGCCAACAAAAAATTCACAGAATTGTCCTGATCAAACCAAAGGCCTAGATCTAACCATAGGGAGGCTCTACCAAACCAGGTATTAGGGGCATAAATATTAAAGGTGGTCCATTCAAGACCATTCTTCCTGAAGGTAACATATAGGAAATTTAAGGAAGAAGCAGTTAGCTGACCAGTTATTCTATTGGGGTTCCAGAGTGTATCAATGCCTCCAGATGCACCCACGACTTTAGAGTAAAGGAACATGGCACCCGACCAAAGATTGGGCGCAAGGGTAGAAAAATTACTAGCAGACATCTTAACTTCTTGAAGAAGAAAAACATCAAGCTTATAATAGAAAATGTAGTGTTTAATAGCACTTTGTTTAAGGGAGCTATTTAAACCCCTAACATTCCAAGAAAGGCAAATCATTTCTTACTTTTAAAGCTAGATTTCATGGTTTTTTTCTTACCTGCTGCAACATCCCTTGTGGTCCCTCTTGATCTCCTTGCATGGTTTGAAGGCCTACTCTTGGGTGTTTCCATTCCCACATCAGCCTTCTTGGGTTTGGTTTTCTTTTTCTGCATTTTCCATTCCCCTTCATCTTCCTCCAAACTACATTCAGCATCTAGGGAGCTGGAAGAGTTCTTCTTCACAAGCTTTGGGGATTTTAGCTCTTGAGAAACCACAATGGTAGGTTGTTCTACCTCAGTATAGTTAGTATCCCTCCCCTTGGGGGGGCGTCAGGGGTTCCTTTATAGGCTCCACCACCGATTGGAGAATGGGTTCCTCTATAGGCAGGAGTTCAGGAGAGTCGAGAATAGGTCTCCCCTCATCCATCTCTAGGAGGGGGATGATCTCACCTTCCTCCAGAGCCAAGTCTTCCTTTGCTAGGGTTTTCATCCCATTAGCCACCAAGGGTGGCCTAGTCTCCTCCTTTTCCACTTCATCTGTGGGGGTGTAACCTCCACTGTTCCTTTGTCCTTGTTCCCTTTTTTAGTTCCAGACCTAGAGGTCATGCAGGAATCACTAGAGTGGCCTTTTCTATCACATTTTTGGTAGAATAGGGTAGCATTCTCATACACCAGCGCTTGGGTCCATCTACCCAGTTTGGATTTTAAAATGACAAAGTTAGGTAGGGTTTTATTCGGAGTAACGTTCATACAGAACCTAATGAAAACCAGCCAGGATTTAGAGCGGGTCACCTGGTCCATTGTGATGAATGTGTTTAAGGAGTCCCCTATCCATCGAAAAACTTTCTCATCCCAATATTCCAGAGGGAGGCCAGGGAGATGAACCCAAACTAGGGCCATTCTGGTCAGTTCCATCACCAGATTGAATTTGGGCTTCCATTTTACAAGGGCCAGGAAGTGCTTCCCATATACCCACAATCTCGATAGAACAAAGGATAGTTCCTCAAGAGTGGTAAACTTAAATAGAAAAATCCCACTCATCATCATAGAAACAAGGACCGAACCCTTGATCTTCCACTGGTTAGACACCCATTTCCTAACTATTTCGATGGTAGATCAAAAGTTAAAGAATCAGCCAACTAGGGCCAACTGGAAATCCACCACCGTTCTATTCACCATAGAGTCCAGGAGTGATAGTTTGGCACCTTCCTCAGTCTAAACAAAGTCCACCAACAGAGCCTCTAGAGATTGTTGGGCTTCTCCAACAAGGGCCCCTTTCCAGTTGGGTTTTGGAGAGGACAAAGTGGTATCGACAAAGGACACTTTTTGAGATTCCACCGTTGAGCTAGCTGCTAGGACCGTGACAGAGGGAATCACGGGAATAGCTTGGGGTCCATCAAGACTAGCAAGGAGGTCAGCCAGGGGGGCAGATTCTCCCCCAGGGGAGGCAGGCATGGGAGCCTGTAGTTTGAAAAAAAAATTCTTGGGCGGGAAGTTGTAGAGCAGGAATATTGTTATTGCATAGAAATTTAAATTGTTACATATGATTTCAAACTTATTTTATTTATTTAGTTGTGCTTTTTTTGTTTTATCGAATATATAAATTATTTTAGTTTTAAACTAGGTTGTTTATTTAGTCATAGAAAAAATAATTATTTTATTTATTTTTCAATCACTATGATTATTGTTGTTTTGTCCTAATCTTTATTTCTATAATTGATTGATATTAATATAATATAAAATATTTAATTACTTGTATTTATAAAGATTATTTGAAAATATTAGTTTTCTTTTCAATTAATTATTTAATACAATAATAAACATCTTTATAATTATTATATATTTAATTTAAATATAATTTTCTCATCTTCAATGGCTACTACTTAGTTTCAACTTTTTTTTTGTACTTTGTAATGGGTGCACTGTATCCTTTGAAATCTTATATTAATTTATTATTTATCTATTTTGTGTGCAAACTCCTATAGGCTTCCCGTTGCATGCACAAAAGCATGCAACTGCTAGTTTAGATACTATTGAGGAAAGAGGTTAAAGCCAGCTGCCTCCATTATTTTCTTGATGATGTCAAGATATATCAACCATATCCACGATGTTATGTAAGGCTATAACTGATATTTTTGCATAATTTGTGTTGATGCTTACTTGCATGCACATGCTTGTTGGATTAGGTACACAAGCTTTCTGCTATGGAGGTAAAAGCCAACAAGTACAAGGAATTTAGATACGCAATGGTATTTTGATAATGATATTATGTGTTAAAGAATCTAAATAATTCTAAGAAGTAGATAAGAAGAAGTTGGATAATAACATTTTTATGTTTTTTCATTCAGAGAATAAAGGTTGGTGTATTACATAATCCTTATAGTTTTAGGTTACATAATAAAATACCGGTGACGGTTCTAAATAGTTGTATTATGCCTATTTAAAGGCACACCAAGAATGAATTTGATGGCCGACTATATACATGCACATTTCATCATTTTTTCTATTATCACCAGTAATATGTAAACTATTTCTCAAAGGTTTTAGTGAGGTTAATTTAGAGAGGATTGCATATTATTTGCATTAGATTGTAGAAGCAGATAAATGTGAGAGAGTAAAAGGTGAATGTGAGAGCATATCAGATTTTTGTGGTGCATAGCTCCATTTCAATTGAGATCTCTGCATCCTTAAGGTGTGTGTAATAGAAGCAAAAGTACTTGTGCATGTTGGCTGTGTGAAAGACACTAGTAGTTAAATAAATTAACATTTTCTTTTATTTTATGAGGCATTGTTTTTTAACTTGTTTAGCTAAAATAGTGGCATTTTTGTTAAATTTGTGGTTGGTTGAAGGTGTGAAAGAAGATAATTTATGTTTTCACATGCCTACATTTGTCAATGATACATTTTTCTTGTAGTTTTTATCATCCAGCTAGGAGTATATACCTTCAAACATTTAATAATGTTCATTGAGTGACATTCAGACCAAACCTTATTCAAGCCTTTTTCCTTAGCCATTTTAAATATAAATTGATAATTATAACTCTTAATCTTTGTCTTATTACAAATAAAGACTTAACTATATTTAAATAGTTTGCAACTTTGACTATTATAACTGTTATACACTAGGTTTGCACCTTTGTCTCAAGTTCTCGTAGTCTTGATAACCTAGTATAACATGGGAATCATCTCCAGGTTGTGGGACCTATGCTAACTGAGATGAGACCTCTAGGTGCTAGGTTGGTTCCTCTTGGATAATCACCTTAATTTTCTTCTAGACATGAAAGTAAATCTTGAGGGGAAAAGGGATAGAAGGAATGCTTGGAAAGGGAAATGACTGAAAGCAAACTACCTACTAGGTGATGCACTGAAATTAGGGCTTGGATCTCAGTATAGAGGAATGTAACCAATGAAAGACTTAGGTCTAGTAGGTCACAAATTACTGAATAGGCTTGGATAAGTGTTTCATAGGAGGGCCTAAACATAAGACACAACCAATGACCTACAAACATACATTCACTTCTGCAACTCGGTGTAGGAATGAGACAAGACTGTTAGGGGGCTGAAGTATACCCACAAAAACATCTAAATTAGATCAAACAGGGTAACACACACAATTACAGAAAGTAAGAGGGATCAGGAACCCTAAAAATATCACTAAAAACATCATATACTTTGATTCAATGAGAGATAATCCAAAACAAGGAAGCATAGGGACATGAAGAATTGTCACAAAATACTTCTGCAATATTTTAATTATCAATGGGAGAAAATACAACTGTATAAGCCAGAGGGTAGAGAGGATACCATAGATGACCCTTAAGAAAAGATTAATTTCTTCTACAATTGTCCAACTCTTTTCCAGAAAGCTTCAAAAATACAATATATACATAATCAACTACACGCAGGCATGAGTAAAAAAAAACCTAACTAGGGTTTCATGGATTTTACATTAGAATAATAAACCCTACATTTATCATGTTTGATCATGAATGTAACTCTACAAATATGGCCAATCAAACCTCAAGTTTGTGTGCCCATCCTTGTACTACATCAACCTGCAGACAAGCGACCTAGATTGATCTACTTTCCTGCACAAAGTCTCACCATGAATGCTCAAGCAGGTACTTTTCTGAGACAAGAATCGACCCATGATGGCTGCCCAAAATTTCTCATCATCATCTTTCAACTGCAAATGTCCTGGAGACATAAATTTTTTGAGCTACCTCACCGCTGTATCTCATTGAATAAAAAAATGGTAAAAAACCCCCGCAGAGATATTCAAATTTGAACTGCAACGCTAGTCGCTCATTTTAAAATGTGGCCATCGATATCCTTTTCTTCCTAGAAAATGGATGGCTCAGATCGACCTTACAATAGTTCTAAACCCTCTTGAAAAGTCAGAGCCCATATCAACATATCGTGACCAATGAGAACCGAGCACATCAACATATCTGTTATTTTGGACCCACCTTGAACTTTTCCTCCTCTAAGTCATTCAGCGACTACATGACTGAAGAATTCTAAGTCACGAGATCCCTTGACTTACCCTGGTTTGGTTAAGTGATTCAGTGAACAAGGCTGTCGCTGAATCTCTAAGTCTCCCGGCTAACCCTAGTTATATCCCGTGAACAAGAGAAATCCTTCATTCGCTGATTCGCAGAATACTCCCTTAACCAGTCATGAGAATTCTAGCCTACATTTAGTGAATTGGCGATCGAAGACAATCACTATATCATTGAGAACTTTAGGGCCTCACTAACTTATCCTACGATTTTGTGAATACACACATTCGCGCACTCACCATATCATTTGGAGCACTGCTATTTTATCACATGAATACGTGACCAAAGAGAAGTTATCGGGGCCGCCAATATTTTTTCAATCCTAGGCCCAGACTTGCCACCTGTCAATCTTCTATTCACTCTGACCACCTCATCAAAAACACCTCGGCACCTCTCTGACATCAGACCCACTAAAGATAAGATTCTAATCCAACGGCAGGTGCAAGATCTTATAGCCCCAGAATATTCTTTGCGCTTTTACGCTAGCCATAGATCCTCATCAAGCCATGACCCCACTGACACATTGGTCTACCTGGAAGTCCTCATCAGCATGCAACAACCAATCAAATTTGAGCAAGTCAGCACACTTGATAGTCTTGGACCCACGATCTACAGAAAGAGCATCGAACGGTTGTTGCTAAACCATTGACTTAAATATTGTGCATCTTATCCCAACGACGTAGCGAAAACCACAAGATCTTGTTGTACTTTAACCTCCTGAAAGATCAGGACCCACTGACATATGCCTAATCACCATTATGTGGACCAATCAGAAGCCACCATTCATATACACATAGTAGTGGACCCACCTATTGAAGAGTTACGTCACCAAGGAGAATCAACGGTTGTTTGAAAATCGCATACCTCTGACACTTTTCATGAGAAAAAACATGAGCCATTAGATCAAAAGAGGACTAACAACCGGGTCCGCTGAAAAATTACAAGTCATCTCCCTTTGACCAATGAAAAACCTCCACATAGGACATTGTGGCAATGGACCCACAAAGGCATGAAGTGCTGAGGAAAAGGAAAGATCAATGGTTGTCATAAGATCGCAAGCCTCTGACACGTGCTATGAGATCTTACGACAACCATTGATCTTAGTAACTAGGACCCCACTGATCACTTAACCCCAGAAGCTTAAGTGAATAAAATTCCTAACCTTGGTTAAGTCTGCAGAATACACGAACAAGGCATTTGCAGAATCATTGAGTCTAAAGTCCAACCTGGGGTTACCGTTAGCGAATTCTTGACTGAAGGCAATCCATAGAGTCATTGAATGTTTAAGGGCACCGCCAACTTATTTCACAACCGAGAGAAACACTACAGTCGCCAGTTTGCCGAGAGAAAAGGGTAACCGCTAGAAAACTTAGAGAATTGGCGACCAAAGGGAAATTAAAAGCACGTGGAAATTGGGATCTTTTAAGTTGCTGATAAAGTAACAGCCAAATAGAATGAAGGCTAGGGTTTGCAGGGGTAATTTAGCACCAACAACTACTTTTTCAAATATTTAAACTGCAGACCATGGAATTAAAAAGATTACAGAGGCTAGGAAACAAGAGATAAATTCATGAAAATTTTAGGGATGCTTGGCAGGGGGAAAACAGAGACTCAGGGATAGGTTTTAGCCAAATTTGCATGTACATGGAAATTAGGGCAACATTCTGGTGATTTCTACTGGATGTCAGCCTGCTATACATGGATTAGTGTCCTTGACATATCCATTGGGCATGGGGCTATCAAAACTCAAAAATTCTCACAAGGAGACAAAACTGGAACTATGCTCAGGGCACTTCTTGGAAAATAGGGAACTAACCTAGAAAGCAAGGAAAGAAAACAAGGAAACTTATACAAAATTTACAGAGAGGGGTTAACCTCAATACAAGGTTTCAAGTGGAAACCATTGACTGAAATTGGCAGGGAAACTCCCTCCAGAGTTGCTAGTTGAAAGGAAATGGAGCCCTTTCATTCTGTGATCACAAATGGTCCACTCCAAAAGGAGTCAAATTTTGTGTGCCTACTAGGTCTTGACTTGAACTCATCCCACTTGAGGACTACATCCACAACCTTGAAATTTCTGACTCTGGCTCTTTTGTCAAAACTCCTCTTTGTTTGAATCTGATGGAATTCCATATCCTGCATTGATTTGTCTATGATCTCTTCTAACTCCATCAACTGAGCATACCTAACCTGCAAGGGATCTCCTTCCTCAAATAAGGCATACTGAGTGGCTAAGTCTAGAGCTAGCAATTCAGCTGAGATGGACAACTTGGCCTCTTTTCCATACACTAGCATATAAGGAGAATTACCAATGATTTTCTTTGGGGTAATTCTGTCTAACCACACTACAGATCTGAGTTTGGTATGCCAATCCCTCTGATTATCTTGAAGAGTCTTCTTGATTATCCTAATCAAGTTCTTATTGGTGGATTCTGCCAATCCATTACCTTGGGGGTAGTAATAGGAACTAGTATTCAGATAGATGCCATTTTTGACTACCCACTTTGAGACTTTGAGGCCTGTGAATGCCAATGCATTATCTGAAATTATGGAATTGAGAGTGCCAAACCTATGAACTATATCATCATAAAAGCTTAGGACAACACTCTCATTGGCCTCTTTTAATGCAATTGCTTCTATCCATCTAGTGAAGTAATTTGTTGCAGTGATTATCCATTTATGGCCTGCACTAGATGGAGGGTTGATCATACCAATGAAGTCTACACCCCACTTCATGAAGGGTTTCTCTGTTTTGACTGGTTGTAGGGGCAAGGCTACAAGCCTTTCTTTTCCTACAAACATGGCACACTTGATGCATCTTCTCACATAATCATGGCTATCCTTGAAGATAGATGGCCAATAGTATCCAACCCTCATGATTTTAAAAGCAGTAGTCCTAGGAGAAAATGACCTCCAAAAGGTCCATCATGAAATTCAAATAGGACATTAGCTATCTTTTCTGAATCTATGCATCTTAAAAGGACACCACTGTGATCCTTTCTAAAAAGAACTTCATTTATCAACACAAAAGGAATAGATTGTAACCTATAATACCTTCTTTTTGCTGAATCTAGATCTACAGGACATTGTCCTGTCTTCAAATAATTGATCATATTAGGCAACCAACTTGTTGCCTTGTCCTATTTTTCTATAGAATGCACAACCAAAGATGCATCTATTTTCTTTGATTTCTTTGAACTCTCATCCCCTACCAAATGCTCACAAAGACCTCTTCCTCTAACCAGCTTGGTAGTTTGAATATCAATGTCATATTCCATCACCTTGGTGATCCAACCAACTCTTTTCTCATTTAGGTCCTTGTAAAGAAAAAATTATTTGACACTTGGATGAGTCACTTTAAAGTGTACCATGCTATGGGTCAATAGGTATCTAAACTTTTTAAGGCTCTTTACCACAACAAGTACATGTTTTTCTACAAAAGAGTATCTCTGTTCATACTCTTCTAAACCTTTGCTAAAGAAAGCAATAGGTTGCTCCAATCCATTTGAATTTTCTTGGGTCAACATTGTAGATATAGCATCACGACCTCCATAAGCATAAAGGATAAAATCCTTACTAAAATTTGGGTTCAAGAGGGTAGGAGCTTCTATTAAGGCCTCTTTAATAGCTTGGAAATTGACTCTCCCTTCTTTGGTCCAACTGAAAGCTAAACTCTTCTTTAACATGGCTGTCAAAGGCTTGAGCAGATCTGCAATATTAGGCAAGAATCTTCTAACAAAATTAATCTTTCCTATGAAAGATTGGAGACCTTTCTTATGATGTCACAATGGTAGCTCTAAAATGGCTGCGATTCTTTTAGGATCCACTGTAATTCCTTCTTTGGATACTACATATCCCAATAACTTTCCTTCATGAACTGCAAACATACATTTCTTGGGATTAAGAGATATCCCAAATTCTCTACACCTTTCAAAAATCTTCCTCAGATGTTTGATGTGATCTGCTGCATGCTTAGAATAGATAGTTATGTCATCCAAGTAGACCAACACAAACTTGTACATGAGTCTTTTAAAGGCCATATCCATTGCCTTTTGAAATGTAGCTCCTGCATTTGACAAACCAAAGGGCATCTTTTGATAAGCCATGGTTCCCCACTTGGTTGTAAATGTAGTCTTGTATTGATCCTCTTCATTAACCAAGATCTGATTGTATCCTAAATAGCCATCCAACAATGAAAATCTCTCGGATCCAGAGACACATTGTAAGATTTGTTCCATAGAAGGTAGTGGATGGTGGTCCTTTAATGAGGCCCTGTTAAGGTCCCTGAAGTCAACACATAACCTCAATTCCCCATTCTTCTTCCTGATAGGAACAAGGTTGGAAACCCAACTAGTATGCTTGATGGGGTAGATGATACCACTTTCTATTAGTTTGAGTACTTCTTTATGCATAAGTGGCTCAAGCTTGGGATTAACAGGCCTTTGCTTTTGCCTCACTGGTTTGGCATTAGGTTCTAACTCAATAGTGTGCTGGGAAAGGGTAGGATCAAAACCTTTGAGGTCCTTGTATTGCCATGAAAAAACATCACTGGATTCCTTGAATAATTGGGTATAAGCTTGCTTTTCCAATTCAGTGTTCACTTTTCCAAATTGTAGGCTTTTACCCAGCTCCAACTCCAAGTCAACACAATGTTCCTATTGGACTATTAGGCTAACTTTGCTTCTCTTAACTTCATCATCCTTGTTGAAGGTAGTCTCTAATGTAACAAGACCTCTAGGCATCTTATTGGACTTCAATTGTATCACTTGATCACCATAGTTTTGTGATAGCCTATCTTGATTGTGTTCGGAAAAAACATCTTCTTCAAACAAAAATTGCAGAATTTGTTCATCATTGTCAAACACTTGCCAATTAACATCATTATCAGGAATAGATGGTCTAACAATCACTTTGATATGCTATTGATCCCTTTCTTTTGAGATGCTATTTGGAATATCATACTGAGATCCAACAACAACTAACCTATCTACACTTTGGTTTAGTTTCCTAGGGATAGCAACAATATTGAAAGCACAAAAATCTTCAATTGCATCCCAAACTCTATGTTTTTATGATTTCATGGTGTCATTCTTGGTTTCACTTATCCCTCTCACTTGGCTGACAACTAACTCACTATCACCATAAAATTTTAAGGCCTTAAGCCCTCTTTTCCTAGCCCATTCTAGTCCATTGACTAGACTTTTATACTCTGTAGTGTTGCTAGTACATGAGAAACTGAATCTAAAGGTAGTATAATACCTTTCTCCTTTTGGGGACACTAGCATAGCACCACCACTAGAACCATGTCTACTTCTAGATCCATCAAAAAATAGTTCCCAAACCTGATTATTCTGATCCTCTGAATTAGTGTCCTCTTTGAGAAGGCTTGGTTCTATGACATCATTTTCTTGTATTAAATAACTTCACAAACCAAAATCCCAAACAATACTTTCTTGGGCCTCTGAAGCTCTTTCATCTAGAAGAATATCAGGGATGCTCTCTATCTTTGTGCTTTCTCCACTAATGGTTTGGAAGTCACTGTCATCAAATATAGGGTAGTTTACATTGATGGCATTGGACACATATGGCTCTATATGGTGTGCTGCCAATGGTTCTAACTTAATGGTAACCTTGGTCCCATACCTTGTATGAAATAACATGTGAGACCAATCAAAAGATAGGTAGCCTCCTATCTTGGCTGTAAACTCCCTTGAAAGACATATAGAAAATAATGCAGGGAGATCTATGATATATATATCAAGGAGGATGGAAAAATTAGGACTGGCATGAAGGATTAGACTGGTATCCTTGGCCACGCCTATAGTCTTGACTGAGGATCCGTCAAGTTCAGTAACCTTCTTTTGGAAGGGTTCATATTTTAGTCCTAATTGGTCAGCTACTTTCTTAGGCATTACAATGCTAGTAGCTCCACTATCTACCATACAATTATGTACTAAATATTTTCCAATAATTAGAGATACATAAAAGGGAGATGGCTTTGAATTCCTACCTTGAATGGCATTGCCTTTGGAGTTGCTACTTGGAGCCTCCTTTTCTTGGTCAATGTTAACCAACACTAGCTTTGCAGCTTCTTTTGTAGGTTGAGGAGTTGTCACCTCAGTCACGGCCTTCTTCAAAATTTTAGGCTGTCCTAGAAGAGCCAAAGAGTCCCACATTGACATGGTGACATTCACCTTCTTCATGTTATCTACAATATTAAACGGTGTCACAATGTGTACTCTTTGTTGTGTTTTCACTATGATGGGCTCCACCTCTTTAGAATGTTGGCCTTCTTTGCTTGTAATGGTAGGAGTTTCCTTAGGTGTGATGGGAGTGACTTGTTGTACTGGCTCTGTAGATGTAGTGGCTTTGGCATTGGAATCTACTCTCTCCATATCTTGAGCTCTTCTCTTTGCTCTTGTATAGGCAAAAAAAGAAGCTTCATCATTGACTCCATTGAAGTCTAGTTGCTCCCAATTAAAGAGAGCAGTCTCATTCTCTTGTGATTCTTGTTGAGGAATTGAGCCACTGGATGAAGCCTTTGATTGAGCTTGTGAGGCATTTTGAACCATTAGAGCTTGGTTCATCCATCCATTTGAACATGTAGCCTGATTATGAGGCTAATTACAAGGAAAACACCATTCATTATCCATAGCTATATTATTTTGATTAGGAACCATATCCCTCACTGGATTTGCAGAATTTAGAGGTGCAGGGTTATATGGTTGGAATGGTCTTTGATTGAAGCTTTGTCTTTTTCCTTGATAGCCTCCTTGGTATGGTGGCCTATTTTGCTGGTAAGGCTATCCTTGATTTTGATATTGCTGATTATGACCTTGGCCTTGTGACTGAAATGGTGGTCTAATTCCTTGACCTTGTTTCTTCAAATTTGTGACCTCTTTAGTCAAGGTCTGCAATAAGTTTGTCATTTCTTGCTTACTTCTTTCTTGACTTTTCTTTATCTCTTGTAACTCTTGAGAGAAACTAGCTGTTAGCTCTTGACCACTAGTACTGGCCTGAGGTGCTAATATGGTGGGAATAGGGGTAAATGGGGGTACTTGTGTAGGTGCAATGGGCTGAAGGATAGGAAAAATGGGCATTGGAGGCCTTCTAGTAATCATGTGTCATGAGCCGTAATCGACAATGCAAATGAGTAAACTTGATTTGAATATTATTTTATAATATAATTAATTATTAATATTAATAGAATATTAATCTTAAATAATATTACTAATATCAATCCATAGAATAATATATTATTAATATATATAATATATAATCATTATAAATATTAGTAATAAACAAATTACAATATAAGTTATAATATATCAATTAAAATAATATAATACAATTCTAATATTGAATAATCGAAATATAAAGATTGATATATCAAATATTAAATAATAATATAAGTATCAATACATATTATATTATATTTTTGTAATATATATAATAATAATCTTCAAATATGAAAATGAATAAATGATATAATCATAGCGTAAATAATAATATTATAATAAATAATAATATTAAATAAATTTTAATAATGATATATTATTAAATTAATATTAAATCAATATTATGTTAATGAATATGATAAAATGATAATAATAATTAATAATAGAATTATCAATAAGAATATATATATATTATATTATCATTATCATAATATTAATTTCTATTTATGTAACTTAATATAAATAAATATATATTTATATTAGCTAATATCGACATAATGATATGAAATACATTATAGGTTATATCCCAAATTTAAAGAGTAAATACTTATTACAGCGATATCCCAAATTACAACGGAAGCATCCATCGAGACCACCACTTGGTAGCCGTCAATACCAACACCAACTATTATTATTAATATAGGCATCGATAGATATTATTATATCTGCCAGTTAATGAGATAATGACTCTCATAATATAGCTATCGTATGTCTTATGGATAACATCCGTATAGAATATCCAAACCAATCACGTGCTAATGAATTGATATTAGGACTGTTACAAAATTGTGCGATTAATATCTGGACGGTGGATGAATTGAAATATCGATTTATGCTAAGCATAGACTAATCTAATTGTTAGGAAGAGGCAATGGTTGTGTCTCTTGGAGATGTATACAAAGATGAGATGACTATAATATATATATGATCCTATATATATATTAGACACACACGCAATACACATATATGGACAGGCAGATTTATATAGATTCAGGAAGATCAAGATATATAACCAACGATTTGTATCAGATAGGACGATAATCAGCAGTTGCTACATTCGAATCAATTAGCATTTCTTAAATATTACAGTCAACAAAACAATACAGGAACAATACACTCAACGCCAACTAGGGCTTACAAACAGCGGTCAAGATCATCCAAGAATTCTGCAATGAAACTCCCTTAAGTAATCATGAGGTGCTCGGGAGGTATTTCAACATCGAACAGGGAGGATAATGATGGAGAACCTCAGAGACACTCAGTACTAATAAACAACGTCCAAGTTTACAATGAATATTGACCATAGGAAGCAATACATAGAGATGGCATATCTAGCGTATAGATTCATTATCTCAAACATAGTCGACACCATTTCCATATTCAGATCACTACAAATCGAAACAAGAGTAATTAGACCCAAGAACCATATTACACAAGCGATAAGATTATATGGTAGAAGACAACCAGCTAAAGCAATGTCAATGAATAAGTTATAGATTTCTCGAACATTGAAATCTGATAACGGATTTTGGGACATTATAATGTCTGCAATTATCTAATCAAACAGTAGATATCAATTATAATTAAGATACTATATTGATTAGGGGATGATCATAGAACATGGAGAACATTTAGGTCTTCATCGGGTGTCATCTATGCCATATATTTATGTCTTGAATGAACAAAAGAAGAGACCATATAATATTTGAGAGGGCACTCACATAGGTATTATACAACAATATGAACCATTGTAGGTGCCATCCCCAAATGCAATTCAAATTCTAATTGTGAATTTTAGAAATCAAGGAAGAGTCCAAAAAGGGATCATTACATCATGCCTACTTGAATCAAACAATTTTCGGCCTTGACAGCTATGTCAAAAGCTTGGGGTAAAGAAGCACCACCCATAAATTGGATCATGATAGAAATTTGACCATTTAGACTTTGCAAGTAGTATAGGAAAGCATGGTCAGCTGATGGTTTTACAGAGATTGGAATTCTATTCCATGTTTTAAGGAATCTACTATTGTAGTTTGTCATTTTCTCTTGAGGGTCTCTCTTAATGGTTATTAACCGCTCAACTAGAGACAAGTTATCTAATTTATCCTCAAAATTCTCGCTTAATGCATCCCCTAATTCATCCCATGAAGTAATAGAACCAACAGTTAGAGTTCTAAACCATTCTAGAGCCTTACCTTTCAGAGAGGCCACTAATAATTTTGTGACCACATCTTCTTGGGTTATGTTGTGTATGCTGTAGATGGTGGTCACATCTCTTATGTGCTCAAAAGCAGTAGTCTGCCCCTCACCTATGAAATCAGGTATACTCTTAAGTGCCACCAAGGGCACATCATGATGTTGAGAAAAATTCAATGGACTACCCTGATTAAAGGGTGCAAATGCAAATGGTCTAGCCATTGAAGGAGCTGGAATCTGAAGATTGACAACTATATGAGCTGTATTTGCTACTGGATTTGAATCCTCTTCTAGATCTCTTGTTAGAGATCTGCCTCTTCTTCTAAAATGGAAGGGAAAAGGTCCCCTTTTTGAAGTATCAAGAGGTGTAGACTAAACTCTCCTTGCAGGGGATGTTCTTTGAGTTGACCACCCTTTGTGACTTCTTTTTTAGGGCAACTCTAAAAATTTAGTGGGCTTTGAGCTTCTAGTCTCAATCTTTCTCATAAAGCTTGAACAAGGTTGTCTTGAATCCTTCCACCAATGGAGCCACCAGATATACTTGGTAGAACAACTTCTAAAAGTCTATAGTACACAATCTGTATATCAGAGATAGCATAACAAAACATGAATTTCTTTGAGCCTTTTACTTTCCCACCGGGCGTGCCATAATTTTTATACACTGGCACCAAGGTGGGGAATCCTTGAGCATAAGCCTGTACTGATATTCCTTGTGTACTGAACTTCTTTGATCTTTTTGTAGATGAACCAATAGGAACACCTTTAAACATTAATCTAATCTTTTACTAGTCCCACCAAGCGTGCCAGAATTGTTATACACTAGGTTTGCACCTTTGTCTCAAGCTCTCATAGTCTTGATAACCTAGTATAACATGGGAATCATCTCTAGGTTGTGGGACCTATGCTAACTGAGATGAGACCTCCAGGTTCTAGGCTGGTTCCTCTTGGATAATCACCTTAATTTTCTTCTAGACATGAAAGTAACTCTTGAGGGGAAAACGGATAGAAGGAATGCTTGGAAAGGGAAATGACTAAAAGAAAACTACCTACTAGGTGATGCACCGAAATTAGGGCTTGGATCTCAGTATAGAGGAATGTAACCAATGAAAGGCTTAGGTCTAGTAGGTCACAACTTACTAAATAGGATTGCATAAGTGTTTCATAGGAGGGCCTGAACATAAGACACAACCAATGACCTACAAACAGAAATTCACTTCTGCAACTTAGTGTAGGAATGAGACAAGACTGTTAGGGGGCTGAAGTATACCCACAAAAACATCTAAATCAGATCAAACATAGTAACACACATAATTACAGAAAGTAAGAGGGATCAGGAACCCTAAAAATATCACTAAAAACATCATATACTTTGATTCAATAAGAGATAATCCAAAACAAGGAAGCATAGGGACATGAAGAATTGTCACAAAATACTTCTGCAATATTTTAATTATCAATGGGAGAAAATACAACTGTATAAGCCAGAGGGTAGAGATGATACCACAAATGACCCTTAAGAAAAGATGAATTTCTTCTACAATTGTCCAACGCTTTGCCCGAAAGCTTAAAAAATACAATATATACATACTCAACTACACACAGCCAGGAGTAAAAAAAACCTAACTAGGGTTTCATGGATTTTACATTAGAATAATAAACCCTACATCTGTCAAGTCTAATCATGAATGTAACTTTGCAAATATGGCCGATCAGACCTCAAGTTTGCGTGCCCATCCTTGTACTACATCAACCTATAGACAAGTGACCTGGATTTATCTACTTTCCTGCACAAAGTCTCACCGTGAATGCTCAAGAAGGTACTTTTCTGAGACAAGAATCAACCCATGATGGCTGCCCAAAATTTCTCATCATCCTCTTTCAACTATAAATGTCCTGGAGACATAAATTTTTTGAGCTACCTCGCTGCTGTATCTCATTGAATCAAAAACTGGCAAAAAACCCCCGCAGAGATATTCAAATTTGAACTGCAACAACTAGCCGGTCATTTTAAAATGTGCTCATCAATATCCTTTTCTTCCCAGCAAATGGATGGCTCAGATCAACCTTACAATAGTCATAAACCCTCTTGAAAAGTCAGAGCCCATATCAGCATATCATGACTAATGAGAATCGAGAATGTCAGCATATCTGTTATTTTGGACCCACCTTGAACTTTTCCTCCTCTAAGTCATTCAGCAACTACGTGACTGAAGAATTCTAAGTCATGAGATCCCTTAACTTACCCTAGTCTAGTCATGCGATTCAGCAAACAAGGCTGTCACTGATTCTCTAAGTCTCCCGGCTAACCCTAGTTATATCCCGTGAACAAGAGAAATCCTTCATTCATTGATTCGCAGAATACTCCCTTAACCACTCATGAGAATTCTGACCTACATTTGGTGAGCTGGTGACCGAAGACAATTGCTAGGTCGCTAAGAACTTTTGGGCCTCACTAACTTATCCTGTGATTTTGCAAATACACACATTCGTGCACTTGCCAGATCATTTGGAGCATTGCTATTTTATCACATGAATACATGACCAAAGAGAAGTTATCGGGGCCGCCAAATATTTTGTCAATCCTGGGCCCAGACTTGCCACCTATCAATCTTCTATTCACTCTGACCGCCTCATCAGAAACACCTCGACACCTCTCTGACATCGGACCCACTAAAGATAAGATTCTAATCCAATGGAGGGTGCAAGATCTTATAGCCCTAGAATATTCTTTGCACTTTTACGCCAGCCATAGATCCTCATCAAGCCACAACCCCAATGACACATCGATCTATCTAGAAGTCCTCATCAACATGCAGCAACCAATCAAATTTGAGCAAGTCAGCACACCTGACAGTCTTGGACCCACTATCTGCAGAAAGAGCATCGACCAGTTGTTGCTAAACCGCTGACTTAAATAGCGTGCATCTTATCCTAGAGGCGTAGTGACAACCACAAGATCTTTCTGTACTTTAACCTCCTGAAAGATCAGGACCCACTGACATATGCCTAATCACCATTATGTGGACCAATCAGAATCTACCATTCGTATACACATAACAGTGGATCCACCTGAATGAAGAGTTACATCACCAAAGAGAATCAATAGTTGTCTAAAAATTGCATACCTCTGACACTTTTCATGAGAAAACACGTCGGCTGTTAGATCAAAAGAGGACTGACAACCGGTCCTACTGACAAATTACAAGTCATCTCCCTTTGACCAATGAAAAACCTCCACATAGAACATCATGGAAATGGACCAACAAAGGCATGAAGTGCTAAGGAAAAGGAAAGATCGACGGTTGTCGTAAGATCGCAAGCCTCTAACACATGCTATGAGATCTTACAACAACCGTTGATCTCAGTAACTGGGACCCCACTGATCAATTAACTCTGAAAGCTTAAGTGAATGCATGACCAAAGGAAAAATCGCTTAGTCCCTAAATAGAATTCCTAACCTTGGTTAAGTCTACAAAATACGTGAACAAGGCCTTCACAAAATCACTAAGTCTAAAGTCCAACCTGGGGTTACTGTTAGCGAATTCCTGACTGAAGGCAATCCATGGAGTCACTGAATGTTTAAGGGCATTGCCAACTTATTTCATGACCAGGAGAAACATTGCAGTCACCAATTCACCGAGAGAAAAGGGTAACCACCATAAAACTTAGAGAACTAGCGACCGAAGGGAAATTAAAAGCACGTGGAAATTGGGATCTTTTAAGTTGCCGATAAAGTAACAGCCAAATAGAATGAAGGCTATGGTTTGCAGGGGTAATTTAGCACCAACAACTACTTTTTCAAATATTTAAACTACAGACCAGGGAATTCAAAAGATTGTAGAGGCTAGGAAACAAGAGATAAATTCATGAAAATTTCAGGGATGCCTGGTAGGGGGAAAATAGAGACTCAGGGATAGGTTTTAGCCAAATTTGCATGTACATGGAAATTAGGGTAACAATAACAATATGAAGCTTTCATGTACAAACTCACAAAAAAATAAAACTGAATTAATAAAATATAACTAAAAGTTACAACAAATGAATCTTCAGTGTGACGTTTAAATTGGGGTTTCTCTCTAGCCAAGAGTTTCAATCCTCAAACTTCTAAAATAAAGGAGGTCTCATTTTCTAATATACATACTCAAACCCATGTGCCTAATCTATTTTTTAAAATAGATTTATGTAAGTGATAGATGATAAATATCTAAATAAATAATTTCACCAGTATATACCCACAAGAACCATAATAGGTCAATAAATAATATATATTTTGAATATTATCTTGTAGTATAAAAAAATGTCTATCCTAAAAAATATGATGAATTGAGTCTAATCAATAAATATATCCCCAAAATGATGAATCTACACTCTCAATCATTGTTGTAGTTACTCTTTAATTAAAGATTAGTATTTTAAGGTTTGTCATCAAAAAGTCACTCTCATTGTTTGTGCTTACTCCAAATCATGGTGTTCTAGCTCCATGCATACTCATAAAAAACTATCTCTCAAATATATATAATTTCTAAAAGAAAATTAATCTACAATCTCTAAATAAATCCTATAAAATTGATATATCATCTACTCATTTGATAATCACTCACTCAAAATGGATATCAATCATCACTGGACCTATCAATGACCCATCCTCAACTCTATACTAAATAGGACTAAATAATAACCTAAGCCATGATAAGATACTATGTTGTGACATGTAATAAATTTCACTCAAAATATGTAATAATTTTATGTGTTTTAATATGTAATAATATACACTTCAAAAAATTACCCTAGTTCTCAATGGCCAATATGATAGTCTCTAAGTACCATATTTGTGACAGCTCCTCACAAATATTAAAATATTTTTTAAAAAGAGCAAATCCTCAAAGGTCAATATGAATAAATGTCATGGCTTCTATTCCTTTGATATCAATCTTCTAGTGAAATTACATTGCGGACATTAAAATATCCATAAAAGGGCCAAATACAATGTGACAAATAAGTCAAACTATCAATCAAGGACAATTCTACATCGTCACTAAAAATATCTAAAATATGTCAGCTAGTAATTTGACATCCAACCAAATATATAGTATATTTCTAATAGTAGACACAAGAATAGATCAAGTGTATAAGCAGATATCAACATATAAGACTATATAAAAATCAACAACTATAAAATGATGAACTACAACTGATTTAGAACCTGATTGAAGAATTTGTGATTTAAGATCACCGAGCTAAATGATTAGATATGTAATATGATTAAATCAATATTATGTTGTCATTGATGTCAACTAGTTTGACAACACTTATCTTGTAAGTTACTATACCAAAACATCTGTAGAAAAGGAGTGAAAGAGATGAAGAACAAAAATATCTACATGAGAAAGATGGATATGACAGATGAGGATAAGGAATACATTGAGTAACTCATTGACGAGTCTATGACCTTATGATATTGACTTGATTATGTTTCATTCATCTATGATGAGGAAAAGAGCTGAAAGACACAAAGCAGTGTTGTTGAAGTTGATGAAGCATTTCAGTATACACCAACGGAGTGTAGTGTATACCAAGCATAGTATAAACCGAGCTTGTGTTCACTGACACATTTCTTTGTTAATTGAGAATAACAGAATGAACTAAATGATTAGTTTAGCTGATAAGATTAATGAGCTAGAAAGTGTATGATTTTGAGGTAACAGATAATGTTTTTTACACAGATCGATAGCTAACAAAATTTAGGAAAGATCTAAAGGATGAGAATTAAACTTGTTATTGACACAAGTGCCGAGGTATGTTTAAGAGGCAAAATCAATGAAGATGATTAAGCGCAAAAATTTGATGAACCAGAAGAAAATGGTTTACATGTCTATATAAGAGACTGAAGATTTCATAGTGAGTGTGATGCCAGAAGAAAAGGAAATTGTAGAATCATTGTGTGAACAAGTTTTCATGCATTCTGATCATACTAGTTAAGGAGAACCCTACTGTAGAGCATTACCGAGTGACAAAGAGTGATTACCGATAGACATACTGTATATTATATGAATGATATACTATTGAATCAAAAATACTACATTGATCAGAAAGATTTGTACGAGTTGAACATTGATCTGTATATTTGCAATTGAAGTTTTATTAAGATAGATCACCTACTATTACATATTTAACCATTGTACACAGTCAAATCTCTTAACCAAGTGGACTAAGAAAGTCTTATTATGTATCATTCATATAATGAACATTGTTATCCTGTCAACCCCAGAGTGACTGCTGGTTGGACGATAACAGTTGGTCTTAAATCCTCTAACAAGGTCACACCTAAAAGTGTGTTTGTAACCTTTAACAAGGTTGGGTCTTCACTGACCTCAGTTCAGAAGAGTGAATATTTTTGGGTTGCTGGTCCCAGGTTTTTTTTCCCTTCACAGGGTTTCCACATTAAATCTCTTGTGTTATGTGTTGATTGTGATATTTATTTTGATGTCATACCTACATGTTGCATATTTGATTTGATCTATAACTACTATATGTTTTAGACTAATAATCAGTAAATGAACATACAGTAAAAGTATTTTAAGTTACCGAGCAATAGAAATTGAAGTTTTTTTTTTTTGGATTATACATTTTGTATTGGGACAGTGATTAACTGATTCACCCCCCTCTCAATTATTATAACAATTGGTATCAGAGTGTTGGTTGCTTTGAATAGAATTTTAAGGACTTCAGTAAAAAGATCTCAAAATGTATAAGAGGGAAGTGCCAAGACTGAACAAAGATAACTTCATAGTATGGCAAAGCTGGATGAAGTTGCACATATCAAGAATTGGGAATGTTGCACTAGAATTGATGGAGAATGGCTATATAGAACCGACACCTGGTCCCCTGACACTTGATGAACTGAAAGACAAGCATGAACACAATGTTAATATGATGGAAATTGCTATTGCATGCACCGATGCCAAATTTGATGATATCAAAAGTTGCACTGCTGCAAAAGCCATGTGGGATAAACTTTCTCAAGTTTATAGTGGAGATGCGAATGTCAAAAGAGCTATAGAAAAAAGCTTAAGGGGAGGATTCAATGATATGAAGATGAAGGAAGGTGAGAATATTGTACAATACACAAATAGACTGAAAGAGGTAGTACATGCTATTAGAGCATCTGATGGAGTCATTAGTAAAGATACAATTGTTAGCAAAGTACTCAGAACATTATTGTCAGTTTATGTAATTAGAATATCTGCTATTCATGAAACAAGGTCTGCATCTGGTAATGTACTTACACTTGATAATCTGATTGGTAAACTTACAACCTTTGAGTTGAATAACTTTGATAACAGTGTTTTTCTATCTGTTGAGTCCACTTTCATGTCTTCTCTGAAGATTAGTAAGTCTAGCAGGAATAATAAAAATGGTGATAGTGACAGTAATACCAATGATGAGCTTGATGAACCTAAAGCTCTTATGGACAAAAGATTACCCAAAGGTAAAGGAAGGTATAGAGGTAAGCTACCTTTGACATGCTTTAACTATAAAGAGGTTGGCCACATTGCTTCTAGATGTCCACATAAGAAAGATGACGATAGAACCAAAGATCGATCTGAAGGAAGCTATGGGAGAAGATTCAACAGAGGCTACCAACACAACAAGGATAACCGAGGCAGTAATGAAAAAGGGAAAAAGGTATGTTTCATAGCTGAAGATAATGAATTTGAATATGATTTTGATGATGATGTAGAATTTGTATTTGTTGCTATGAAAGACGACTTGGAGGAAGAAAAATAAAAACATGAAGAAACAACACTAATCTCTAAAGTTAACAAAAATAATACATGGATCATAGACAGTGGCTATACACATCACATGACTGGTGATGAAGATAAATTTGATCTACTTAAAGAATACAATGGAGGATCAATTAAGATGGGTAATGACACACCCTGTATGGTAAGAGGTAAAGGATCCTTGATGATAAATGATATGATAAAATGTGATAATTCATATTGGGTAGATGGTCTGAACTATAACTTGTTAAGTGTGGCACAACTAAATAATTCAGGTCACTGAGTTTCTTTTGAGAGAAAGAAAGTGAAAATCTTTGATGATGGAGGAAGACTAGATGGAACTGGAGCACAATCAAGAGGTAATCTATTTTATCTTGATACTGATGAGTCTTCTTGCTTGATGATGAAAAATGAAGATGCTAAACTTGTGGGAACACTGATGGCTACTGGATGTAAACTAAATAAGGAATATGAAACTACAGAGGTAAACCAAACATTGTACGGATCAATGATTGGTAAGTTAATGTATGTAGTACATAGTAGACAAGACATAGCACATGTTGTGGGAATAGTTGCTAGATTTTCTGCTACTCCTAGAGAATCATGCATAATTGCTACTAAAAGAATCTTAAGATACTTGAAGAAAATAGAGGATTGTGGATTATGGTATCCTAAGGAAGGAAAGTTTGAACTCAGAGTCTATACCAACGCTGATATGGCTGAAAATGTGGATGACAGAAAAAAGTACCACTAGAGGAGAATTTTTCTTTGGTGAAAGAGTTGTTACATGGACAAGTAAGAAGTAGGCTTTCATTTCTTAGTCTATAGCCAAAGCAGAGTATGTTGTTGCTGCTACAAATTGTTCAAACATTGCATATATTAAGCAAGTTTTGGAAGGTATGAATGAGATAAGCACTAAGCCAGTGATTATATACTGTGATAACACTAGTGCGATAAACATTTCAAAGAATCTAGTAATGCACTCTAAAACAAATCATATATCAATTAAGTATCACTACTTGAGAGAACAAGTACAAGAGAAGAAAGTTAAGCTAGAGTTTGTTACATCAAAAGAACACCTTGTAGATATATTTACAAAGGCTCTACCGAAGGACACATTTGAGTACTTGATGACTAGACTAGGCATCTGTCCCCTGTCTACCGGTCACTAAGGTGATCCAGATGTTGCATCAGCCTAATCTTATCAGAAGATCATACATGTTGATACAACATAGTTCACACTTTGGATCATGTCTAAGGTTGTGAAAAGTACTGGAACAGATTGGCATATCAGTATACAGAGATACAAAGTATCCACTGGACAACAGAGAGTTACTTGGCTACTAAAGAGCTATTTTTTTTATCTTTTTCTTTGGCATTATTGTCAAAGGGAGAGATAAACAATATGAAACAATATGCACCGATGAGATTTATCTGAGGGAGAGACAAATTGTAGAAAGGGAGAGCACTGGAGATCAATTACTGAGAACATAAGAAGGAATCCAAGAGCAGATAAGATCATATTTGTAGAATGGAAAAGCTGCATTTGTAATGTTGTTGAGTAACATAGTGATTAAAAATATTAAGCTAGGGAGAGCTTGAATAGAATTTTGTTTACAGAGTTGTAGAATACATGTTTGGTATGTGTATGGTATATTTCATATTTCTTGAGTTGCCATCAATGCCAAAGGGAGAGATTGATGAACTACAACTAATTTAGAACTTGATTGAAGAATCTGTGATTTAAGATCACTGAGCTGATTGATTAGATATGTAAAATGATTAAATTAGTATTATTTTTTCATTGATGTCAACTAGTTTGACAACACTTATCTTGTAAGTTACTATACCAAAACATCTATAGAAAAGGAGTGAAAGAGATGAAGAACATAAATATCTACATGAGAAAGATGGATATGACAGATGAGGATAAGGAATACATTGAGTAACGTGTTGATGATTCTATGACCTTATGATATTGACTTGATTATGTTTCATTTATCTATGATGAGGAAAAGAGTTGAAAGACACAAAGAAGTGTTGTTGGTTGATGAAGCATTTTAGTATACACTGACGGAGTGTAGTGTATACCGAGCATAGTATAAACTGAGCTTGTGTTCACCGACTCATTTCTTTGTTAACCGAGAAGAACATAATGAATTAAATGATTAGTTTAGCTGATAAGATTAATGAGCTAGAAAGTGTATGATTTCGAGGTAACAAATAATGTTTGTTACACAGATCGACGGCTAACAAAATTTAGGAAAGATCTAAAGGATGAGAATCAAATGTGTTATTGACACAAGTGTCGAGGTATGTTTAAGAGGCAAAATCAATGAAGATGATTAAGTGGAAAAATTTGATGGAGCAGAAGAAAATGGTTTACATGTATATATAAGAGACTGAAGATTTCATAGTGAGTGTGATGCTGGAAGAAAAAGAAACTACAAAATCATCACGTGAACAAGTTTTCATGCATTCTGATCATACTGCTTAAGGAGAACCCTACTGCAGAGCATTACCAAGTGATAGAGAGTGATCACCGACGGACAGTAAGTTGATATATTGTTGAATAAAAAATGTTACATTGATCAGAAAGATTTGTATGAGTTGAACATTGATCTGTATATTTGCAATTGAAGTTGTATTAAGATAGATCACCTACTGTTACATATTTAACCATTGTACATAGTCAAATCTCTTAACCGAGTGGACTAATAAAGTCTTATTATGTATCATTCATAGAATGAACATTGTTATCCTATCAACCCCAGAGTGACTGTTGGTTGGATGATAACGGTTGGTCTTAAATCCTCTAACAAAGTCACACCTAACAATGTGTTTGTAACCTTTAACAAGGTTGGGTCTTCATCGACCTCACTTCAAAAGAGTGAATATTTTTGGGTTGCCGGTCCCAGGTGGTTTTTCCCTTCACAGGGTTTCCACGTTAAATCTCTTGTGTTATGTGTTGATTGTGATATTTGTTTTGATGTCATATCTACATGTTGCATATTTGATTTGATTAGTAACTACTATATGTTTTAGACTGATAATCAGTAAATGCACAGATAGTAAAAGTATTTTAAGTTACTGAGTAGCAGAAATTGAAGTATTTGTTTTTTGGATTATACATTTTGTATTGGGACAATGATTAACTAATTCACCCCCCTCTCAGTTATTCTAACATAAAAATATTTATTAATTTGAACATGCATCAAAAACTAGGAATCAAATATACGAAACAATCGTCAAATTATTAAATTGGGCATTTGTCATAATACACAAAATTGTAAGGTTCCACATATGAAATTACTCTATAATCACTTATCTGTAAAATCAATTACTCAATTACTCAAAAATTCAATACTTAAGCAATTAACAAAATCTAATTAAAAATAAATAAACTCAAAATTTTATCTTTGATATTCTACTTTATCATATGGGAGAAACAAGCATCAGGTTATTAAATTGGGCATTCATCATAATACACAAACTCATAACGTTCCACATATGAAATTACTCTATAATCACTTATCCCTAAAATCAATTACTCAATTACTAAAACATTCAATCCTTAAGCAATCAACAAAATCTAATTAGAAAAAATAAACTCAAAATTTTTATCTTTCATATTCTACTTTATCATATGGGAGTGGAGAATAGATATGCATAATCCCCTTTCAAATTAAAACTTAATCAATGAATCCTTTTAAGTATCTAATATACAACTCAATGACACCTTTTTATTTTTTCATCACAAGCCTCCAACAAGTTACCCTTATAGGTTTTCATCTTAATGGGAAGAATATGTAAGCCACTCCTTTTTAAGTTTTACATTACACTCAACTACATAAAATGTTGGCCAAGTCTATTCTACTGAAATAAAAAGAATTAAAAAAATCAATATTTATAGCCTCAAATAATTAGAATATATCAATATATACTATTGTATATAGCTGAATGTGGACCTCTAGTCCAACTACACACACAACATGGTCATTACTCACACAATCAAATTATGATAATGAGTATGGATTACTCAATTTGAAATTCATGGTGAAGCGACCTGTTGCCTCCTAATTAATCAGGGTGTTTAATTACTCTCAGATTGGAGAACCAACAACCATTAGACTGAGTTAATATGGAGGATTTGAAAGCTAGAGTGATAAGCAAAGCGCCATTAATCTAAGAATGGAGATGCAATTTGTAATCTAAAATAAAGTGCAGATTTTAATCTAAGAGCATGAAGTAAATATGAAATGTAGATTTTAGTCTAAAAAAGCTTGAAAGAAAGATGATAATTAACTAATAAAAATGAAGAGATTACTCTACTACATGAAGGATGCAATTTGCACTAAATGAGAGAAAACTAAATTAATGCAATAAGCTTTGAAAATATGTAAATAGTTGACACATAATTTCACTATAGTCTGTGCTTTCAAATTGCTCTCCTTTTGAATGAAGGAGAAGGTTCATTAAATAGGCAAGCCTAGGGAGAGAATGAATAGGTTCTTGAAAATAAATGGTTGCCTCTTCATTCCCAATTGAGACAACTATTGAAAGATTTATTTAATTAAGAGAATGAAATACTACCACATATGGGTGACCGTTCGAGTAATTTGAATTATTAAATTCAAATAAAGAGGTGTCTATTCAAATAACTAAATAAAATTAATTCCCTTTTTTATGTGTATTAGCTAAAGGGGGTGGATTTTAATTTAATTTAAAGCACTTAGGACTTTAGAATTAAATTAATTTATCATAGGGATTATTTAGCTAATAAAGTTAAATACTTAGGAATTAATTATGTTGTGAGATTAATGCAAATTAGGGTTTTTGCAATTGACATCAAGTCAAAATAAAGTCAGGTAGGAGAGAGAAAATTGCCTAGTAAATAGGACTTTGAAGATGTGAAATTGAAGAAAATGCACCAAAATTGATTGAAATTATTAGGTGCCAATTTTGGGGTATTACATTTGCCCCTCTTTGAATTGATGTGCGAACAATGTGTTGATTCAAAGAATAGTCTGATGTGATAGATGAGGTTTCAGGATTATCCCCAGAATGGAGCTTAATCTTCGAAAGTCAAGGTTAGGATGCCAAGACACTGAAACAGATCAAATTGCATAACCACCTCCAAAATGAGGCATGATTTTTTGAAGTCTAAGTTAGATTGCAAAGACAACAGTCTAATGATAACTTGAGAGGAGACTAGAATCGGGGTTAGATTGCCCCAATACTGATTCGTCAAATTATAAAAGATGCAGACTTAGGACTAATCTCTAGAATCAGGGTTAGATTGCCCCAATACAAAGCTTTAGCCCTCTGAGACCTAGGTTAGATTGCCTAGATAACGGTCTAAAAGAGATTTCAAGAGCCATCTCCAGAATGAAGCTTGAATCCTAGGAATTAGGTTTAGATTTCCCCAATACCTAAAAGATTTCGAGAACCATCTCCAGAATGAAGCTTGATTCCTGAGGATCTAAGTTAGATTGCTCAGATACCTAAAAGATAGATGACCAGATGACCAGATGCAAGGCACGAAGATGCCCCTAGAGATGAGATGCCCTAAGTAGTGATGACTTTGATTTAGATCAGATTAAAATGATACTATTTTGACAAGATTCAAATGATGTAATCATCCTGCCCCCTCAAGAGCGAAATCGAAAGATGACATATCAGAAGGATGATTGACAACAAGAGGTTGCAGAGTAGAAACAATTAGACTAGATTCAAGAAGTTGCAAAAGCAATTTGGAGTGATCGGGAGGTCCTACTGACCAAGTTTGACCATAGTTGACTTTGATGAAATCATTGAAGATCTCAAGAAAATGATGAAGAGATGAAAGTTTGGCAGGAAAATGATGCCAGAAGACTGACTGCAAAAGCATCTGATCCCAAAGGGTCCCTAAATTTAAAATGTGATTTTGAGCTATTTAGAGATGTTAGATTTCAATTTTGGTCCCAAAAATGGATTCAGATCAATTGATTTAGCCAAGGGTACAATTTTTGCGTGAAACAAAGCACTTTGAAAATTAGGTCAAAAAGCTATATAAGGCCCGAAGGGGTCATTTTCAATTCATTATTCACTTTTGTCTTCTTGTGATTTTGAGCTTTGAGAGAGAGAATGGAAGGCCTTCCAATGCATATGCATCAATTTGAGCACTCGCAACGACATGCCTGGCCACTGGAGTATGACCCACCTGTGAGTAGTCGATAATCCTTGCCTTTCGATTTGTACTACTTTCTAGGTCGATTTAGGATAGATTTAACAACTTTGAGGTCATGTTCTTCAAGTCTCACATGAGGAAACAATTTCCTCGCGCCAACCTAGGTCACCCCTCATGCAAGGAAATGGTTTCCTTGCATGGGTTAGGGTTCTTTCGCCCGAGCTTTTCCTAAAATCTCGTGCGGGGTGCTAGGTCATCCCACGTGAACTTTCTCATTGTCGTGCAAGAGAAGGTTTTATCTCACACAAGGGAATAGTTTCCTCACTTGAAAAATTATTGCAGGGTTGTAATGTCTTTGCCAAAATTTGTCAAATTTGCATGAAATCAGCCAAGTAGAGCATCGTAGAGTCATGTCTAGGATAGATGCATTGTTGTATTTGTTGTTGTCATTTTGAAGCTATCATATTGAGATATTGATCCAATGTCATCACTTTCTTTGCAGGTTGACTTTCCTAATGTCGCCTTTAGGTCACATCATCCACTGATCATGATGTTGATACTGACATTGACAGATGCTGAGAGTGCTCACATTGAGGGACTCAGTCTAGGATACTTGCGTGATTTACCCGACATTAGGGTAAATCATGGTCTTCTTGGTGCACTTGTAGAGTGTTTCCATTCGGAGATGAACACCTTCCATTTTCCATTAGGGGAGATGACAGTCACTCCTAAGGATATATATAGGATCTCATAGATACCCTTCTATGGTGCTCAAGTAGAGTATGATGTATAGATGAGAGTAGGCATAGTAGCATTGAGGACTATCTTTCGAGATGATCTAGTGATGGGTCGGGCCATCTCTTGGGAGGATTTGATCAATAGGCATGGTGGTGCTCATCCATTAGCCATTGTTCTCACTATGTTCTTGAGTTGCTACCTTGTTCCAGATAGAGGAAAACATGAACTGGAGTGTGGTTGGGGCTCTATGTTGTAGAGGATGCTGGAGAGGCCAGCCATCAAATTTGGATGGGGTGAGTGCATGCTAGCCCATATGTACCATGAGATGCATGAGATAGTATATCACAACATGATGACCATGGAAGCAAGTGTCTTCATTCTTTAGATCTAGGCTTGGGAGCATCTCCCTATTTATAGGTCTATGTATCATGATACACAACAAGCATTGGAGCATTATATATACAGGTACGTAGGTCCGTTGACTCAGCCATTACTGGGTAAGATAGAGTAGTGGTGTAGACAGCTCGATGACATGGCAGTTGTTGTTTGGAGACCATGGGTTGCTACTGAGCCATGGGATGATGCTCAGAGAGAGCTTTCTTACATGTTTGTCTCGCATCCACTGATTGCGTGCAGTGTTACCATTATTGAGTGCTTCATAGTTACAAATGTCTTGTGTCAGTTTGGGAGATAGCAAGACATTTCCCATGAGTATTGCCCCTATGCCCACTTCACCGATGAGGAGAAGAAGGGGTGGCATCCGAGATTAGATCTAGGAAGATGTGCGATTGAAGAATGCATTCCTCAGGCCCAATGGGATTACATGGTGGACATCACCAATGTAGGGATGATGCCTGCATATAGGGATCACTGCCTAGCCCATCCATTTCCTAGATTCACAGATTCTGTCAGCATGGGAGCACAACAACAAGTACCAACACAACAGCCTATACAGTAGCAAGCTACACAATAGGGACCATAGGTATAGAAGCAGTAGTAAAAGGTACCTATACAATAGCAGGTACCATTACAGCGGCTTGGGTAGAGAGTATTGAGGCACAGGTCAGTGTAGAGAGACATCCCCCCGAGGACTATGGGGTCAGATGCATGAGCTGGGAGTAGTGGGTCTCATCAGAGATCCACTAGGTAGAGGACAGGGGACACCTCGTAGCAGACACCTCTAGGCAATGATACAGATATGCCAGATGTTCCTATAGGAGCATAGACACCATAGCTGCAGGAGGCTCTCAGGAAGAGCCGAGAGAGAGTCATGCAGGTCCAACATGAGAGAGATGACTACCATTCCTGAGTCATCATATAGGAGACCCATGTAGCCAATTGAGATCAGGAGATTAGAGAGCTATGGGATGAGCTGGCAAGAGCATGGCTAGAGATTAGATATGAGTCTACTCAGGTAGGTTATTATTATGCAACATATTGCGGAGCCATTCTAGATGTATCAGAGCAGGTACCTCCATTTTCCAAGTATGTAGGAGCACCACAGAGACCACCACAGGAACCTCCACAACAGGTGTAATACCCCAAAAATGGGCTATAGGTTCATTAACCTCTTATATCAACACATTCGAATGAAATCGACATCAAAGTCCTAACCTAAGGCACATTTGAACATCATCTAATCTTAATTGATTACCCTAAATTTTGCATCAAGGAATATTCCTAGTAATATTCCTAATTATCCTAATTATCTTTGATTTAATGATTATTTGGTGATAAATCCTATTTATTCTAAAGTTTGATTAATTGAATATTCTCAATATTTAATTAATTAGATTTAATTCTGCCACTTAATTATTTAATTGAAGTTAATTATATTTATTCCTAAATTATTATTATTTAAATTTTGACAATAAATCCAAAATCCTATGAATAATTGATTAAATTCTTATTTAATTAATTAAAGCAAGTTGTCAATCTTTAATAATATTGTTTTTGAATAAAAGTTTGAAAAATAATTGATTAACCCATAAATCAATTGTTTTATTTTTCAAAATCAGTTAAGTTGGAAATAAATCACTTTATTATTAAATTAATTCATAAATAAAACATGCACAATCACAAAAGCAGACAACTATCAATTATCAATTAAATCTAAACTCTATTTTGAGTTAAAATTTTCTTTTGCATGATTTTGTGAATTAAAACTAAAAATCAACTAAGTGATTTATGGCTTTTATTCATGCACCTTCAAAGTCCTGGATTTGTATAAATTAAGGCCTCAGCTCTTCATATCAATATCTCAAAATTTGCAAAACTTATGCTAGCAAATTGGTATATGAAGAATTGAAGCTTCTTTGCGAATCAACAACTTTGTGAGATCATAAATATTTTAGCATATCATTGTAGCTTATTTTGCATATCAGTTTTTCATATAGAATAGATTCATATCAGATTTTTCATGTTATTGCATAGAAAAATCCAAAAAAAAAAAGATTAATTTGCATCTAATTCATATCTAGATTTTGCATTCAAATCCTTCATTTAGGTGTCATCAAGGTCACTGATCTCAATCCAATATGAGAATACATACTCGCATCTACTAGAAGACAGTAAATCACCTGGTTAGTTTAGTTTTCATTTCATTGCACGATTTTGATTTTAGCTAACCTCTAATGTTTTACTGAAGTGTTGTGTCTACAACTAGGTACAAAATTCACACACACATTTTTGACACCCACCATGGGGCCCTAAAATAGGTTTCCATTCTATTCTATCAAATTTCTATCATTTTTCTTGAACCCAGGACCACAAGGTTAATTTTTGTGAGTTTTGTGATAAATTTCTGGGCTGTTTTTCTAGAAATTTGACTGATGTTTTTATTGGTACATGCACATATGACATGATACAGATCCAAAATTTATATTTTTGGAAATTTAATTGAGTTAGCTTTCATTTTCTAATGGTTTGGATAAATTTTGTTTTGATTTGCAAAAGTTATGATCATTTTAGTGAAGATTGGTTTGAACCTGATTTTATGAGATCTGACTGATATTTTTATTGGTACATGCACATATGATAAGATACAGATCCAAAATTTATTTTTTTGGAAAGGTATTTGAGTTATCTTTCATTTTCCATTGGTTTGGATTAATTTCATTTTGATTTGCAAAAGTTATGATCATTTTAGTGAAGACTGGTTTGAACCTGATTTTATGAAATCTGACTGATGTTTTTATTGGTACATGCACATATGATATGATACAGATCTAAAATTTATATTTCTAGAAAGGTATTTGAGTTAGCTTTCATTTTACATTGGTTTGGATTAATTTTATTTTTATTTGCAAAATTTATTGTTAATTTAATGTAGAATGGTCAGAATCTGATTTTTTATGACAACAGGTTTTTCAATTATCAAATGACATATTATATTTGACTAACCTGATTTTCTACCACGTGGGGTTGAAAAGTTGTGTTTCTTTTTTTGATTGATTTTTATAACATTGGTTTTCATGTACAAGAATAGGTAATTTTTTCATAACAGTGGTTTACAGGTGCAGGTGCAGGTATGTCTTGTGGGTATAGAAGATAGAAGATAAAAGCTCAAGAAAAATTGCTAAAATAGGTAAAAATATGCTAAGTGCATTGCGAGGAACTCAAGTATTCTATTACATCTGATAACACTTCATTTTGGGACATAAAACAAACTCTCTTGTGTCTAGCTTGAGTGCCTTTCTTTTCCATATCACACATTTCATTTGGGCTCTAAAAATGAACATAGATTTGCTTTCAGCATCTTTGTTACACATAGTAAATAGGCCCTATGAACACTATTCATGACTCTTGAGAGAGTGAATTTCTAGTGAAATTCTTCTCAATGAAATAACCCTTGTAGGTAGGGAGGATACTGAGGGAGTCTCACGTTTCACTAGATCCATGTGTCTTCAACTTTTGATCGAGGCATTCTCTCTCCGGAGAGGTTGATAGATCGTAAGGGGTTAACGTCATAGATCTTTGTGAGATAATCTTGGTCTTAGCATGTCGGATTAATTTGTCTACTTTTTTTGGATTAAAAGTGAAAAGGTTAGGGGATTATGCTCTATTTCCTTTTTGGATAGTACTAGAAACCCAGATCCTTGAATCTGATCTAGTCTCCATGTGGTATCTTTTGTGAGTCACATTTAGAGAGGGTTAACCATAGTGGACATTCCCTTAATTGGGTCAACCATGTGGATAGAACCTCAAGCGATAATAGCTATTTTCACCATGGTAGTAACAACCACTATATAAATGTCCTTGTGGAATAAATCTTCACAGGTGTGGTCTCTTGTTGGGCTGTCAGATCTCCCTAGCAGCTCTTGATTGATTAAATTCTCAGACTGTGTCAAAACCTTGGTGCACCAGGATTGGAGTTTTCCCTCTTGGATCACAAAAGTTGCAGAGTCAGACCATTACTACAAACCCTAGTGAGGCCAAAAATTTTATTTTCTAGGAATGTCTGCATTATTGAAAAACTTTTTGAAACCTACACAAGTAGTATTTCTAGGGATTAGCACAATAAGTCACTATTGCTTGTTCATGTGCAAGGTTGCTTTTTCCCTTGTTCATTATTTTCAGATGATTTCTTGCTTCCCTTTCTTTCTTTTTTATGTGCTTGATATCTTCTTGGTTAATTGGAACAAACTTTTACATAGATCTTCAAAAACTAGATAGAAAAATTTGCAAACAAACCTATACTGAAAAATTGCAAATCTAAAGCAAAAATCTTTTCTGGTGTCAAAAGTCATCCTAAAATTTCAAAACTTGTATCAAAGCCAAAGTCAAAGTTGTCAAAGATTGGGCAAATTTGTCAGAAATCTAGTTTTTACAGCCAAATCCCAAATTTTGTCAAAATAGTGAACTGATTCTTGTCATTTCTAGTCATCCATGGTCGGTCTGAGTCAAATCTTAGGTGCTATGACATGTTTCTCAACATCCAAATGAACTTAAATGATATCATGTTGCACAAAATGACTCTTGGTCTTCTTTCTTCTACATCTCCCATGTCTTCCTAGTCTCCCATTTCCATCCTTTCTCTTCTTCCTAAATTCTTCATGTTTTCTTGATTCTTTTCCTCTTATTATCTAGTCTTCTTTCTTCTATTCATCTCTTTTGTCACTTCCATGCTTGATTTCTCCTCTTATAGAACCATGAATTTTAGCTATCTTGTTATTGACCCTCTCTTGAAAATGGATGATCTCAAACTCATTGCTCAATTCGAAGAGTATTATTCCAAAAATCTCATGAGTGATAAATTTATGATGAAAATAAAGGAAAAATTGATTGAATCAGATGCCTTTGCTAGGATCATATGCATGGTCATGTCAAAACCTTCTTCTTCCAAACATCCTTCATATTCTAAGGCTTCTCATCATTCTTCATCATCCATGTCTTCTTCCTAGACTAGGTCTTCACCTTCCTCTTCTCCATGATCTCGTTCCTCTTCTAATTCTCCCAAGAGTCTTACTCCTTGTCTCAAGACATACCATAATGAGCAATGTGATAACCCTTTTGATACCTCTTCCATGGAGAGTGACACACCCATCTTTGAAGACTATGATGACTATGATGACAGACAATATAATGATACCTATGACACCTCTATTCCTAAGAGTCCTCCTCGTCATGTGCTCATGCTTACTAGAAATGGGACGTCACATTGGAAAGATCGTGATGGTGATCCATATGATTTTGATTTTGAAAGAGACTTTGATTATTTTTGTGAACAATACCTAGATGATACATCTAATTATATTGAGAAAGAGAAAGCTTACAGAGCTGATTATAAACATGCATACTACAAGGATCTCTCCTCTAAGAACCCTCATGCTGAAAATAAAGATTACACTCTCAAGAAAGATCATGTTAATGCTAAACCTTTGTCTTGTGATGGTTCCCTTCCATCCCCTACTTCCTCCAATACCCATACATTTCCTAAATCTTCCAAGCCTATCAAATCTTTCACAAGTCCTTCATCTACCAAAGGTTCTAATACTTTTCATGCGGTTTCCTATAGTTATCCTCAAGGGCTACCTCTTAAAGAAACTCAAGCTAACCTTCACTTGGTTGCAAATACTTTCAATTATGATAAACCTAAAGAACCTAAGCCTTTATACGCTATAATGCCTACTCCAACTAGTCCTTCACCATCTCTTCCAACATCTTCCATACAATCCCAACATGCTTCCTTGTCCTTAGAAGTGGCTCCATGTCAAGAGGACTCTAAAAATGATAAAGAAAAGAATGTAAAGAAAGATCAAGATCAAGGACCGTCCATGTCATCCAATCCTTTTCATGATGTCTCTTATCTATTTCATGGTTCTTTTGATTCTGCATGCCCTTTCCCATTTATTCCACCATGTCTTAAGCCTTCTCCTAAGCAAGATCAAGCTACTACTTACACCATTGAGCTTATTGACAATCAAAATAACCTTACTA
This sequence comes from Chamaecyparis obtusa, assembly GCA_027943335.1. Taxonomy (NCBI): domain Eukaryota; kingdom Viridiplantae; phylum Streptophyta; class Pinopsida; order Cupressales; family Cupressaceae; genus Chamaecyparis; species Chamaecyparis obtusa. The sequence goes on from BSBK01010108.1 coordinate 197,655, forward strand.
CACTTGTGCTTTCCAAAGATGATACTTCCATTAAGGTTGGTAAAAATGGTGTTGTTACTTCCAATGTTAAGCCTATTGAAAATCAAGAAAAAAATTGTACGCTTGTGCTATCCAAAGATCCTTGTCAAGATCAAAGTCTTCCATCTTCTTATTCTACCACTCCATATTTGTTTCCACTTTCTACTCTTCCTAAGTCTTTGCAAGCTTTGAACAATCCTATCAAAGAAGGTGCTCATATTCAAGATGTCCATGATTCTATTGAAAATTCTAATGCTCACTCTAAAGATGCTGATATCCTTGGTTGTCATATAGATGCTGATGAACTTATTGATTATCCTTTTCTATCTTCCACTTCCATCCTTGGACCTCCTCCACCACTACTAAGGGCTTCACGTTTGCCTTCCATCTTAGGTCCTTATGTCCCTTCACTTTCCCCTCCTAAATCTCCTAATTCACCATCCATCTTGGGTCCTTATATCCCTCCATCTCCCATCTTTCCTCAAGATCAACATAGATGCATACCCTTGAATCCTTTTCATCCACCCACCCATTTAAACCAGTCATATCCTCCTTCTTCTTCCACAAGTCCCAAGTTCTTTGGAAGTAACTTGAATGTTCAATACATGAAAAAAAAGGAATATGAGAATCCATAAAAAAAAAGATCACCATCTCTCCTCTAATCGACATGGAGGCATAAAGTCAAAAGAGATATCTAAAAAAAAAATTACAAGACAAGTATGGGTTTCAAAATCCATCATTAAAGATATTCTCTCTAGATCATCAAAAAAGAAATGAAAAGCCTATGACTATATGGATTCCAAAGTCTTTCTTGAAAGATTCTGGTGTTGAACAACAAGTGAAGTTGACATTCAAGCTTCCAAAGACTTCCACTTCATCTTCTTCCAAAAATATTCTTCCATTCCATGCACCTAGACCTCAACCTCTGCTATCTATTCACCATATTCCTTCACGTATTCCTTCATTCACATTTCCTCCATCCTCTTGCCATCCTTCAAGGTGTGTGTTGATGTTGATCTTTCCTTCCTTTCCATTTACCCTTTCACAATCCTTCCATTCATTATCCTTCTACCTTCTATCATTTTTCCTCATTTGCCTATTCCTCCTATCTTCCAAACTCACTCGTTTTACATAAAACCTTATCCTCCATTTTTCTCTTCCATGTCCCTTTCCCTATCAGTATCTTTGAGCATATCATTTTAAATCCTTGGCATATCATGGTTTATCCTTTCAAGGAGCATTATCTAAAGAGCTTGCCTTCTTAAAAAAAAAATAAAAAAATAAAAAAATAAAAAATTGAAAATGTGCCTTGGTGAAAACCTGGAAACAGGCACCTTGGTAGCAAAAGTAAAGAGAAATAAATTCATCCTATGGTGAAAACCACTCCCTTTTGGTGCCTTGGATAAGTACCATGATGAAAACTTGGCAATCAGGCATCATGCGTAGTTCTTCTATATATTTCATCCATTCCATCTTCTCTCTTTGATCTTGACAATGTTGATCTATACATGAACATTTGGCTATCTTGTGAGCTATCTTACGATGATCTTTCTTTCATTCCCTTCCTATTTAGCCTTCATATTTATTTTCCTCCATTCATTCTAGCCTTTCGCTATCCTTTTCCCTTTTGGTCTTGATCTAATAAAAAAAGAGTAGAACACAATGCTTTGAAACCTCTTGACATGTCTACTCCTTTGGACTACATCCTTTCCTTCTTTGGAATTACACTTTTGTGACTTATCCTATGCTAGCCTTTCATTGCTTGTCTAAATGTGCTTTACATGACAATTTTTCCCTTGCTTGGGTACCTTTGAGTAGTTTGCCCTTGAGGATTTCTTCCCTTCATTATCCTTCATTCTCTTGTCTTCCATCTCTTCCACTTGCTTTCTAATCCCTCTTGTTCTCCACCTTGCTAGACATTGGGACTACATGATGTGATCTTGCTTGAGAGTTCGATGCCCATTATGTCTGAGGGCATCCTTTGTACATACTAATTAGTACTACCTATTGAGGTTGAAATCCCATCACTAAGAATCATAATGCATGGTCTAGTAACTTATGATGACTATAGAGTGTCTAGGTTGCAAGAACTTCAACTACTAGATGAGTGTAGATAAGCAACGTATGATCATCTCAAAGTGTATCAGAAAAGAATGTCTAGAGGCTATAACAAGAAAGTCAAACACTGAGAATTTCAGGTTGGCGATCTAGTCTTGAGAGAGAATCTTAAAAATCAATCACATAAAGAGTGCAAGGGGAAGTTTGAACCCAATTGGCTGGGTCCCTTTGTAATTATTGCTACTTTTGGCTCTGGTGCCTATCAACTTTCAATGACTAAAGGAGAACAGCTTCGAGAACCAATCAACATTCTCCATCTGAAGAAATTCAATGCCTAAGGCATTCAGTCTATGGTAAAATATCTTGAAAAAATTATAAAAATTGGAAAAAGTCTTGAAAAAATGAACATCTTTTTGAAAAACTAGCAATAGGCACCTTAATGATTCACAAAAAAAGTAAAAAAATATCAAAAATACAAAAAAAATGAGAAAAAGAAAAAGTGCCTTGGTGAAAACCTGGAAATAGGTACCTTGGTAGCAAAAATATAATCTCTACCAAGATGGTGAAAACTCAGCAAATGGGCACCACTTGTTTCAAGATGCTCCATCTATCAGTGCAATCTTAGTCTTTCCTAGCTTTTAGTCTTGCTTTAGTTTGTACATATCTCCTAGTTTGTTTATACATTCTTGTTTTCAATAAGTTAGTCTATACACCAATCAGCTAAAGTGTCTATATCCGATCAATGCTTAACACTTGGGGGCAATCAAAGTCATATATTATGGCCTCTAATGTATCTTCGATGAGTCATATCCAGTTAGAGTCCTTTGAAGCTTCATCTAAGTCAGTCAGTCAATCTCCTCTCTAGAAAGGATTTTGCATCTACAACAACATAATCAAACACAAATTGAAATAATCTATGCTTTTTACATGCTTTTATCTCCTTGTATGCTTACTGATTCGCATTGAGATTTTTGCATATTGTGTTCCTTCGAGCTCTTCGATGATGTCCTTTACAAGATTTAGAGAGTGATGACTGGGGGCATAATCTTTTCTTTGTCTTCTACTTGTATGTGAAAATCTAACAACTTTGGAAATTCTAGATTGAAATGGTGTCCGACTGTAAGAGCCTCTATCTCGATTTGGATGGCCATGCCTACCTCGACCATTGATACCTAGAAAATTCAAGGAAGTTTGATCTAACTATTATCTTTTTGAGTGAGTTCTTTCTCCTACTGTGAAACGCGATCTTGCCTAAGGATGTGGATGATAAAGGGTCACTACGGGTAATTCACATTGGATTTAGAATGATCTCTTGATTGTTTGATGTGTTTGTCACGCAAGGTGTATTCTGGTCATCACAACGTTTATGTTTCGATGCTTATACAAATTGCTATATCAAAATGAATATGATATTCAGGTCATCCTGGCATTTGTGCCTTGGTGCTTATATCTAATCCAACATTCCAAAAATAAAATCAATATTCATATATCTATGGTTGATTGACTAGTGGATGTTGTATTGATTCCTATGCATGCAAATCGATATTCATATGTCTATGGTTTCATAGCTAGTGGGCATTGTATTGATTTATCTGGTTACCTAATAATTAGATGATGAGAATGACCAACACATGATCAGTGACTAGGTCCTAGGTCTTAGGTTGCATTTCATTCTACATGTCTCTTTGCATTTTGCATGTTTGCATGATCTCACAGTGGTTGGCTAAACTTTAATGCTTAAACCATTCTTCAAATCACATATTTGAATCTAACAAGAGCTGAATTTCACACGAAGGTTCCTTCAATGAAACAACAAGTAGAATCCTTTTTTGGGATCAAAATCAAAATTTAAGATCATTCATATTATTAACTACTTGCATAATTGACCTTCAATCATCATAGAAATCTAGCATTCAACTTAACTGATTATCTTACATCAAACTATCAAAATTTCAACTTGGTCACCCATGGTCAACTCATGGTTTAACCTAGTCAAACTTGGTCTCCAGGACCTCCAAATGATGCATAATGCATTCTTGAATGTGTATAACCACTTCTCAAATCAATTAACATGCTTCTAAACTATCAACACTGACTTTTCTTGTCAGATTTCAATTTTAATCCCAAAGGGGGCATGGTATTACACATCATTCAAAGTCTGTAATCATATCTTTATCTTGAATCATATCTTTCCTCAGTAATCAAGACAACAACCACATCTAGTTGCTGATTCATCAAAAAAACCTCATCGCTCGGGGCAAATCAATCATCACTCAGGGCATATCAGATTCATCGAGATCCATATCAATCTAGAATTCTCCTAATCTTGTAAATTGTATCAGTTTTTGCAACTATTGGTTCAATTGTGTTATTTCCTTAGTTCTTCAAAAACTGAAGGGTTCGGATGTGATACCAATGTGATTCAATATAAGGACAATCGGGTCTAGAATCGGTCACTCACTTCTTCGCAATCATAAGGTTTGGAATTAGGCATTTTGACACTTTTTCGCAATCATCAGTTCATTACTGTTATAGTTAACATTATCTTTGGTCATTCAGGACCTATTATCTTCATATCCAATCTTTCAATCAGCTTCTGTCTCATATCAATTTCAATTTCAAACATCAGTTTCCATATCATACACAGACTATCTTTGAACCACTGTGCTTCACACAACAATTCAAAGAGGGGCAAAATGTAATACCCCAAAAATGGGCTATAGGTTCATTAACCTCCTATATCAACACATTCGAATGAAATCAACATCAAAGTCCTAACCTAAGGCACATCTAAACATCATTGAATCCTAATTGATTATCCTAAATTCTGCATCAGGGAATATTCCTAGCAATATTCCTAATTATCCTAATTATCTTTGATTTAATGATTATTTGGCGATAAATCCTATTTATCCTAAAGTTTGATTAATTGAATATTCTCAATATTTAATTAATTAAATTTAATTCTGCCACTTAATTATTTAATTGAAATTAATCCTATTTATCCTAAAGTTTGATTAATTGAATATTCTCAATATTTAATTAATTAGATTTAATTCTGCCACTTAATTATTTAATTGAAGTTAATTATATTTATTCCTAAATTATTATTATTTAAATTTTGACAATAAATCCAAAATCTTATGAATAATTGATTAAATTATTATTTAATTAATTAAAGCAAGTTGTCAATCTTTAATAATATTGTTTTTGAATAAAAGTTTGAAAAAAATTGATTAACCCATAAATCAATTGTTTTATTTTTCAAAATCAGTTAAGTTGGAAATAAATCACTTTATTATTAAATTAATTCATAAATAAAACATGCACAATCACAAAAGCAGATAATTATCAATGATCAATTAAATCTAAACTCTATTTTGAGTTAAACTCTTCTTTTGCATGATTTTGTGAATTAAAACTAAAAATCAACTAAGTGATTTATGGCTTTTATTCATGCACCTTCAAAGCCCTAGATTTCTATAAACTAAGGCCTCATCTCTTCATATCAATATCTCAGAATTTGCAAAACTTATGCTGGTGAATTGGTATATGAAGAATTGGAGCTTCTTTGTGAATCAACAACTTTGTGAGATCATTCATATTTTAGCAATTGTAGCTTATTTTGCATATCAATTTTTCATATAGAATAGATTCATATCAGATTTTTCATGTTATTGCATAGAAAACCCAAACCCCAAAAAAGATTAATTTGCATCTAATTCATATCTAGATTTTGCATTCAAATCTTTCATTTAGGTGTTGTCAAGGTCACTGATCTCGGTCCAATTTGAGAATACATACTCGCATCTACTAGAAGGTAGTAAATCACCTGGTTAGTTTAGTTTTCATTTCATTGCATGATTTCAATTTTAGCTAACCTCTAATGTTTTACTGAAGTGTTGGGTCTATAGCTAGGTACAAAATTCACACACACAGCAGGCACCTCCTCAGAGACCAATGCCCCATCCCCAGAGACTGATGCCACCACCACAAGCACTAGCATAGGGACCACCGCCACCACCTCGTCTAGGTGGTGATGGGAAGAGTTAGCATATTTTGATATCCATGTTGTAGCTCCATTTTTGATATTGTGCTCGAGTAGCACCCTCTTTTGTGTACATGGCATTGATTCGATCGAGATATATATATGAGATCGTGATTTTGATATCATCATACTTGATATATTTCTTTGATATTGATGTTTTATTAGATGTGTTATATATGCTTTAGATGTATGGATTAGATATGAAATGCACATGTTTTCTTTTATGATAATGTGTGAATATGCAATGTGAAATGCAATGATAGAGGATAGATAAATGAATGCAAATGTATGATTTTATGTATGCTTATAATGGATGCACATGCAAATGGATATGCAAATGTATATGGATTCTATGGATGCAGATGAAAATGCAATGAAAATGTAATAAAAATGTAATGAAAATGGTACTAATCATCTCGTGCAGGATATGGCAATATATGACAGGTACTAATCAAAAAGATGTTTCAAAGATTGAGAGTGAGGACCGGACACTTGTGCAGCCATGAAAAACCCACAACAAAAGATGAGAACCTTTGATGAAGAGATAAGAGAGCACCAAACACTATCTCAATGCAAGCCTAGAATGAAAATGCAATCCTAAAATGAACAAATGCAATCCCTAGGACTTGTTTGTTGGACTCATCATTTTATCATCATAGAGTTCTTTTAGGCACAAGACATTGGAAAGATGCCATGCAACCCTCAATGACATTGCAATCATGAGAATATGAATATGACATAAGTCTTAGATTTGTCAGAATAAGGTGTAAGCATTAAGGCACAAGAAGCCAGAATGACCTGAACACCAAATCCTTTTAATTTAGGAAGTTAACATAAGCATCAAAGCATAATTGCTAGAATGACCAGAATGTTGCTTGCAAACAAACACACCAGACACACAAGAATGCCTTCTTTTGCCAAAGATTTCTCGCAGTGACCCTTACATTCACTTAGTAGGATGAGCGCTTGTAAATTTACTCGTAGCAGAAAGAAGTCACTCAAAATAGATAAGGAGAAGAACCAACCTCCCAAAGCATCCATATAAAAGGAGTCAAGGTATGCATGGCCATCCAATATGAGATGAAGGCTCTTACAGACAGACACTCCTCTTATGTAGATTCATTGGATCATTGGAACTAAACCAACAAATAGAAAGAAAAGAAAAGATCATGCCCCTAGTCTTTGCATTTCTCAGTCAAGAAAGACATCTTAGATTCACTCGAGTGGAAATGATAAAGAAAACAAACAAGCACCCAAAGGAAAAGCTCAACATGCTTCAAAGGAACACAAATTTAGTTTTAGTTCGCTTTACGTTTGTGTTCTAGTGGATTGAGATCAAATCAGAAGTGTACAACATTCAAAGTCTCAACAGGATAGCGATAGCAAGCAGATGCAGTGAGAACCATTCGTGACTATCGTGAGAGATGAAGTCTCAAGAAGAAATCAGAGCATGGACCAAGTATGAGCAGGCGGACATAGTGAGAACCACTGGTGACTAATGTAAGGAAGAGATCCCAAAAGAGAGGGGTTCAAACGAGAGCTAAGTACCAATAGGCAGGCATAGTGGGAACCACTAGTGACTGATACACGAGAGATCCTCAAGGAGAGAAATCTTAAAAGTAGCTAGGCATTAGCAAGCAGATGCAGCGAGAATCGCTGGTGACTGATGCATGAACAAAACTTCTGAAAGTGATAGGACAATGCCCCCTAGACCAGGAAGGTGCCCCTAGGTGTGATGAGTTCCAATCCATGAAGAGTCAAGGAAAATCTCAAAGATAACTGGAAGCAAGTGCATGAGCTAGAAAAATAAAGCGGGAAATAGACTAAAGCAGGAAACAAACTAAAGTAGGGAAGCGGGAAAGAAAACTAAAGCAAGAAAGCAAGAGCCAAATGGTGTTGAGATGAGATGTAGCTTCAGGAAACAAGAGGCACCTATTTACTAGGTTTTCACCATCTTGGCAGAGATTCTATATTTGCTACCATGACGCCTGTTTACCAGGTTTTCATCAATGACACATTTTTCTTCTTTTTTCAATTTCTTTGTACTTTTCTCTTTTTTTTTCTTTTTTTTTGTATTTTTGAATATTTCATTTTTTTGTATTATTATCAAGGCACCTATTTACCAGGTTTTCACCAAGATAATAGATACATCAAAGGGCCTGTTTACCAGGTTTTCACTAAGATGATCAATTTTTTTAGGACATTTTGCAATTTTTAAGATTTTTTGTCAATATATCATTTTTTTGGATTTTTTCAAGATCAATAAGTATGTACACGAGCACATAGAGAATGCCTCAACTATAGAATTTCTTCAAGTGAAGAGTGTTGATAGGTTCTTTTAGTTGTTCTCCTTTAATGGTGGAGAGTCGGTAAGCGCCAGACCCAAATGCTGCAGTAATAACATACGGACCAAGCCAGTTTGGTTCAAATTTCCCTTTTTGGACTCACTGTTGTTGATTCTTGGGGTTCTCTCTTAGGAAAAGATCACCCACTTGGAATTCTCTTTGTCTAACTTTCTTATTGTAAGATTTGGCCATCCTCTTTTGGTATGCTCTTACATGATCGAACACCACCTTCTGACGTTCATCCAGTAACTCAAGCTCTTGAGGCCGGGATATTATGTTCTCTTCATCAGTGATGAGGCCCCTCAAGGAGATTCACAATGTAGGAATCTCAACCTCAATAGGTAATACTGCATTTTCTCCATAAACCAAGGAAAAGGGCGTAGCCCCTATTAGCATTCAGATACTTGTTTTGTAGGCCCACAAAACCAGATTAATCTGGAGGTGCCAATCTCTACCAGATTTTTGAACTGTTCGATGAAAGATTTTAAGAATTGTCTTATTAGAAGCTTCTACTTGTCCATTACCGTGAGGATAATAGATAGATGACCAATGCTAAATAATCTTGAATTTGGTGCATAACTCTCTCAGGTCCTTGTTTTTGAATTATCCCCCATTGTTAGTGATAATGGTTGAGGGTACACCATATCTACAAATGATATAGTTCAATATAAACATAGCCACAAACTTGCCATCAGCTACAACTAGAGGTACTGCCTCAACCCACTTAGTAAAATAATCAGTAGCTGTGATGATAAACTTATGTCCTCTTGAAGAAGAAGGATGTATTTGACCTACCAAGTCAAAGGCCCATTGCTAAAATGGCCAAAAATTGATGAAGGGAGTAATCTCTTTAGCAGGAGCATGGATCAAATTCTCATGAAATTGGTATTGCTTACAAGTCATGGCATATTGAATAGCTTCTTTTTCCATATCTAGCCAGTAGTAACCAGCTCTAATAAGTTTTGAGCTAATGTCAGGCCACTTGAATGAGACCCATAAATACCTTTGTGTACCTCAGCTAGCGCATGTTTGGACTCATCAAGTTCTAGACACCTAAGGAGGGTACTGTCTAGACCCCATCTATACAAGTCATTTGCTATGATGACATAACGTGAAGTAGTACAAATTAGGTGATGCTTTTCATTTTGAGTATAGGTGTCAGGAATGGTTTGGTCATGAAGGTAGGAATAGATATGGTGGTAGTAGGATGAATCATGTCCAATGACTAAATAGATCATACTGGATTCAGGAATGTCATAGGTAGGGTAGTGTAATGCCTCCACCAGGAATTCATGTCTGAAGTCTTTTTCTGGAATTTGTAACATTGAAGCAAGAGTGGCCATAGCATTAGCTACTTTATTCTCTACCCTTGGAATTTGCTAGAAAGAAATGTGTGCAAAATACTGTTTGAGATCATCCACCATTCTTTTGTAAGGTACTAGCTTGTCATCTTTTGTTTGATAGACATCATTAACTTGGTTGATGATTAACTGAGAGTCTCTAAAGACCTTGAGCTCATCCACATGCCATTCAATGGCTATCTTCATGCCGTTAATGAGAGCTTCATATTCAACAATGTTGTTTGTGCAAGGAAACAATATTTTGTAAGCTTTTGGTAATGCATATCTTTGAGGTGTTATAAACAGAATGCCTGCATTGGATCCTTGCTGAGTGAATGATCCATCAAAGAACATGCTCCAAGTTTGATGTGTGAGAAGCATGATGGATTCATCTGGGAATTCAATACTCAAAGGCTGGTGATCTTTCAAAGGAGCTTCTGCTAACTGATCAATAATTGCTTGTCCCTTAATAGATTTTTTTTCCACATATTCAATGTCAAATTCACTAAGTATCATCACCCATTTTGCTAATCTACCTGTGAGGGAAGCCTTGCTTAGTAAATACTTTAGTGGATCAATTTTTGCAATAAGCCTTGTGGTGTGAGCTAGCATATAATGCTGCAACTTTTGAGAAGCAAACACTACTACTAGACAAGATTTCTCAATGACAGAATAGTTGATTTCATAAGAAACCAATGTTCTGCTGATATAATATATGGCTCTCTCTTTGTTGTTTTGATCTTCTTGAGCTAGGAGAGCACCCAAAGATGTGTTCATTACTGAGATGTATAGTATAAGAGGCTTCCCATGAATAGGAGGCATCAATATAGGTGGATTAGCAAGATACTATTTAATTAGAGTGAGTCCCCTGTCACATTCTTCATTCCATTCATAAGTCACACAATTATGCAAAGTTTTAGTGAACGGTTGTGACTTGTCGGCCAACTGTCAAATGAAACACCAAATAGATTGTAGCCTTCCTTGTAATGCTCTCATTTGATTGATATTCTTAGGTGGAGGCATGTCCATAATAGCTTGCACCTTTTCAGGATCAACTTCTATGCCTTTAGCTAAAATGATGTAACCCAAGAGTTTCCCAGAAGTGACACTGAATGCACATTTTTTGGGATTAAGTCTGAGACTAAATTGTTCCATGTGGTCAAGTATGGGACCCAAATTTGTAAGATGAGTTCTTTGCTATATAATTTTGGCTAAAGTATCATCCACATAATCCTCCATTGTTTTATGCATCATATCATGGAAAATAGTAGTGATAGCTCTATGATATGTTGCTCCAACATTCTTAAGCCCAAAAGGCATGACATTCCAGCAAAAGGTGCCCCAGGAACATGTGAAAGTGGTCTTTTCTTGATCTTCTTACACAATTTTTAATTGATTATAGCCAGAAAAGTCATCCATCAAGGAATACATCTCATATCCTATTGTCATGTCTACTATCATGTCAATGTTGGGCAGTGAGAAGTCATCTTTTGGGCATGCCTTATTTAGATCCTTGAAGTCTGTACACACACGAATGGTTTTATCATGTTGGTGACTGGGAAAATATTTGAAATCCATTCTACATAATCAATAGTCCTTATGAAACTAGCCTTAAGAAGCTTTTCTAGCTCGACCTTGACCAAAAGGGCCACGTGTGGATGCATCTTTCACAGCTTCTGTTTAACAGGTTTAATACTTGGTGCAATGGAAAAATGGTTCATGATTAGATTGGGGTCTAATCCAGGCATGTTAGAGTAAGTCCATGCAAAGTTTATTTTCTTTCTTTGAAAGAAGTTAGTGAACTATTCCTTTTCTTTTGCAGACAATGATTGTGCTAGATGAATAATTTGTGGAGAAACCTCTGTACCCAAATTTACTAGTTGTGTTGGCTCAATCAATACTAATGACCTCTCTTGAAAGTGGCTTGGAAGCATATCAAGTATCTCATCCTTGGGTGCCTTAGAGAGGTTTTCACCCTCAGATACATCTTTTATTTTTACTATTTTTGGCTCTAATACTGCCACAATGTGGTTTTCACCATTAGAGCATCTATTTTTTCTTCTCTTAATTTTTTGACTAAGATACTTGATATCCACCTCTGTCATGATGACACTACTTTTTCTAGTGGAGGACATCATAGGCTCAATATAATGGAGGTAACAGGCTAAATCATGATCATTCTGGAATGTTAGGACTTCATTGGATGATGAGGGGGAGTTCCAGTTTATCAGATCAGGATGACAGAGTGAAAGGCAAGTAGTGACTGGTTCAATCACATTCACTGTATAACCATCAAAAGCATGGATGAGAAAGTCAAGACCTAGAGTGATCTCCTCCAAAGGAGCATTCAAATCCCTATAAGACCCTACATCGAAAGTAGAGGACAAGTTAACACCGGTGGCATCTAATTCATGCAACCTAACATTAGACCCTTCACCTACTTTGAGAAGTCTTTCATAAGTATGTGCCATGTCTATATCATTATCAGAAGTAGCATCAAATAAAGAGTCAAACTCATACTCATGTGATTTAGTACTTGATGTGGGAATTTCACTAACACTAGTAGCATCATCAAACTCATTATTATCTCTTGTGGCATTAACAGTTTGTTGAATTTGTTCTTGTTCAAGATGCTTTTGAAAATGTGGCGGCCTGTATTGTTCACCTGGAAAATTGGGATCATCATTTAGTGTTTCTTTCCATTTCTCATATGTGAATTGATGCACTAAAGAGGTTTTATCAGAATCAGTATTAGTATCAGTATCAGTCTCTACCATATGGACAAGTAAAATAGGTTCATCAGGTTCTGCAAAGAGTGTAGCAAGTTTCAGAGGAATAGGATATGGAAATGTGTCTTCATCAAAGCTAGCCTTTGGATTTACCTCTGGAGTAGTATCTTCAAATTCTAACTCAGGTTCAAGTTCAGGTTCTGGCACAAATTTGTTTATCCCTAAATGAAAGGGGATCTTCTTGAAGCCTAAGCCAGTAGTATCCTTTGTGTTGCGACCTGTAGCTTCAATGGGTTTCAGTAATATATTGTCATTCCTTCCTATGGGACCACTCCCCTTATAGCCGAAGTGCTTCATGATCTTGAAGGCTTCACTATATGGCTCTTGTTCTAAGTCTGGAGGAGGAATAGTTATTTCAGCTATCTCTTTTCCTTTATAGATCCAGGTTGTGATAGCCCTCTCTTCATCCTCATCTTCTAAAGGTGTAGAGGCCCGTACAAAGGCACCATTGTAGATTGTTTGAGGAGGGTCATCAAATTTTTTTTTATTCTCAGAAGGTCTCCCATAAGAGCGTGGAGATGGAGGTAGAGCAGCCAGTGATAGCACAAGTTAAATTTGGTATTCTCCCATACATGTATCCTTAAGTTTCAAGGTTTGTTCCATTTCCTTAAGCTTAGCATCATAAAACTTATTGGACTCTCTGTTAGTCAGAACAAAGCTATCTGCAGATTGTGCAAGAGTGTTGCAAGAGTAATTGGTATTAGCAAGCACAGTGACTTCCACCCCATGGAATGGAAAATTAATGCATTGATGGTACATAGATGGAACAACCTGCATCTCATGAATCCATGGCCTACCCAACAAGATGTTGTAGGCAAGAGGAATGTCAAGAACTTTAAAAGTAACATCTCTCTCAATAGGTCCTACGTAGATAGGTAGAACAACTAAGCCTTGGGACTTGCAGTCTTCCTCATCATAAGCTTTGATGGTAATCTTTTTATGGGTGTTTATACAATTTTCATCATAACCAAGTTGGGTAAGAAGCTTAGCATAAAAGATATTCAAACTAGCACTATTGTCTATGAGCACTCAGTGGACACATTTAGGACCTATCATGACCTCTATATGAAAGGGAGCGTTATGTAGATGACTCAAAGAGTGATCATCTTCTTGAGAAAAAGGATAGATAATGAGGCGGGGTCAAATGACCCACCATAGATTGGAACTGGTTAAGATAGAGATCCTTTGGAACGTTTGCCTCGGTGAGGGCTTTATCCAAAATCTTCCTGTGAGCAAGCGAGATCTTCAATAACTCAAAAATGGTAATCTAAGAATTAGTTCGCTGGAGTTGATCTAAGATACTATAACTAGCTGAGCTAGTTGTAGGGATAGATTTTGTGTTCTTTTTGGCAGGGCCAACAACAGTCTTATCTGTAGTTTTCTTCAGAGTGGATGTAGAAGTATCGAGACCTTTCAAAACAACTCTTCCTCATGATCGAGTAACAACATTAGCAAAATATTGAGGTTGTTTAGATTCAGATGAATGAGATGCAGAACTACACAAGATGAAAGGAGTCTTAGGTTTCAGAGCATCACCACTCTCCCTTTAATAGTAATCATGTCATAGTACTACTCCAATAAGGTTTGATCATACCAATAACATTGTCATCATTAGTGTATGTGTAATTGACTTTAGCATTGGTATTCTTGGTGTTTGAAGACTCACCCTTCTCATGAGGAGGGAAGGGATCCTTAAATGCTTGATGGTCTGAATTCTTGTTATGGCCATCCACAACAATGTCACCACTATCAATCAAATCTTGGACCTTATGTTTTAGTTGAAGACAAGTAGAAATCTTATGACCCTTATTCTGGTGATAGTCACAATAGGCGTTGTCATTCCACCAATGAGGTCATGGTTGTGGGTCATAGAGACACTTTTCCAAAGGAGTAAGAATCTGATTCTACATAAGAGTTTTATAGACCACATCAAGTGGTTCTCCCAAGGAAGTGAATTCATTCTTGGGTCGAGATGCCCAAGGTTTGTTTCTAGAAAACCTCAAAGGTTGTTGATTTTCCACCACAAGCTTTTCAACCGCTTTAACCGCTTGTATGGTGGAAGAGAGATTAAAAATAGACTTAGCAAGTTTCAGGGTCACATTGTCGACCACTCCATCACTCAAAATGTCTCTATTCTTGTTAACAAACTTCCCTTTATCCTTATTTGAGTTTGAAGATCCCTGTTTGTTGTCTTTAATCAAAGTCAATTCACCTTTCTTGATCATGAAGGCTTCTATTCACACTACTTGTTTAATCATGCTATCAAAGATTAGAGGACCTTGTAATTGCACTTGGTATCTAAAGTCTGGGACAAGATTGTCTAAGAAAATTTTTAGTCTCTCAGACTCTGGTAGCTTGTGAGGACACCTTGTACATAATTGTTTCCACCTTTGGAGAAATGTTAGGAAAGATTTGGTTTGTCACTGTTTTAAATTGCAAAGATCTCAGATTTTGACTAGATGCTGAATATTATGTGAGTAATGTTGGAGAAATAGATTACCCATTTCGTCAAAAGTCTTAATGCCAATGGGTAATCTAGAAAACTATTCCATAGCGGGTCCACCCAAAATATGAGGAAATAAGCACATAAGATATGTTTGATCATGCATGAATTCCATAGATAATGCGCCAAACTCCCTCAAGTGATCTTGGGGAACAGTTGTACCCAAGTATTTATCATATTTAGGGAGCTCTACACCTCTGGGAAAAGGTGGCATATGAAGACTTCTATTGAAGGGGAAAGGACAAATACTTTCCATTGTGAATTGTTGTGTGGGTTTGTCCTTATTCTTAGCAAGTTGACTAATCTGATCTTGCATGTCTTGGACCATCTTTTGCAACTTTGCAGTCTTAGTTTCTTCTTCCTTGGTCATGAGTGTTTCAACTTGATAGTCTGGGGGTAACTTGGCCCCTTGTTTAGCTAGCTCAAGGAATTATTTTCCCTTCTCCTCTAGAAGGAGGATCTCCATCATCTTAATAAGACCCTTGTTTTCTTTCGCAACATCTATGTTATTTTGAGTTATGGTGTCATCACCATCATTGCCAAGGATCTCATAAATACTTGGGACTTGATCTTGAGTCTGATCATAAGGAGTAGGGTGATAAAGATACACTGGTTGACCACCTTGAGCTTTGTTTTGAGCTTGATGTTGATCATCTTGGGTTTGATCATGGCATTTCTTATTTTGAGGTTGGGCATGACATTGGTTATTGGAAGATTGACCACAATGCTGGTTGTTTTGGGACTGATATAAAGTTTGGCTATATTTGCCTGGTTGAAAGTTGAATGGATCTCCCATCTTGTCAATGGAGGACTGTGTAGCAATTGAAGCCTCAGTAAAGTGATGTGAACAATGTCAAAAAGGTGTAGCTAAGGTAACTTTTAATGAATGAACAAGATCAAAAGATTTAAAAAATTTAAATGAGAAGATATCATCAATAGTATCACTAGGTTCAAATGAGTCACTATTTTCAGTAGGATCAACAGGTATGAAAATAGGATTAGTCTGAGGAAAAGGCCTTTCAAAGTTATGAAATAATGAATTGTTTTGGAAGAATGAGTTGTCTTGACCTTGGAATGAGAAACTAGGTTGTGCTTCAAACAATGGATTAAAAAACTCTTGGAAAATGGAGATGATTGAGATGAGCTATCTTTCAAAGTACTCAACGAAGAACTTGAGGATTCCTCACAAAGTTCAAATTTCACAATGGATTTGGGATGATCTATTTATTGATTAGGAGGTTCACTTATACCTTGACTAGTATTCTGAATGGGATAAGTTTTACCACTTCTAGTCGTGATAGTCATAGACAAAGATGAAACAAGAGAAGACTAAGGATGATGCAAAAAATCTATCTCTAGGAATGATGAAAAGGAGATAAAGGCCAGAACAACCAAGATGTGAGATGCACCTGGTATGAATTGTCAGGAGTATGGCTAGAATAGCTGAGATAAGACTATCACAACATGAGATACAAAAGCACAAAGAGATGAGATAAAAATCAAGGAGACAAATGAGAGTTTCAGCAAAATCGATCAGTTCACAGCTCGAGACACTCAGTTTTTGATAATGAATGATAGGAAAATAGATAAACAGACCTTAGACAAAAACCAAATTAGATAAAAAGTCAACCAGTCAATAGGAAATAAGCCTCTATTTTTGAAATCTGGGGTACAGGTTCACACGAGAAAGTGCAAGGCCACATGAGAAAAGACCAGGCTTCACCGAGAAAGTGCAAAGCCATGCGAGAAAGTGTAGGATTTCTAAAACTTTGCGTGAGAAAATAACAGTGTCTGACAAAGTTAATGCAAATTTTGAGATAAAATTCAAGTTCTGAAGTACAGTCTGAACAGTTTTATGACTAAAAATCTAGTTTCTAAACAAGTTTGAAGGACAATTTAATCAACAATCTCAGTTTGAAGGTTTCAAGCACTCATTTTCAAGCATAAAGGTTTGATTGAGCAATGGTGACACAAGAAGTAGTCGTAAAAAGACCTACTAAGGACAAAGCAACTTGGTAGTATTGAGGGATTCTTTGTTTAATCATGATGGACAAGTTGAAGAATTGATAACAAACACATAGTTATCCCTACAAAAAAAAATGGTCAGAAGCCAAAACCTTTTCCCCACTGCTTATGCACATGTGTGCACCTCACATAGTCGTGTCACCCCCTAGAGGGCACTCATGTTTTGGGTGTTTCCAAGGACTCAATAGTATATATTTGAAGGTTACCCTTAAAGCAGGGGCTAGCGTCATATACCACCTTCAAGCATCCAGGTGCATGCCTATGGTGGGAATCTATGGGAGAGTTTCTTCCCCCTCCCTGTGCAAAGATTATGACTCCTTTTGGAGGTGAACCAGGTAGGCAACTAACTAGGGAAATTTCTTAGTGGGCTTCTATTCACACTAATCATCGATGCCTTCGATATAGGGATAGGGCCTCATAGCCACACCAACAACTGAAAGTTATACACCCCTAAAAGTAGGGCTAGGAGTGGTGCCACTTAGTACAACAGATGAAGCCTTCTCAAGATGATGTCAAAATCAAGAGAAGGAAGTTAACATAGTTTTGGAGTCTATAGAATCAAAAAAACATTCTTTATTATAGTGAGGTGGAATCATCGGTGATAGGTGCGTACTCACTTGGGTCATTCCCAAAGGTTCAACTTCTGGTAGGCCCTCTAAATGTGACACAACTTGGTTTAGATCTGAGGGTTTGATTTTCTATTTCTCTCAAAGAGAGAAGAGCATACTTCTCTACCTCTTCACTTCACTTCACCCAAACACATCAAGAAAATTCATCACCGAGTTAGCTTCACTTCACCAAATCCATAAGCTTTTGGGTTTCTTGCTCTCTCAAAGAGAGAAGAGCATAATCCCTTGGCAAGTAGAAGTGTTAAAGATTCACTACCTTTCTCTGCTTCCCCAAGTATCCATCATTCTAGCAACATCTGGGTCTCAGTTTCATCCGTGGGTGTCAATTCCACGTAATGAAGAGCCTATTTCCCTACTTTGATATCAGGACCTTTAAGAAATTTTAACGGAGCCCTAATTAGACTATGTGAATGAAAGCAAGAAAACAAACACAAAGTTTTAATTATTCTTTGGCAATCATCCTGCAATCAAACCATTAGCAAGTTTTAAGATCTTCGACAAAGTGGCCTATAGACCACTATTATGTTGTGATAAAAATAGAGATATAAAATAAACAGCAAAAACCAGATGTCAGAAAAAAACAACAGAAAATTACAGAATCTGGAAATTTTAATTGTCTGACAGAGAAACTTCGCATGAGGAAGTATAGCATTGTTGGAAACTGAATTGAAACAATTGTTGTATTGTCATTGATGTCAAACCTTAATTGGTAAGACTATTGCTACTTAGGAAAGTACTATATCTATTTGAGTGTTGCTAAGGGGCTAAGCAAGGTTGGTAACAATAGCACCTAGGGAAAGGTTGATTTATCTTGATATGACAAAGTGTACTTGACTATGTTGCACTATGATGAGATAATGTATTGTTTATCTTAGTAAGACTGAAGACTAAACTGGTAGGCTTAATCGAGCAAAGAATGGAAAAATCATGTTTAAGCCGAGTGATGTTAGTGTCGATCGAGTTAGTATATGCCGAGGAAAATTATAGTGTCGACCGAGCATTAGTAAATTGCCGAGGAAGATAGTGCAAGCTGAGGAAATAGTTTTAGTATTGACCGAGCATTCTACATGAAGAATGAGTGAACAATCACAGTATTGACCGAGCATCAACAATTTTATGTTTGAAGAGAATTTAATTTTGGAGCCGACATTGTTGAATTCTTGGATTATGTAAAACATTTTGACTTTATTTATTGATTGTTTGGAAGCATTAAATGCATTGTAAAATATTTTATTGTAAATCTTTAAGAGATTTGAGATGATTCTAGAAAAGGATCCGAAGAACATAAAGTGGGTAGATTCAATGAATTTGACCTAACCCTAAGATCTATGAATGAGATTGAGTGGCAAAAGATGAGTTAACATAACTGAGGAAAATATAAGGGAACCTGAACATTGTGATATGTATGCACATGGTGAACAGAGAATGCTAGAAGAGAAAAGTTTTATTGACTGAATAAGAAGAAAAGGCTAAAGGAGAATGGTGGTGATTGCTTGAAGAAAAGTTCCGAGCAAATCAGAGATGGAAATGGAAAAGTTTCAAAGTCAATAAACCAGCATTAGTGTACAGAATCAGATCTGCTATTTGCAAAGTGAGTTGTATATTTTTTAGATAATACTGCTGCTACTTTCTAACCATTGTAATAGGAAAAATCCTTGTAATAGAGGTTGACCTAACAGTCATATGTTAAATCCTTTGAACAAGGTTGCATTCTAATGGAGTGTATGTAAGTCCTATGACTAGGCTCATTTTTAACAGGGTGATTGAAATCCTTTAACTGGGTCAAATTTGACAGTGTGTATTGTAACCTTTGACAGGGTTGGCTTTTTATGGAGCTCATTTCAAAAGAGTGAAAATAATAGTAGCATGTTACAAAGTGGTTTTTCCCAAATTGGGTTTCCACTATAAATCTTGGTGTTTATACTTGTGTGAATGTTTAGATCTGAACATTACTATGTTTTACAAGTTAAGTTACAGCTAGGTAGTGGACTGCATTGTTAGATGTTTCTATTATTGAATCAGTGATGACCGAGTTTGTTTTGGTTTTGGATTTGATTTAAGGATAAGTTTATGAGATTGTTTTATACATTAGGACCTGAGAACAACTAATTCAGGCCCCCTCTCTATTGTTCTAAATCATATTAACAATTGGTATCAGAGCTCAGTTGGTTATTATTAGTGTTGATAGAAATCAAGTTTAAAGGGGCTTGAAGCAAATGATTAGGATGTATAAGAAGGAGGTACCGAAGCTGAACAAGGAAAATTTTCCTACATGGCAAAGCTTGATGAAGCTACATCTGGCTGGTATTGGTGACTCTGCAAAGTACTACATTGATAATAGTTATGTCTCACCTATCGCACCTTTGACTGCCGAAGAAATGAGAGCTAAGCAAGAACATAATCAGGCAATGCTGGAAATTGCATCTGCCCTAAGCTATCCAAAATTTGAGGACATTAAGGATTGGACAACTACAAAGGATATGTGGGACACTCTTGCAAGGATCTATGGTGGTGACTTGAATGTGCTGAAAGCAGAGGTTGAGAGTCTTAGAGGTAAGTTTGATGAAATGAGAATGAAAGAAGGTGAAAACATTGCACAATATTGTAGTAGAATAAAAGAAGTTGTGAATGCTATTAGAGGAGCTAATGGGACTATTGATGATGAAACTATAATTGGGAAAGTATTAAGAACTCTGTGTCCTATTTATGCTATTAAGATATCAACTATTCAAGAATCTAGACGTAACTCTACTAATGTGCTTACTTTGGAAAGTTTGGTTGGTAAGCTGACTGCTTTTGAATTCTCTAATTATGATAATTTCACTGTTGGAAGCATTGGAAATGTTGAATCTTCTTTTAAGTCACAAATAGTTCTGAACAAGCCAAAGAAAGAAAAAGAAAGATGCATCAATGAAAGTGAAAGTGAAAGTGATAGTGAAAGTGACAGTGACACCTCTGATGAAGAACTAGAAGATCTAGAAGCTCTTATGGCTAGAAGATTGAGAAGGGGAAAAGGAAAGTATAAAGGTAAACTCCCTATTATATGTTTTGCATGTAATAAAGTTGGTCATATAGCTGCTAGATTTCCTGACAAGAAGGATAAAGATGATGAAAGTTAAAGCAAACACAAAGACAGAAGAGATGACAGAAGCTACCGATGGAACAAAGACTACAAAGGAAAATGTAAGAAATCTTGTTACATTGTTGAAAAAGAGACTGACACTGATAGTGATGATTTTGAAATTGAGTTAGTTTATGTGGCAATGAAAGATGAATCTAATGAGGATGAGAAAACTACATTGTTATCCTATGTGAACAAGAATGATAAATGGATTATTAACAGTGGCTGTTCACATCACATGACTGGTGACAAAAATAAGTTTGAGACCTTACATCATTACAGAGGTAAAAGTGTAAAATTTGGTAATGATGCACCATGTCATGTTAGAGGAAAAGGTTTGATTAAACTAACTAATAAGATATCGTGTGAAAATGCATATTGGGTTGAAGGTCTTAATTATAATTTGTTAAGTGTTGCCCAGCTTAACAAAACTAGTTACCGAGTGGAATTTCATCACAAGCGAGCTAAAATATTTAATGTTGTTGGAGAACTGATTGGAAGTGGAGATCAGACTAGAGGTAATTTGTTCTATCTTAACCTATCTGAAGAAACATGTTTGATTGCACAACTTGTTGATATCTGGTTATGGCATAAAAGGCCGTGTCATGTTAACTTTGACAATCTGGTAGAGATAAGTAAGAAGAAAAAGGTAAGAGGTCTACCTAGATTAAAGAAACCTGAGGATGTGATGTGCAAGGAATGCCAGTTAGGAAAAATGACAAAGTCAAGTTTCAAGAGAAAATCCTTTACTTCTGAAAACATTTTAGATTTGGTTCATACTGAATTTTGCAGACCTATGGGTGTACAAAGTTACTGTAGTGCTAGATACTTTATCTTATTTGTTGATGATCATACTAGGATGATGCATGTGATGTTTCTAAAAGAAAAATATGAAGCTTTTCAATATTTTAAGTGGTATTTGGCTAAGGTTGAAAAGGAGATAGGTAGGAACCTGAAATGTCTTAGATCTGACCGAGGTGGAGAATTTATATCAAATGAATTTAATCTATTTTGCAATGATAGAGGAATTAAAAGATAGATGTCTACACCTAGAACACCTCCACAGAATGGTATAGTAGAAAGGAGAAATAAATCTATCTTGGATTGTGCAAGGACATTGATGATTGAAAAGAATGTGGCACAAAAATATTGGAAAGAAGCTATAAGCACTAATGTCTACACTCTTAAAAGGGTATAGATCAAGAAAGGTACAAATGTGACACCTTATGAATTATGGCATGGACATGCACCAAGTGTTAAATACTTTAGAATCTTTGGAAGTAAGTTCTATATATTAAAAGACACTAGGAATGAAAAGTTTGATGCTAAGAGTGATGAATGCATATTCCTAGGGTACTCCACAAAAAGTAAAGCTTATAAGTGTTTGAACTCTAAGACTAACAAAATTTTGGAAAGCGTGAATGTCAAAATTGATGAGTATGCAGAAAGAAATGAAGCTGACAGTAAAAGAGAACCAAAATATTATAGATCTTTTGTGTACATTAAAGAAGAAGAAGAGGCAAGTAACAAACTTGCACCTGATGCTGAGTCTCAGGTAAGCAATGTCGAGTGACAGATAGAAGTTGCCGAGCATCAGGAAAATAGTGCTGAGAGAGAACAAGAACATGACGAGCTACAAGAAAATGTTGTTGAGTATCAGGAAGAGGTTGCCAAGCATTCTGAAGTTGAATTTGACAATCTTGTTGAGGAACATGATGAAATAGAGGAGAGAATAGCTAAACCTGTTTTGGCAAAATATGTAAGAAGACATCATAAGCCTGATCAGATAATTGGAGACAAAGATACTGGAATCTAGACTAGAAGTAAGACTAAGGATCCAACATGTCTACTATGTGAATTTGAGCTAAAGACAACTAGAGAAGCATTGGAGAATGAAGACTGGATACAAGCAATGAATGAAGAAATTGACCAAATTGAGAAGAATGATACTTGGACTCTGGTGCCAAGACCTGAAAAAAAGAATGTTATAGGAACAAAGTGGGTATTTCAGAATAAGATGAATGAAAATGGTGAAATCACTAGGAACAAAGCTAGTCTGGTATGCAAAGGCTACGCACAAGAAGAAGGAATAGATTTTGGGGAGACATTTTCCCCTGTAGCTAGATTGGAAGGAGTAAGAACTCTGCTTGCATATGCTTCTTATAAAGATTTAAGGGTATATCAAATGGATGTCAAGTCTGCATTTTTGAATGGTATACTAGAAGAAGAAGTTTACATAGAACAACCAGAATGTTTTATTGATCCAAACAGAAGACACATGGTGTGAAAAATGAACAAAGCATTATATGAATTGAAGCAAGCACCTAGAGCATGGTATGAGAGGTTGCACAACTACTTGATACAAATTGGATTTTCAAGAACAAATGACACAAGAAATCTGTACATGAAGGATGAAGAAGGTAAAGGTATCTTGTTGGTAAAAAAATTTGTTGATGACATTATTTTTGGTGGACAAGATTCATTATGTAAAAGTTTCTCAAACAAAATGCAAACTGAATTTGAAATGAGTATGTTTGGTGAGATCAAATTCTTTGTTGGTTTACAAGTATATCAAAAGAAGAATGGAATTTTCATTACACAGTCTAAGTATGTAAATAAAATACTAAAAACTTTTGGGATGGAAGATGCTAAACCTGTGGGAACTCCTATGGTTACTAGACAAAAGTTATCTAAGAATGATGATGCTGCAGAAGTGAATCAGACTTTGTACAGATCTATGATTGGAAAATTGTAGTATGTTGTACACAGTAGACTAGATATTGCATTAGCTATTGGGATTGTGGCAAGATTCTCTGGCAATCCTAAGGAAACACATATGATGGCCGTGAAAAGAATTATGAGATACTTGAAAGGAACTATTGACTATGGTCTATATTATAAGAAGGATGACAAATTTGAACTTTGAGTTTATATAGATGCTGATTGGGCAGGAAATGTAGATGAAAAAAAGAGTACAAGTGGTGGAGCTTTCTTTCTTGGATAGAGATTAGTCTCCTGGACAAGGAAGAAAATAAATTGCATTTCCCAATCTACTGCTGAGGCCGAGTATGTTGTTGTTCCAGTGAACTATTCAAACTTGGTATGGATAAAACAATTTTTGATAGGCATGAAAGAAGAAATCACTAAACTTATTATTTTCTATGACAACATAAGTTCTATCAATATTTTTAAGAATCCAGTGATGCACACTAAGACCAAACACATTGCAATCAAGTATCACTACTTGAGAGAATTAGTACAAGACAAAGAAGTCCAAATGGAATATGTGAATAAAAAAGAACAATTAGAAGACATATTCATTAAAGCTTTACCCAAAGAAGCTCATGAGTATTTGAGAATTCAATTAGGGGTTCTTCCCCTAACTGAGGTTGCCTAGACAAGCTAGGAGCATTGCATCAAGTATGCTACAATAGAACATTTGAAAAATTGATGCAGAAGATTGTCACACTTTAGGGCTGGCCTAGAGTTGTGAAGAGAAGCAGAGATAAGGAATCAGTCATAAGCAAGATGACAGAGGGAGAAACACTGAGCTGCACAGATATTATCTACATCTGATGGATGTATGTTTTAGTTGCTGCTTTGGCATTTTTGTCAAAGAGGGAGAATATACTGATATGATAACACATGAGATATGATAACACATGATACTAAAAACTAAGAGTTGATGAGCTGATGGAACTAAAAGATAAGGATGATGAACTAAAATGAAGAATCAGGATAGAGGGAGATCTGAATACTTCTAACGGTCATAGGAGTGAGGCTTATAGGATTCTGAATTAGAATGAAGCCAAGGATATTATAAATAATTTTCTAATGGACAGATAAGATTTTGGATTGGTTGGTAATCCATGTGTTATTCAGGTGATATCATATGGTGTTGCCATCAATGCCAAAGAGGGAGATTGTTGGAAATTGAATTGGAACAATTGTTGTATTTTCATTGATGTCAAACCTTAATTGGTAAGATTGTTGCTATTTAGGAAAATACTATATATATTTGAGTTTTGCTAAGGGGCTAAGCAAGGTTGGTAACAATAGCACCTAGGGAAAGGTTGAGTTATCTTGATACTACAAAGTGTACTTGACTATGTCACACTATGATGAGATAATGTATTGTTTATCTTAGTAAGACTGAAGACTAAACTGGTAGGCTTAACTCAACAAAGAATGGAAAAATCATGTTTAAGTCGAGTGATGTTAGTGTCAATCAAGTTGGTATATGCCGAGCAAAATTATAGTGTCGACCAAGCATCAGTAAATTGCCGAGGAAGACAATGCAAGCTGAGGAAACAATTTTAGTATTGACTGAGTATTCTACATGAAGACCGAGTGAACAATCACAGTATTGACTGAGCATCAACAATATTATATTTGAAGAGAATTTAATTTTGGAGCCGACATTGTTGAATTCTTGGATTATGTAAAACATTTTGACTTTATTTATTGATTGTTTGGAAGCATTAAACACATTTTAAAATGTTTTATGTAAATCTTTAAGAGATTTGAGATGATTCTAGAAAAGGATTTGAAGAACATAAAGTGGGTAGATTCAATGAATCTAACCTAACCCTAAGATCTATGAATGAGATTGAGCGGCAACAGATGAGTTAACCTAACTAAGGAAAATATAAGAGAACCTAAACATTGTGATATGTATGCACATGGTGAACAAAGAATGCTAGAAGAGAAAAGTTTTATTGACTAAATAAATAGAAAAGGCTGAAGGAGAATGGTGGTGATTGCTTGAAGAAAAGTTCCAAGTAGATCAGAGATGGAAATGGAAAAGTTTCAAAGTCAGTAAACCAGCATTAGTGTACGGAATCACATCTGATATTTGCAAAGTGAGTTGTATATTTTTTAGATAATACTACTGCTACTTTCTAACCATTGTAATAGTCAAAATCCTTTTAATAGAGGTTGACCTAACAATCATATGTTAAATCCTTTGAACTAGGCTCACTTTTAACAGGGTGATTGAAATCCTTTAACCGGGTCACATTTGAGAGTGTGTATTGTAACCTTTGACAGGGTTGGCTTTTTACCGAGCTCACTTCAGAAGAGTGAAAATAATAGTAACATGTTACAAAGTGGTTTTTCCCAAATTGGGTTTCCACTATAAATCCTAGTGTTTATACTTGTGTGAATGTTTAGATCTGAACATTACTATGTTTTACAAGTTAAGTTACAGCTAGGTAGTGGACTGCATTGTTAGATGTTTCTATTATTGAATCAATGATGACCGAGTTTGTTTTGGTTTTGGATCTAATTTAAGGATAAGTTTATGAGATTTTTTTATACATTAGGACCTTAGAACAATTGATTCACCCCCCCCTCTCTATTGTTCTAAATCATATTAACAATGCGCAAGAAAGTACCAGGGCTTGCATGAGAGAGTACACTATCGTGCGAGAGAGTGCTATAGGGAGAAAAGCTTTGCGTGGTATGCTCAGGAATCTCATGTGAACTTTCATACACAGAGAAGTATGAACGTATGGTAGATTGAAGAATTCAAAAAAAGTTTAAAAATTAATGAGGCCAGAAATCAAATTTTCTGCCCCACGGTGGGCACCAGAATGTATATAGCTGAATGTGGACCTCTAATCCAACTACAGACACAACATGGTCATTACTCACACAATTGAAAATTACAAGAATGAGTATGGATTACTCAATTCAAAATTCATGGTGAAGCGACCTATTGCCTCCTAATTAATTGGGGTGTTTAATTACTCTCAGATTGGAGAGCCAACAACCATCAGATTGAGTTAATATGGAGGATTTGAAAGCTAGAATGATAAGCAAAGTGAAATTAATCTAAGAATGGAGATGCAATTTGTAATCTAAAATGAAGTACAAATTTTAATCTAAGAGCTTGAAGTAAATATGAAATGTAGATTTTAGTCTAAAAAAGATTCAAAGAAAGATGATAATTAACTAATAGCAATGAAGAGATTAATCTACTATGGAGGCAATTAGCACTAAATGAGAGCAAACTAAATTAATGCAATAAGCTTTGAAAATATGTAAATAGTTGAGACAAAATTTCTCTATAGTCTATGTGCTTTCAAATTGCTCTCCTTTTGAATGAAGGAGAAGGTTCATTAAATAGGCAAGCTCGGGGAGAGAATGAAGAGGTTCTTGAAAATGTACGGTTGCCTCTTCATTCCCAATTGAGACAAATATTGAAAGATTTATTTAATTAAGAGAATGAAATATTGCCACATATGGGTGACCATTTGAGTAGTTTGAATTATTAAATTCAAATAAAGAGATGTCCATTCAAATAACTAAATAAGATTAATTCCCTTTTTTGTGTATTAGCTAAAGGGGGTGGATTTTAATTTAATTTAAAGCACTTAGGACTTTAGAATTAAATTAATTTATCATAGGGATTATTTAGCTAATAAAGTTGAATACTTAGGAATTAATTATGTTGTGAGATTAATGCAAATTAGGGTTTTTACAATTGACATCAAGTCAAAATAAAGTCAGGTAGGAGAGAGGAAATTGCCTAGTAAATAGGACTTTGAAGATGTGAAATTATTAGGTGCCAATTTTGGGGTATTACAACTATTACTACTATGAGTTACAAATCCAATGTTTTTAATAGGAAAATAATCACAATTGTTAGAAAACATCTAATAACTCTCAACAAAAATATTTTGACATCTATATCTCAATCAAAATCAGAAATATCAAGAGCTAGATCAACATTAACAAAAAAATTAATAGATGTATACAATCATCTTCTATTGGAACCATGATCAAATTTAATATCCTTACAACAAAACATAGCTTATCAAATAGAACAAGGGGCATCTTTAAAATATCAATCTCAAGGGTAGATAACTTCAGTTCAATAAGATCGTACCATTGTGAGTTCTAAGAACCCTATAGGTGTGAAAATTTCATGATTAATTAGCACTCACCTTAGTATACTTCCATTTCAACATACCTAATAGGATTTCATATGGAACTTAATGGACACCTAAATTCAAATATGGGTCCTATGTTATTTCATTTTCATTTAAAATTTAGGTATATCCTTTTTAATAATTTTTTCTCCTTTATTAGTTCTTAAATCCAATAATTTATTTCCCCACATAGGCCCTATGTTACCATTTCTAGCCTTTGTTATCTATCCTTGCCTTGGAATCTAGTATCTCCTAGTTATCTTAGACCCATAGTGTAAATTTAAGCTCTGATTAGTGGGTATAGGGTGAATAGGTGACCTATACCTAGGCATATGGTACTTAGGCATCCTATATCCCAATTTTTGGACTGTAATTTCTATTGAGGGCCTGTCTTGATAATTTAGTAGGATTTCTAGATTTTTGGTTAAAGACTTTATTAGTTTTAACCTCCAAATAATTGTAAGAGACCTATATAAGCACCCCATCTCTTCTCATTCGGTAAATAAAGTTCATAATACAAGGTATCCACATCTACTATCTAGCATACACAGTAGAGATTATTCATCCAAGCATTCAAGATCAAGTCTTGATAATTCTTTAAGTGTTTCAAGGTGTTTCCAAGAAATCTTCTTCATGGATCTAGCTTCTTTCCCTCATTGAAGGTCAAGAAAAGGAGTTCACTATTATGGAAGAAGATCTACATTCATTCAATTCTTGAACTTTTTTGTCCAATCAAGCATTGTGGAAAACTAAAATATACATGTGCACTAGGTTTATTCTTTCATGATTTCCTTTTGGGTATTTATGTTAAGCCAAAGCTATTGCATCAACACATTTTATTGTGCATTTAAACAATTATTTGTATTTTCAAGGTATGATATGCTTCATTTTTTAGATCTAGCCTCCTCTATATGACAACACACTCTCCTTTACTTTAATTAATTTCAAGGTTGAATCCAAAGAGGGGTTTGAATAAGGAAAACCCCTCTATACAATCTTTTATAATTTTCTATGTGCTCAAATAGATGGCAATCCAACCATTGTATATTTTCAAAGCCCAATGAATGATTTATAAAAGTTTCAGGTAAAAGTGTAGGGTATAGGTTGACTAGGTGACTAGTCATCCTATACCCTCAAAATAACCTCATATTTTAACCATAGGCTAGTATTGTAACATATTTTCTATTTCTATTTGCTATAGGTTTCTATCTAATCTATTTTTGTTTGTGTCTACTTAAATTTTTCATCTAGCTTATTTAGCATCCTATCTTGCATCATACCAACACATCCCTTTAAATCCAACTCATCTCAATTCATTATGAGTGAAGGATCATTGCACTCACTTAGCTCTTGAGTCCTACTTGAGCCTACTAGGGTCATCTTCCTTCTGATTGTGCAATAAGGAAAAATGATCTATCCCCCTTTCTTTCATATGTCTCCTTTTTCTTATTGTACATGTTGGTGAACCCAACTTATAACATTTTCATTCTAATATGGGTGTTAGATATTCTTTATGTTCTTGTAGGTTCACCTATTGTACATTTCAGTGAACTCAACTTATAATATTTCCATTTTGATATTGGTGTTATATCTTCTTCTTTTTTTCTTGTATCTAATACATTTCATTCTTAGATCTAATTTGAGGTAGCTTTCATGGAGTTTACTAAGTTAGATTGGTGTGTGATAATTCATTTTGTTACATTTCTCCTTACTTCTCTTTATCAATAACATGGAGTGAATAATGTGTTCTTGCATTTAATGATGTTTATGTTCCTTTACAATGTTCTTGCATATGAAATTATGAGAATGTAAAATGTCTTTCTTCCTTATAAAGAATGTTTCAATATTTTATGTGTTTTTCTCATTCAACTTTTAGCAAAATACATGTAATATATTGATTACATAAGGGCATTTGTTGATGAACCTAAAGATGATACTATCATAAACCACCTTAATCCTTCTCCTCTGGTGCCCATTAATCATGAGGATAGAGACCAAGCTCCTAACAATCCCACATTAGTGAGACCTAGATCCTCTCCTCCTATACCTACCTTAATGGATGGTCTTATGGAAGCTATTTTATGCACTTCTTCAGATTAGTTAAAGAATTCCTCTTTTTATCAAAGCATTTTTTATGATAATTATGTTAAGAATTTTCTTGATGATTTATCTTAGAGAATAATCTTAAGTAGAATTGACGATCTTGATAAGCCTTTTTCTTCCTCCCAACATAAAGAAAATGCATGAAAAGTGATAAGAAACCTAATATCCCCTAAAGTGAGCATTTCCCTTCATATTCCTCTTTATACTACACATTTTCATAAAGCTCAAGATGAATGTCCTTCCCCCTCTACACTAAAGACTAATTATATTGTGGATTATGTCATTAATACTAAAAAATATATTATAGTTTCAATAAGGTCTTGGTATTAATAAACAAGGTATAAAAACCCCCATATATCTTCCTACATAAGTTACTAGATGCGGTCTAGGATTTATACCTCAAGCCACCACTTGGTCTTCTTCCTATCCTTCTTCATCACAAAAAAAACTACCTCTAGTCATTTTTTTACCAACACATCCCATTGTTACACATCCTTTCGATGACCGTTCGAATTTGGCTAAAAGGATGGGTATGTGTAGGATCATGGTATACCAAGCTATGGCCTTAAGTGGAAATGAAAAATCAAAAAATAAAGTTTAGTCAACTTGACATAAAAAGTTGAACATCTTATCAACTTTATGTCAAAAAGTTGAAAAAATAGAATCTGTAGGAAATTGAATGTAGTTTATAAACTACCAGCCCTTTTCTAAAAAAATAATTAATATAATTGTTGAAAATTTTAGATTTCAATGTAGTAGTACAAAAATTTTAGGAAAAAGATAAAAAAAAGTACATGTATGTCTAACCACCTTAATCACAATCAAATGATGATATTTTTTAACAAGATTCTAGATATAATTATTAGACTCATGCCCGTATGTGATGCATTATTTTGTGTAATTATTTTCCACCTAAATAATTAATTATGAATTTTCTACTATAATTTTTTCAGAATAAAAAAACTCTAGTGTCTGGCCACCTTAACTACTTCTAAACTTTACAAAATTGAAAAATTATATTATTTTTCTTATAGTAGGAGAAGCATAGAATGTGATGCATGTTTCAGATTTCAATATCCAAACTACATAACAAACACGTTGACATCAATGACAACACTTCTAACTTTCCAACACCTCTAACCTTGGAAGATGTGCATCAACAATATGTGTGATATTTGGGATCACTTTGGATATTCAGTCAAGATGTTTTAGGTACTCTCTATCTCCCATATAGGACCAATTTTACCATTATTACGTGTTTGTGGCCAATTTTTTGGAATTATCCCTTGTATCTTAATTTGTCCAACCTGGTCGATAATTGGCATTGATCCAGATTGTACAAATAGAAGATCAAATCAGTTTCAAAGGTGTCCCTAAGATGTATGAGATTTGGGTGATGTGAATTTTTGGAAGCATTGTACTATGTAGTGATAGTTGTGGAGTTGAGTTGGTAATTGTTTCTTGAGACATCATTTCAAAAGCATCCACATTCAAATCATAATTTTGGAAGTAGCTTGCTAAAGACTTATATAATTATACTTCATTTCATGTATCTTGTGTCTATACAATGAGTCTCTTCTTTAGGTCCTTTTGTATCCTTCCTTGAGGAAGGCATCTTCAGCTTGTAAGTCATTTGTATCTTTCCTTGGGATAGTGAGTCTTGTCAACAAGCCCAGTAGTGAGCCTCTTGTAATACTTTTTATATATTGTGAGATATTCTCAATGTGGTTTCTCTCTCATTGGGTTTTCCAAAAATCTTCTATTCTCATGTGCATTAGTGTTGAGTTTTTTTATCTTTTATTATTTCTAGTTAATGTTACATGTTTCAAAATTAAAGAAAATCTTTAAGGTTATTATAGACTAATTCACACCCCTACCCTCCTCTTAGTTTCTGGGTTTGTTCAAATTTCTCAAGGAATCTAATAATTTTAGGTGTAATGGAAAGAGTTAGGAATAATCTTGGTAAATTTTTTGTTGCAAACAAATAGAGGACTGTAAAGGGGCTCAAATAATAAAGTAGAAATATTGTTTCCTTTTTTTTCAAAAACTATTGGGTGAGATTCATTCGTCATCATAAATCATCTTAAAAAATAAAAACTACATAACTAAACATTAGAATACATTGTACACCAAGTTAGAATTCTTTTATCAAAATTAGAGTGCTATGAATGTGTCCATTATTATAAAAAATTTGTAAAGAAGCCAAAACTCTAGAATTTTCTCTTGCAAACAAAGAAATCAATTCATAGGAAGGGTACCAAGAATACATTGGAATCTAAATAAAAATTGTTAATGATCAATAAATTCAAGAAATGACCTTCCTCTTTCTTAATAGCTTGGCTCCTTAATTGATGCATCAAGTTGAAACTATATATATATATATATATATATATATATATATATATATATATATATATATATATATATATATATATATATATATATATATATATATATATATATATATATGAATTCTTCTATGGTGTATTTGTAAAATTATTAACTTAAAAATATATTTCTTGACTCTAAAGTACATTTTCCTTAGCTATGAAATCATGGAAAGAGTGAGATAAGAACATAATTAGATCTTGATATCTCTATTGATGGACATATTACATTAGATTATTCTACTAAAATTGGGAAATTTGACATAGGGTGGAAGAATTGTTTTCTTTGTGCCCCAAATATAAACATTTATAAAATCTTTCCTAATTCTTTTTATCACTTTAGACTATTTCAAGAACTAATATGACATAATTCAACTATGATTTTTAAGGATCATCATTTCCTTTTCTTAGTCTCCCCAACACAATCATTCTTAATTGTGTATATGTTCAAGGACATGAATTCAATATATTTTAATGGCTAATTAGTCTCACATAAAATTTCCTTGTGGTGAGAAATATTTATATTTTCTCATCTATGTAGTGCCCCTCCATAGTTTGTTTTTTAGTTTTGTATTACCAAACTCTTTTAGGCCATATTCATGTGTGCGTTGATATTTCAGTTTTATTATGATATTGGATGTATGACACTACATGGTGAATTTTAATAAATGGATAATTATGATGGTTATATTGATGCAGTTATATGTCGTTAGTTATGATGATGTTGTACTTGTTTCAAAATGATGCTTACGATGATGATTATACTTACCCCATACTTGCATGTGTATGGAGTTCATGCATGCTTTTATTTTCTTGTATGATGTGCTTGATATGGTTGAGGAACAAAGTCATAATTACCTACTTCTGAGATCCACACGATGTCCCAATCCCCACCATTATTATCTTATATATCTATCTATCTATGTATCTATCTATCTATGCGGGTTTTGTATGCATGTTTTCAGGTATCAGATATCGACTTCCCTGAATTGTCAGGATGAGTGTGCCCTATCACTATTCTCAATGGTAAAAGAGGGGAAATAATATTAAGATCCAAATCCTAACCTAAGCCACACTATTGTCCTGAAATAGTGGACAAGATTTTGATATTCCTACCCTTTTAAACTCATCCAGTTGAGGTGAGTTTATATCCCTGTTCTTGAGTATGAATGTGGGTCTTTAGGTTCTTT
This sequence comes from Chamaecyparis obtusa, assembly GCA_027943335.1. NCBI lineage: Eukaryota > Viridiplantae > Streptophyta > Pinopsida > Cupressales > Cupressaceae > Chamaecyparis > Chamaecyparis obtusa. The sequence goes on from BSBK01010108.1 coordinate 231,146, forward strand.
TGATTTTTGGGTTGTTGGTGTAATTTCTATAATTAGATTAAATTGTGTCATTTAAGTAAATTGGATCTTTGCTATTTTTAGCTATAAGGGATTATTTCATTGGAAATTAATTAAATGTAATTATTAAGTTTAATTTATTATTTAAAAGGTTTATTGTGTGGTAGAAGTATTTAATTAATGAGAATTAATTAAATACATTCACCTTAGAATTATTTAATTGTAAATTTAACCCTTTTCTATTAAAATGTATTTATTAATTTAGGAATTTATTTTAGCATGTGGAAATTATAGTAGACTAAATGTTTTATTTTTAAATTAAGTAGAATGCATTAATTTGCACAAGCAAATTGAGTAAATTAAATTAAAGGTATTAGTTAATATTTAATTAAGTGTTTTCAACAAAAACAAAGTGGAGAAGAGACTTTAGTTCAACTGAAATTATATTGAAAATTAGAGTTTAATTTATGCAAAATCTTTTTGGAGTTGAGTTCCACCTCTTGCACGATGAATGAAATTCCTATATGTTGAGGGTTTGGCCATTATTCTCAACACAGAGATTTTGAGAGATTTTGGCAAAGATTGAATTTTTGAGCAATTGGTTGATAGCTTGGATCTTCTTTGATTTTGGTCTTCGTCAGTTTCATTCTTTGGTGTTTTTGAGGTAGGATTTGATCATCCTAGAAATTTATGTTTTACAATTTCGAAAGGACTATAGTCTTTGTGCTTGTTTGTAGTTGCATGTCTAGGACTCTATTCTATGTATTTTCTCTCTCTTCTTCTCAAATTATAGAATTGGCTTTAAGGAAGATTCATACTACATGTAATCATTGTTTTTCAAATTCTTGTGAATAGATTTCATTAGAGTTGGATTTTGTGTAATTTTGGTAAAATTGTTAATTAATATCTCTTTGGAGAATTTGGTTAAAAGGTTTTCCTATTTATTTTTATAATTAATTCGGTTTTAAAAAAAATACTTCCTACCTTGTTCTAGACCAACCTGTTGTTTTATTCTCATATATTTATATATATCAGTTCTATTTTGTTTTGTTTTAAAAAAAAATGTATATAACTATGTATTTTTAAAATTGGTATTGAGAATTTAATATAAAAAAAATTAATAGAAAAATTTAAAAAGAAAATATAATTAAAAAAATTATTTTATAAAGGTTGGAGGAGGTATTGAAATAAATTACATATTTGAAAAGTAGATTCCGAGCACTAAATTTTATATTACTGAAGTTTTCCAAGATTCAATCTTTAAGTGCTTCAAATTTGGACATCAATTGACATAAATTTTGAAAAACAGAGAAAACACTTCCACTTTTTGGCCCAAAGTGGGACCCAACTTCTTGCAGCCACCCTGGGAAGTGGCTTGTAATTGATGTCATAGCCCACAAGTGGTTGCGAGGATATCCTATTGCAAGTGACTTAATAAGTGATAATTAAATGACATTGAGAGTTTAAAATGAATTAATAAGATATTATGTGCCTCGCCCATGCCTGAGTTCCTGATTGAGTTTTGACTAGGATTGGAGTGGGAAGATTATTTTTGCCTACATGGACTAGATATAGCATGGTTAGTACCTCATCTACACAAGAGGTTATTGATACTGCATAGAGTCACTAGGGTGTGGGGGTCTTGAGAGACTACCAAGATAACCTTAGAGTTGGATCGTGTGATGACACTTCCCTTTATGCATCTTAGGTTTCCTAGTTGTGTTGGTTTCCTCTAGTTGAGTATGTTTTACCTTGTTATCCTATTGAGTCTTTTGAGTAAGAAAGCTTTCAGGATCTCTTCCTTAGCTTTTGTTATGTTGATGTTTGTTATCCATTTGGGATCTTTTGTTATCCCCTCAGCATGGTGGGAGTGGACCATTTAGGTTCTATGAGGTTGGGTGGTGGTGATTCTTAAATTACCATTTGAGATTCTGACATTCATGTACCAGTGTTGGATGATCCATGTAATAGTTGTACCTTCTTGTTTTACATTATGGATATGTATTCTTATCTTCTTATTCTATGTGTCCTTGTATCATTATATCAGTTATTCAAGAGATATCATGTTGTACTTTATCTTGGTTATTATATTGCATACCCTACGACATGTGTAGTAGATGTGGATTATTATGGATACCTTATGGTACTAGTTGTATTTATGTTATCATTTATATGATATTATATTTATCATTCATTTGTATATATGGGATTCGTAATTATATCTATCTAAAGTAATTAATTAATGCTTACATAATCTACGTCAAGGAACCCTTGAGATTTGTAATCTATGTGAGTCGTGTATTATATTGTATTGCTTCCGCATTGTAAAACATTGTTGGTGTTTCTTGTTAACACTTCAAAAAAAAGAATCTGCAAACTTAGTTGCATGTTTAGGTTAATTTCTCATGGGTTCCCTGGCAGGGCATTACACTTGGCATCAGAGCCCGAGTTTCTACACTGGGAACTATGGGAAGTTGTTTTCCCATTAGATGTTTAAACTATCAAAACTTGAAAAAAAAACTTAGACATGCAACACTCTGTATTTTAAACTATCATTTTATATATCATGTCTTTCTTTTATGCTTGGCTAGTTTTGAGTTATCATTCTTTTTTTTGGGTGTTGTAGGAGATATGGTTTCTAGAGCTAGATCTATTGGCAGAGGCCATAGTAGAGGTTGTAGTAGGGGATGTGGGAGGGGTAGGCATCATAGCCCTTCTATGAGTCATAGAGATGAGAGTTTGCATGAGGATAGTGGTGAGCAGCATGGTGATTCTAGAGAGCCTAATACCAGGTATATATTTCAAACCATTCTAAAACATCTACTTATTCTTACAGGATTGAGAGAGGTGAGTCACACCATTCTGAGAATGAGGATAGATAGAGATCCTGGAGTCCTAGAAGGAAGGACACTATTGTTGGTTAGGAAGCCTTAAAGGCTAATTAGATGAGAGATCTTTTGAGATCATGACCTCCTTCCTTTGAGGGTCTCGGTAGTGGTTTTGAGGTAGAGACATGGCTCATTGCATTAGATCAATGTTTTTCTATGCAACAATTCGATACCAATATTAAGACAAGGTGTGTCATCATGCACCTCATAGATTTTGTAGCTATTTGGTGGAAGATTGAAGAGAAGAAACTTGGACTTGGTATGGAGGCTGTTACCTAGGAGTTATTTCTTGAGAAATTTTGGGACTAGTTTCTATTTGATCAATAGCAACAACAACATGTAGATGAAGTTCACAACTTGCAAAAATTAACCTTGTCTATTTAGGATTATGAGCATCGTTTCTTTGAGCTCAATCCCTATGCAGGTTTTGGTTATAATTTAGCACTGATGGTTCAACATTTCATTAGGGGGCTTAATGGTTACATCATTGGGGAAGTTAGGCTTTTCAAACCTGAGACCCTCAAGGAGGTGGTTATTAAGGCTACCTTAGTGGAGGAGAACCTAGCTCACCTTTAGGATCTAGGGGGAATTAGTCGCAGAAGAATGGAAACTCTCAGAACCATTCTACCTTTTCACAAGGTAATCAGGACTAGCAACAGAAGGGGTTCTCTTCCCCATCTTAGGGTGGTGGTTCACAGTCCAAGGACTTCTGTAATGCTCAGTGCATGAAGAGTCATTCTCATAGTCATCATGCTTAGAGTTTTCATCAAGAGGTTAGTAGAGGTAGCTTTTAGCAATCTAGTGCACCTTCAGTAAGGAGAGGATTTAGTGGAGATTGTTTCTCTTGTGGCCAATATAGTCATAAGGAAAATAATTGTCCCTAGCGTTCAGCATAGTATTCATGACATAGGTCAGCAGCTTCTGAGCCTACAGTTGGTGATGCAGGTAGATTCCATAGGGCTTTTGTAGTAGGGAATGATCCTCAAAGTTTGAACCATAAGGAAGGGAAGGGTCCGATGGGATCTACTCATTGATCCTTCCCATTTTTTTAGTTGGGTGCAGCGAGGTTTATGAGACTTATGTTCCTATTTTTTTGTAGGCTTCTAGAAGTAAGCTTATTTTTAGGGGAGGTGGATGTAGTACCCCTCCATAGTTTGTTTTTCAATTTTATATTGCCAAACTCTTTTAGGCCATATTCATGTGTGCGTTGATATTTCAGTTTGATTATGATATTGGATGTATGACACTACATGGTGAATTTCAATAAATGGATGAGTATGATGGTTATATTGATGTACTTATATATTGTTAGTTATGATGATGTTGTACTTGTTTCAAAATTATGCTTATGATGATGATTATATACTTACCCCATACTTGCATGTGTATGGTGTTCATGTATGCTTTTATTTTCCTATATTATGTGATTGATATGGTTGAGATATGGAGTCATAGTTACCTTCTTGTGGGATCCACACGATGTCCTAATCCCCACCATTGTTTGCTTATATATATATATATATATATATATATATATATATATATATATATATATATATATATATATATATATATATATATATATATATATATATATATATATATATATATATATATATATATATATATATATATATATATATATATATATATGTATGTATATATATATATATATGTATATATATGTATGTATATATATATATGTATATATATATATATACCTATATATATATATATACCTATATATATATATATATATATATTGTTAATATGATTTAGAAAAATAGAGGGGGGCTGAATTAGTTGTTCTCAGGTCCAGATGTATAAAAGAAACTTTAAAAATCTTCAACAAATCAGATCTAACAACCAACAGCTACTCAGTCATTACTGATTGCATAACAAAAATATACAATAGTGTAGTCCACTTATCCAATAGCATCTAACTTGTAAAACACAAAAATGTTCAAACTAAAAAATTCACACAAGTATCAACACCAGGATTTATAATGGAAACCCAAATTGGAAAAAACCACTTTGTAACATGTTACTATTATGTTCACTCTTTTGAAGTGAGCTTGGTGAAAAGCCAACCCTGTCAAAGGTTACAAACACACTATCAGGTGTGACCCAGTTAAAGGATTTAAACCACTCTATTAAAAATGCACCTTGTTATAGGACTTACATACACTCCATTAGAATGCAACCTTGTTCAAAGGATTTATACCTATGACTATTAGTTCAACCTCTGTTAAAAGGATTTTGACTATTACAATGGCTAGAAAGTAGCAATAGTATTGATCTGAAAAACATACAACTCACTTTGCAAATATCAAATCCAATTCTATACACATATGCTAGCTTACTGACTGTGAACCTTTAGTATCCCCATCATTGATCTTCTCAGAACTCTTTTCAAGCAATCACAACACTTCTCCTTTAGCCTTCTCTGCTTAGACAGTCAATAACATCAACAATACTTCCAACATCCTCTCTCTTACAACCTCCAGCTTAGGTTCCCTTAATACTTCCTCTATTAGGTCAATACATCTTTTTCCACTTAATCTCCTTCGTAGATCTTAGGGTTAGGTCAGATTCATTGAATTCATCATACTTTATGTTCTTCGGCTATCCTTCTAGAAATATCTCAAATCTCTTAATAGATTTACAAAAAAATGTTTTACAGTGCATGAAATTATTTCATACAATCAATAAATAAAGTCAACACATTTTACATAATTCAAGAATTCAATGATGTCGGATGGAAATCTGAATTTTTCCTCAAATGCAAAATACTGACACTCGGTCAATACTATTTTCAACTTCTTGGTCTTCACTAAAAATCTCGGTCACCTCAAAAATTGTTTCCTCAGCTAATACTATCTTCCTCGGCAATTAACTGGTGTTTGGTCAACACTGAATTTACTCGGCATATACTAGCTCGATCGACACTAACAACAGTTGGCTTAAATTATATTTCTTCACTTTTTCTCGGTTAAGCCTACCAGTTTAGTCTTCATTCTTACTTAGATAAACAATACATTGTCTTATCATTGTGCTACATAATCAAGTACTCATTGAAGTATCAAGATAACTCAACCTTTCCTTAGGTGCTATTATTACCAACCTTGCCTTTCCCCTTGGAAACAATCAAATAGATATAGTACTTTCTTAAATAGAAATAGTCTTACCAGTTAAGGTTTGACATCAATGACAATACAATAATTTCTTCAATTGTAGTTTCCAACAATCTCCCTCTTTGGCATTGATGGCAACACCATATGAATATCACTTGAATTACCAACCGATCCAAAACTTATCTGTCCATCAAAAATATTTATAATATCATTAGCTTCATTCTAATACAAAATCAATTAGCCATGCTTGTATGACTATCCATTGAATCTCTCCCTCTTTCTTGATCAACCAAAAATATTCTATGTATTCATCTGTGATCATCTCCCTCTTTGACAACAATGCCAAAGTAGCAACAAAAAACATACATCCTATAGATGTAGATATCATCTTTTCAGTTTAGTAACAGTATTTCTCCCTCTTTCATCTTTTCTTATGATTGATTCTTGGCTTTTTTGTGCTTTTCACAACTCTAGGCTGCTCCTAAAGTGTGACCTATTTCTGCATCAACTTGTTAGATACTCTTTGCAACACATTTGATTCAGTGCTCCTAGCTTGACTAGGCAGCCTCAGTTAAGGGAAGGACCCCTAATTGACTTCTCAGGTATTCATGAACTTCTTTAGGTAAAGCCTTAGTGAATATGTCTGCTAGTTGTTCCTTTGTATTCACATATTCCATTGGGACCTCTTTATCTTGTACCAGTTCTCTCAAGTAATGATACTTGATGGCAATGTGTTTGGTCTTTGTATGCATCATTGGATTCTTAGAGATGTTGATAGCACTTGTGTTGTCACATAAAATGACAACTAGTTCAGTGATTTCTTCTTTCATGCCTACCAACAATTGCTTTATCCATATCAAGTTTGAATAGTTCACAGCTGCAGCCACATACTTAGCTTTAGGAGTAGATTGGGAAATGCAATTTTTTTTCTTGCTTGTCCAAGAAAGAAAGCTCCATCACTAGTAATATTTCTATCATCTACTTTTCCTACCCAATGAGCATTTGTATACACTCTCAGTTCAAACTTCCCATGCTTCTTGTAGTACAATCCATAGTCAACAGTCCCTTTCAAATATCTCATTATTTTTTTGATAGCCATCACGTGAGTTTCCTTAGGATTGGCAGAGAATCTTGCCACAATCCCAATAGCTAATGCAATATTTGGTCTGCTATGTACAACATACTGTAGCTTTCCAATCATAGATCTATACAAAGTCTAGTTAACTTCTACAACATCATCATTTTTAGACAACTTTTGTCCAGTAGCCATGGGAGTACTTACTGGCCTTGAATCTTCCATACCAAAGGTTTTTAGTATCTCATGAACATATTTAGACTAGGTGATGAAAATTCCTTTGTCCATCTGATATACTTGTAAACCAACAAAAAAATTGATCTCCCCAAACATACTCATTTCAAATTCAGTTTGCATTTCATTTGAAAGTTTCTTACACAAGGCATATTGTCCACCAAATATAGTATCATCTACAAAGATCTTAGCTAACAAGATTCCTTTACCTTCTTGTTAACCAAAGGTTTATTTAGTTTGCAAACCATGTGTCTTTTGTTTGGATCAACAAATCCTTATGGCTATTCAATACATACTTATTCTTCTAATATACCATTTCAAAATGCAAACTTAACATCCATTTGGTATACCTTGAAATATTTATAAGTAGCATATGCAAGCAGAGTTCTTACTCCTTCCAATCTTTCTATAGGGGAAAATGTCTCCCCATAATCTATTCCTTCTTCTTGTGTGTAGCCTTTGCATACTAGCCTAGCTTTGTTTCTTGTTATTTGACCATGCTCATTCAGCTTATTATGAAATACCCACTTTGTCCCAATGACATTCTTATTTTCTGGTCTCGGCACCAGAGTCTAGGTATCATTCTCCTCTATCTGGTCTATCTCTTCATTCATTTCTTCTATCCATTCTTCATTTTATAATGCCTCCTTTGTTCTCTTAGGCTCAAATTCACATAGTAAACATGTTGGATCTCTTGCCTTGCTTCTGGTCAGAATTCTGGTATCTTTATCTCCAATAATCTATTCAGGCTTGTGATGTCTCCTTACATATTGTGCTAGAACAGGTTCTTCTCTCCTTTCATTTTTCTCATCAAGTTCACAAACAAGATTGTTAGATTCAACTTTTGAATGCTCAGAAACCTCTCCTTGATACTCAGCAGCTTCTTCCTATCACTCGACACTTTCTTCTTCTCTCTCGGCATTGTTTTCCTGATGCTCGACATTGCTTACCCAAGACTCGACATTAGGTGCTAGTCTGTCACTTGCCTCTCCTTCCTCTATATACACAAAAGATCTATAATCTTCTAGTTCTTTTTTACTGTCAACTTCATTTTTCTCTGCATACTCATCAACTTTGACATTCACACTTTCCACAATTTTGTTAGTGTTAGAGTTCAAACACTTATAAGCTTTACTTTTTATGGAATAGCCTAGAAATATACCCTCATCGCTTTTAGCATCAAATTTTCCATTTCTACTATCCTTTAATATGTAGCATTTACTTTCAAAAATTCTAAAGTACTTTACATTAGGTGCATACCCATGCCACAACTCATAAAGTGTCAAATTTGTACCTTTTTTGATCTGTACTCGGTTAAGAGTATAAATAGCTATACTTGCAGCTTCTTTCCAATACTTTTGTGCAACATTATTTTCATCATTAATGTCCCTGTACAATCCAAGATAGATCTATTCCTTCTCTCTGCTATACTGTTCTATGGAGGAGTTCTAGGTGCAAACATCTATCTTTTGATCCCTCTATCATTGAAAAATAGATTAAATTCATTTGATATAAATTCTCCACCTCGGTCAGATCTTAGACACTTTAGGTTCCTACTTGTCTCCTTTTCAACCTTAGCCACATACCACTTAAAAAACTGAAAAGCATTAGATTTTTCTTTTAAGAATATTACATGAATCATTCTGGTATAATCATCAACAAATAGGATAAAATATCTAGCACCACAATAGCTTTGTACACCCATCGGTCCACAAAGGTCAGTATGAACCAAATCTAGGGTATTCTGAGAAGTAAAAGTTTTGTTCTTGAAACTAGACTTTGTCATCTTACCCAACTGACATTCTTTGCACATTACATTCTTAGGTTTCTTCAATCTAGGTAGACCTCTCACTTTATTTTTCTTACTAATTTCTACTAGATTATCAAAGTTAACATGACATAGTCGCTTATGCCATAGCCAAATATCATCAAGTTGTGCAATCATACATGTTTCTTCAGATAGGTCTAGATAGAAAAAATTACCTATTGTCTGTTCTCCACTTCCAATCAGTTCACCAGTGGCATCAAATATTTTGGCGTTTCTATGATGAAATTCCACTTGGTAGCCAATGCTATTAAGTTGTGCAACACTTAGCAAATTATAGTTAAGACCCTCAACCCAATAAGCATTTTCACAAGTGATCTTATCAGTCAGCTTAATCAATCCTTTTTGTCTAATAGGACATAGTGCATCATTGCCAAATTTCACACTCCTACCTTTATAATGATCTAAGGTGTCAAACTTGCTCTTGTCTCCAGTCATATGATGTGAGCAACCACTGTCAATAATCCATTTATCATTTTTGTTCACATAAGATATCAATGCAGTTTTCTCATCCTCATCAGATTCATCTTTCATTGCAACATGGACAACCTCAATTTCAAAATCATCACTATCAATGTCAGTTCCTTCTTCTGCAATATAGCAGGATTTCTTACCTTTTCCTTTGTAGTTCTTGTATCTTCGGTAACCTCTATCTTCTCTTTTGTCTTTATGCTTATTGTCTCTTTCTTCATCCTTATCATCCTTGTCAAGACATCTAGCAACTATATGATCAACTTTATTACATGAAAAACATATAATAAGGAGTTTATCTTTGTACCTTCCTTTTCCCCTTTTCTGTCTTCTAGCCATAAGAGCTTCTAGATCCTCAAGTTCTTCATCAGATGTGTCACTGTCACTTTCACTTTCACTTTCACTGATGCATATTTCTTTTTCCTTCTTTGACTTACTCAGAACCATTTGTGACTTAAAAGTAGATTCAATATTACCAACAGTGAAGTTATCATGGTTACAAAGTTCAAAAGCAGTGAGCTTACCAACCAACTTTCCAAAGTAAGAGCATTTGAAGGGTTACATCTAGATTCCTGAATTGCAAAAAATTTGATGGCATAGATTGGACGCAGAGATCTCAATACTTTTCCTATTATAGTTTCATCATCAATAGTTCCATTTTCTCCTCTACTAGCATTTACAACTTCTTTTATTCTACCACAATATTGTGCAATATTATCACCTTCTTGCATTCGCATTTCATCAAATTTACCTCTTAGGCTCTCAGCTTTTGCTCTCAACACATTTATGTCACTACCATAAATGTTTGCAAGGGTGTCCCACATTTCTTTTGCATTAATATAGTCCTTGATGTCTTCAAATTATGGATAACTTAGGGTAGATGCAATTTCCAACATTGCTTGGTTGTGCTCTTGTTTGGCTTTCATTTCCTTCGTAGTCAAAGGTGCAATAGGTGTGACATAGTCACACTCAACATAATACTTTGTAGAATCACAAATACCGGCCAGCTGCAATTTCATCAAGCTTTTCCATGCAGGGAAGTTCTCCTTATTTAGCTTTGGTACCTCCTTATACATCTTGATCATTTGCTTCAAGTACCTTCAAACTTGTTCTTTGTAAGCACCAATAGCTCTGATACCAATTGTTAATATGATTTAGAATAATAGAGAGGGGGGGTGAATTAGTTGTTCTCAGGTCCAAATGTATAAAATAAAATTTAAAACTCTTCAACAAATTAGATCTAACAACCAACAACTACTCGGTCATTATTGATTGCATAACATAAACATATAACAGTGCAGTCCACTTATCCAATAGAATCTAACTTGTAAAACATAGAAATGTTCAAACCAAAACATTCACACAAGTATCAACACCAGGATTTATAGTGGAAACCCTATTTGGGAAAAACCACTTTGTAACATGTTACTATTATGTTCACTCTTCTGAAGTGAGCTTGGTGAAAAGCCAACCCTATCAAAGGTTACAAACACACTGTCAGGTGTGACCTGATTAAAGGATACAAACAACTCTATTAAAAGTGTGCCTTGTTATAGGACATACATACACTCCATTAGAATGCAACCTTGTTCAAAGGATTTATACTTATGACTATTAGGTCAACCTCTATTAAAAGGATTTTGACTATTACAATGGTTAGAAAGTAGCAGTAGTATTGATCTGAAAAACATACAACTCACTTTACAAATATCAGATCCAATTCCATACATATATGCTAGCTTACTGACTATGAACCTTTACCATCTCCATCACTGATCTACTTGGAACTCTCTTCAAGCAATCACAACACTTCTCCTTCAGCCTTCTCTGCTTAGACAGTCAATAACATCAACAATACTTCCAGCATCCTCTCTCTTACGACCTCTAGCTTAGGTTCCCTTAATACTTCCTCCATTAGGTCAATACATCTTTTTCCACTTAATCTCCTTCATAGATGTTAGGGTTAGGCTAGATTCATCAAATCCGTCCTACTTTATGTTCTTTGGCTATCCTTCTAGAAATATCTCAAATCTCTCAATAGATTTATAATAAAATGTTTTACAGTGCATTAAATGCTTTCATACAATCAATAAATAAAGTCAACAAGTTTTACATAATCCAAGAATTCAACAATGTCGGCTGGAAATCTGAATTCTTCCTCAAATGCAAAATACTGACGCTCGGTCAATACTGTGTTCAACTTCTTGGTCTACACTAGAAAGCTCGGTCACCTCAAAAACTATTTCCTTGGCTAATACTGTCTTCCTCGACAATTAACTGGTGTTCGGTCAACACTGAATTTACTCAGCATATACTAGCTTGGTCGACACTAACAACACTTGGCTTAAACTAGATTTCTTCACTTTTTCTCATTTAAGCCTACCAGTTTAGTCTTCATTCTTACTTAGATAAATAATACATTGGCTTATCATTGTGCCACATAATCAAGTACTCATTGAAGTATCAAGATAACTCAACCTTTCGTTAGGTGCTATTGTTACCAACTTTGCCTTTCCCCTTAGCAACAATCAAATAGATATAGTACTTTCTTAAATAGCAACAGTCTTACTAGTTAAGGTTTGACATCAATGACAATACAACAATTGTTTCAATTGTAGTTTCCAACATACACACACACACACACACACACACATCTGGATTTTGTATATAGGTTTGAAGGTACCGGGCATTGACTTCCCTGAATTGTCAGGATGAGTGTGCCCTATCACTAGTCTCAATGGTAAAAGAGGGGGGATAATATTCAGATCCAAATTCTAACCTAAGCCATACTATTGTCTTGAAATAGTGCACAAGATTTTTATATTCCTACCCTTTTAAACTCATCCAGTTGACGTGAGTTTATATCCATGTTCTTGTGTATTAATGTGGGTCTTTAGGTTCTTTTGATTGTTGGGTTGTTGGTGTGGTTTCAATAATTTGATTATTTAATTAGATTAAATCGTGTCATTTAAGTAAATTGGATCTTTGCTATTTTTAGCTATGAGGGATTATTTAATTGGAAATTAATTAAATATAATGATTAAGTTTAATTTATTATTTAAAAAGTTTATTGGGTGGTAGAAATATTTAATAAATAATAATTCATTAAATACATTCACCTTAGAATTATTTAATTCTAAATTTATCCCTTTTCTATTAAAATATATTTAAGAATTTAAGAATTTGTTTTAGCATGTGGAAATTATAGTAGATGAAATGTTTTATTTTTAAATTAAGTAGAATTCATTAAGTTGCACAAGAAAATTGAGTAAATTAAATTAAAGGTGTTAGTTAATTTTTAGTTAAGTGTTTTCAACAAAGGCAAACTGGAGAAGAGACTTTAGTTCAACTGAAATTAAACTTAAAATTAGAGTTTAATTTATGCAAAGATTTTTGGAGTTGAGTTCCAACTCTTGCATGAGGAATGAAATTCCTATATGTTGAGGGTTTGGCCATTATTCTCAACACATAGGTTTTGAGAGATTTTGGCAAAGGTTGAATTTTTGAGCAATTGGTTGATAGCTTGGATCTTCTTTGATTCTGGTCTTCCTCAGTTTCATTCTTTGGTGTTTTTGAGGTAGGATTTGATCATCCTGGAAATTTATATTTTACAATTTTGAAAGGACTGTATTCTTTGTGCCTATTTTTAGTTGTATGTCTATAACTCTATTTTGTGTATTTTCTCTCTCTTCTTCTCAAATTATAGAATTCATTTTAAGGAAGATTCATACTCCATGTAATCATTGTTTTTCAAATTCTTGTGAATAGATTTTATTAGAGTTGGATTTTGTGTAATTTTGGTAAAATTGTTAATATCTCTTTGGAGAATTTGGTTAAAAGGTTATCCTATTTATTTTTATAATTAATTTGGTTTAAAAATTTTTTTTTTCCTACCTTGATGTTCTAGACTAGCTTGTTGTTATATTCTCATATATTTATATATATAAGTTCTATTTTGTTTTGCTTTTAAAAAAAATGTATATAACTATGTATTTTAAGATTTGGTATTGAGAATTTAATTTTTTTTTAAAACTAAATTTAAAAGAAAATTTTAAAAAGAAAATATAATAAAAAAAATTATTTTATAAAGGTAGGAGGAGGTTAAAACACCCCGCCATACATTTCGACAACCCCTGCGAGGCTTGTCGTGTGCAGTACCCCGTGGAGTACTGACGCACATCAGTCCCCAAGCAAGGGGGTTGTCGTGTGCATAGTACCCTACGAGGTATTGACGCACATCAGTCCCCAAGGGGGTTGTCGTGTGGCAGTACCATAGGTACTGACGCACGTCAGGCCCTCAGTACCATGCCCAAGTTGACCCTTTTACTTTTAAAAATATATATATATATTTTTAATTTTCTATATTTATTTTTGTTATATTATATTTAAGATTTGTTTAATTTAATATTTAATTTAAAATTATAAATATGAAATCTGATAAAGTGTTTTTATAAATTTTGGATTAAGTTTGTTTATTAAAGATTATGCATGCATGTATTTGTTTTCATTATGGATGGTAGGTTTATATTTTATATTTAATTATAAAATATATGTGAGATAATATATTTTATTTAGAAATTGTTCATACATCTAATTATTTTGCATGGAGTAATTAGACATTAATAATTTTTGCATGATTATTGCTTTTAAAATTTAAAAGGCTTAGTTTATATAAAGGAGATAATTTTGTGTTAAATTGCAATGTGGGTGTTTAGCCATGTGAGTAATTGTTATGAGAATCTAATTGTTTGGATTAGTTAATTTTTTCTACATGATGACATCATTTTTTATTTGAATCAATTATGGATGTAATTAGTCTCTTTGAATTAAATTATGTTTAGTCTTTTATTACCCTATGTGTTAATTTGAAGGGTTAGAATGTCAGCCAGTAGAAATGTAATCCAAAGGCAGGAATTAGATGTTTTATTATGTTTGTTTGCCTTGCATACTCGATTGTAATTGATTGATTTGATCTAACCCTATGTAGAGATTGTTTTGTGATGGTTTTGGTCTTGCATGTTCCTGTCACTTTTGGAGCTAGCTATTGAGTTTCATGAGTTGTGTTAACTTAGAGTTAAGCTTTGATCTTGTGAAACCCTGGGGTAGGCTAACTAAGTGTATAGGTGGGAAGTGGCTTGTAATTGGTGTTGAAGCCCGCAAGTGGCTGCCAGGATATCCTATTGCAAGTGACTTAATAAGTGATAATTAAATGACATTGAGAGTTTAAAATGAATTAATAAGATATTATGTGCCTCACCCATGCCTAATTTCCTAATTGAGTTTTTACTAGGATGGGAGTTGGAAGATGCTTGCCACCTAGGTGGACTGGATATAGCATAGTTAGTACCTCATCTACACGAGAGGTTAGTGATACCACATAGAGTCACTAGAGCGCTAGAGTCTTGAGAGACTACTAGGATAACCTTAGAGTTGGAACATGTGTTGACACTTCCCATGCATCTTAGGTTTCCTATGTGTGTTGGTTGCCTTTGGTTGAGTATGTTTTACCTTGTTATCCTATTGTACCTTTTGAGTTAGAAAGCTTTCAGGATCTCTTTTGATGTTTGGGATCTATTGTTATCTCCTCAGCGTGGTGGGAGTGGACCATTTAGGCTCCACAAGGTCGGGTGGTAGTGATTCCTTTACCATTTGATATTCTGACGTCCATGTGCTAGTGTTGGATTATCCCTATAATAGTTGTACCTTCTTGTTCTTCATTGTGGAGATGTATTCTTATCTTCTTATTCTATGTGTCCTTGTATCATTGTATCAGTTATTCAGAAGATATCATGTTGCACTTTATCTTTGTCATTGTATTGCATACCATGCAACATGTGTAGTGGATGTGGATTATTATGGATACCTTATAGTACGAGTTGTATTTATGTTATCTTTTATATGATGCTATATTTATCATTTATTTGTATATTTGGGATTTGCAATTATATCTATCTAAATTAATTAATTAATGCTTACGTAATCTATGTCAAGGAACCCTTGAGATTTGTAATCTATGTGAGTTGTGTATTATATTGTACTGCTTCCACATTGTAAAATATTGTAATCTAGATCTCTTTATGTACATCTTATTAGACTTTGATATTAGTGTTGGGCATGTGTGATTTTAGTACAAAATAGACAAAAAAATAAAATTCTTCCATAGATGTGGGATCCCCATAGTATGGTTCCATGATTTTACTTTACCCTTCCATGTGTTTTCCTTCAACTATTTTATCATAAAGGAAACTTTATATTTCATCATAAGAGAATCCCTCCTTTTAGACATGTAGTAGAAATTATTATAGTCCAAGGTATGCTAAATATTTCTCTCAAACATCATGAATATTTTGTAAAAAAATATTTATTTTTTTGAGAAGGTTGGTGTTTTATACATTCAAGAACATCTCCTTTTGATGATTGCAAAATTATTGGTTACCTTGGTAGACTACTCCTTTATTATGGGCCTGATTGAAGTATTGCTATCCTGATTTTCCACCTCCATCTTAGTGATGTCTTTGTTGTGGTGTGTGTTCTTCAAGTGCTGGAAGCATAAATATTTATTTGATTTTGATATTAAATCCCCATTGTCCATTAGATCCTAAAATATAAGGATATGCATTCTACAATAGATTTATAATTACTCTGAAATGTAACTATGTTATTCATATATCATAAACAACCTTCAAAATCTTACAACTATATGAAACTCCTTAATTATAGAAAAATGAGTGATATAATTAGTCTAGCACTTGGGATGATTCTCCCAACTACTATTATTAAAACCACCTTACGAAGGAGATGATGTATCTCTTCCTCCTCTATTCCTTTGAAAATATTGCCCACTCTATTTTTCTTCTCCCTTTAGAGCCAACTCATAGGCATCTTGCATGCTACTAAATCAATGCATGCTTAATTCATATTGAATATTAAATTTTACACCATTTACATACATAGCATCTATTTTCTCACAAGTTTCTTGATGCTCCACATAGATGGACAACTTGTAAAACTCATCTATATAATCTTGTATATTAGATAAAAAAAATTAAATTTTGAAACATATGAAAAATGGTCTACACGTAATCTATGGGAAAGAAATTCTCTCAGCTACTTCTCCATCTTGTTCCAACTCTTGATTTTATCATTTCCCTTCCTAGTTCATTCCTTTTGTATATAATCCTACCAGATCATTCAATGACCTTTTGCTTCGGTGAGTTCAAATTTAACTTTGTTTTCACAATCATAGACTTTTATTCAAATAATTTGGTGTAGCCAAGGGGATGTTGGATTCAATTAAGGACAATCCAAACCTTGTAGCTTCAGAACAACATGGTGAAATAACACAACACAACAAAATATGTTTCAAAATATATTTTCCATTAACATGCCCAGCTGTAAGGCCTTCCGGGTTAGGGCCAATTACAATCAAGAAGTAATTCTGCAAGATCACCAAGATCCAAGACAAATCCAGCTAGTTTAGTTCTGAAAACTATCAGCAATTGATGGAAACCCTAAGGCAGATCTAAACTTGAGCTCACAAGCCTCCAAACAATCTCCTTGTCTCCAAGCCTCAACCACTAGCTCTACTATTACAAACTATTAGATAACAATCTGATCTGCAAGACCTCACAGTCCATCTTTTCCACAACTTCACTTATCTACTACCCTCAGATCATCTTTCATGATCTCTCTAAGTCATGCCTAAACAACTACCCCAAACATCCCTTAAATACTAATCATCGGCCACAAGTCGGCTGGATGAAACCATTAAATCCTCCTAACAAATATTAAATACAATACAAGTCAGCTCTCAAATAGCCTTACAATAATTAAATTCAACATGTCAACCTATAACAATAGCTACCAACAATAAATGCACCAAGTCAGCCAAGAAAATATTCAAGAACTCCAACTAGTAAACCAAAATTACCGAGAACCAAAGAAACAACTAAGCACTAGTGAAACAACTGACAAAACCAAGTAACACCGAGCAACACAGGCATTATCGAGCACCAGTTCCACCGAGAAACAAAAGTCTCACTGAGTTCCTTCAGTGACCAAGCTTCCTTCAATAACTGAGACCATCAGTTAAGGCTACAATCGGGTAACACCAGCCAAGTAACACACCACCATGCAGATTCACCGAGGACCCAAGAATGCCCCTGCATCAGACACCCCAGGTTCAAAAAGATGTTCATATGTGAGAAGAACATCTTTCAAGATTCAGCATATAAACCCCAAATTGGTTCTTCACATACACATCCTCCACCTTTTCACTTTTCATACTCTTCCACTTTAGCTTCCTCTATCTCTTCAAGTCTTTCCTTGATAACACACAGGTCTGTTCTCCAAACTGATCATTCATTCTCTCAAGATCTACCAACTCAACTCAACTACCAAAACTTAGACTCCTCCTACTGATTGTTGTATCTAGCAAAGGCATCAGGGAAAACTTCATGTCATCCTTCTCAACAGTAAACACATTCTTCACACAATCATACATAGCTCTGCAATCATATTGTCAAGGTCTACCAAGCAATATATGACAACTATTCATCTCCACAATATCACATAACACAAGATCCTTATACTGGCCAATCTGGACATCAATAAAGCATTGTTCTCTTTCTTCTAGAGCATGATCATCTTACAACCAGCCAATCCTATAAGGATGTGGATGTCTCATTCTATTCAAACCAAGTTTCTAAACCATGTCCCCAGCAACAAGGTTATCAATACTACCACTGTCAACAATAAAATCACAAATTTTACCTCTCAACTTGCACCAAGTCTTGAATAAGTTACTCCTCTGATAAGGTTCCTCCTTTGCACTGAGCAATGTTTGTTGAAGCAGCGAGTTCTCAGATTCAGGTTCATTCTCAACATTTTCATTCACCACAATAGCTCATCGGTCACCGAGCTTCTTCTATGTGGACTCAAAAGAATGGTGTCCTTCTTCACCATAGTTATAACAAGTGCCCTTAAAGATAGCTCTACCTATCTTCTTCTTCAGTTCTACAGGTTTCTGTTCATCTTCTACAGTCATCGGTTTATCCTTCACCGAGTGATCAATATTTTCTTTCCCTCAGGGATTAGTATGTTGTTTCCTCTTCAACTTGTCTTCTACCTTCAGATATACTGATAAGCATCTTCAATAGAGTCAATATTCATCATACCAAGCTTATCCTGAATATTGAATCTCAAACCATTCATATACCGAGCTACCTTTTCCTTACCAAGTTCTCTATGTCCAGACTGAATAGTAAGTTTGTAGAACTCCTCAGTATAATCTTCAATAGACAAATCCTTCTGTTTTAGATTATGCAACTTCTTAAACAAGTCAAGCTCATATTCAGCAGGTATGAACTTAGCTTTCAGCTTAGTCACCATCAACCTCCACCGATTAATCTTCATTTCACCTTCATCTTCTCTATCTCTTTGTGATTATTTGCACCAAAGAGTAGCATGTCCTTTCAATTTTGTTAGTGCTAGCCTCACTTGAAGAGGATCTTCAATTTCTTCCAACTCAAAGAAATCTTCAAGTTCCCCATTCCATTCAATCAAATTCTCGGGCTTCAAAGTACCAGAGAAAGTAGAAACTTCCATTCGATAACTATTACTTAACCGAGCTCCAGATCTAGGAAACTGAGCAGTTATGTCTTCACCAGATCTATCCCTCTGGTCATCACCACTAGATCTAGTAGCTTTAAAGTCTTCAGCATCTTCCTCATAACCATCTTCAGTACCAACATTCTAAGGTACACTAGTAACAACTTTCATGATCTCAATGACCATGTCATTCTTCATCAACTCCATCTTAGATCTGAAATCTGATTTCACCTTCTCTGTAATCCTAGATTCCATAGTATCATTGAGATCTGCAATCACTCTAGGGTCCAATCTTCTTGGAGGCATCCTTAAAGATAAGAGAACCCTCTAGAACAAACCCTACACCGAACACCTCATGACAACCTCCAAGTTGTATGTAAGTCAGATCAACCAGCCACCTCGCACAAACAACTAGGGCAAGATTCCACAAATTTAGTGCTCTAGATTTGCAACTCAAATCATACGATCTCTTCACCAACAAGATTAACTTCGCAAGATTAGCCTTGCTTGGTCAACCTTCACTCCACAAGATCAACTCGACTCTGATACCACCTGACATAGCCAAGGGGATGGTGGATCCAATTAAGGAAAGTTGAAACCTTGCAGCTTCAGAACAACACAATAGAATAACACAACACAACAAGATATGTTTCAAAACATATTTTCCATTAACACGCTCGACTGTAAGGCCTTACAAGTTAGGGCCAATTACAATCAAGAAGTAATTCTGCAAGATCAACAAGATCTGAGACAACTCCAGCTAGTTCAATTCTGAAAACTATTAGCAGGATCTTTTCCACAACTTCACTTATCTTCTACCCTCAGATCAACTTTCATGATCTCTCTAATTTATGCCTAAAAAACTACCCCAAAAATCCCTTAAATACTAATCATCAGCCACAAGTCAGCTGGATGAAACCATTAACTCCTCCTAAAAAATATTAAATGCAATACTTGATTCAGCTCTCAAATAGCCTTACAATAATTAAATTCAACATGTTGGCCTGTAACAACAGCTACCAACAAGGAATGTACCAAGTCATCCAAGAAAATCTTCAAGAACTGCAGTTGGTAAACTAGAATTACTGAGTGCCAGAGAAACAATCGAGCACTAGTAAAACAACCGACCAAGCCAAGTAACATTGAGTAACACAGGCATTGCTGAGCACTAGTTCCATCAAGAAACAAAAGTCTCACTGAGTTCCTTCAGCGACCGAGCTTCCTTCAATAACCAAGACCATCGGTTAACGCTGCAACCGAGTAACACTAGCCAAGTAACATACCACCATGCAGATTCACCGAGGACCCAAGAATGCCTCTACATCATAATTTCCCCATATAATTCTACCAATCTATGAGATCCTCTATTTAAGACTACCCACATACTTTAATACTTCAACTTTGCTTCATGTATTCCTCCATTCTAATGCTTCGATTATCCTCTCTTCAAAATTCATGCAATATAATTATTCTTCCTCAAGTTTTTCATGTTGATCTATATATTCTTAGTCTAATTCTTTGCCAAAGTTATCTCCTCTTTGTCACATTCTCTAATGCACCATCATATTCAAAAGATCTACTACTTGCCTTTCTAGGTTTTGTACGTCTCTATGCATCTTGGCAACACCTCCTCTTCCTCTTCCTCTCCAAACCATCTTCTATTTCAAAAACTTTATGGGCTTTAATTATTTGAACAAATAATTTTTTAAAAAAATTTACTTTTATATGTACAAATTTTAAACTAATAGATACTTAGAAATAATTAGTTATAATTAAAAGAAATATTTTTTTATTTTTTATACATTCTAACCTTAAATTCAATGAGGACTAGGTAATGAATCTATTTACTATGTCATGTTTCATTAATTTAGTGAGAAAGAGTAAGTATAAAATTCACAATTCAAATATATAATTCTAATAGGGTAGCCAATCATTTGAGTTGAGTGTGAATTTTATATTTAATCGTACATATTGTTTATGATGGGTTATACTGAGGAATTTTATCTTTTCAGAATTTTTTACTAATCATTTGATGGTTACATGGTCAATTTTTATGCATTATGAATTTAAAGACTTATATGTTAAACCAAGTTATCTCTTTTGACATTTACTTTGGGAAAATATCAACTTTAGAAAAATGATCAAATAAGATAATATAATATATAAATAATCATTATTAATTATCTCTCATCTATATATGAAATAAAAAAAATACACTGCATAATCAAATTCCAAGTCCTCCAAAAGTCTTATATTCTATAAATTTTTCATCATACCATAATAACTACATACAAAAAAGAGAAGGTGGTATATGCTTAGACATAATAGGCACAAGTTGCAGTAGCCTTTAAAAAGAAACTAGTAAATCCTTCAATGGAAGAATATGTTAATAGATAGATAATTTTGTGAATCTTGTCATGTAAGAAGTCTATGGCCATAGTAACTAGACTTCACTGGTTTTTATTAACTTTAATGTGAATTAATTAAATCATTCATTGTCAACAGAAACTAGAGAGATTTGGATTAAGAGGCTTTACCTTAGAAAAACTTGAAAATAAAAACTAGCATAGATCTCAAAAGAGGTTAGAGATAATGAATAAATGAGATGAGCTTTCTTTTGCATCTCCCTCAAAACCTCCAAAAAAATGCTAAAAAAATATTATCTACAAATATTTTGAAAACCTTTGAAGGAGATTTAACAACAGTTACTTTATACTTCTCAAAATCCAAAAATTATCAACTTTAGTAAAATGGTCAAATAAGATAATATATGATGTAAATAATCATCTCTCTATGAAATAAGAAAATACACTACATAATCAAATTCCAAATCCTAGTCAAATTAAAAAAAGAGAAGGTGATATCTATGCTTAGACATCGCTAGTTCTATAAAATATAAACACAACACACACAGGTTGTAGCCTTTAAAGAGCAACCTGTAAATCCTTCAGTGGAAGAATACATTGATAGAAAGATAATCGTAAGATATAAGTTTTGTGAATCTTGAATGTAACAATTCTATGGCCATAGTAAGTAGACTTTACTAATTTCTATTGATTTTAATGTAGAATAAGTAAATCATTCATTGACAACAAACTAGAAAGTTTTGGATTAAGAGGCTCTACCTTAGAAAACCTTACAAATAAAAACTGGCATAGATCTCAAAAGAGGTCAAAGATAATGAATAAATAAGGTGATCTGCTTTCGCATCTCCCTCATAGCCTCCCAAAAAATGCTAAAAAAATATGGTCTGTAGATATTTTGAAAGCCTTTGAGGGAGATTTAACAACAGTTCCCTCATACTTCTCAAAATCTTGTTGGAAAGTTGACTATACTAATGCATATGACTATGATTTAGTGTTGTCATTATGGCAACAAAGTCATATGGAGTTTTGGAGTTAGCACATAACTTAGAAGATCAGAAAAATGGCTAAGTATGGAAGACTAGATAACCAGTAGAGCACCAAATGAACAAAGTATCAACACACATGTGTATGACTGAGTTTTGGTATGCGCCCTGGAATATAAGCTTTTAGTTATGTTATTTAGCTAAGGGAATAAAGATAATAGCAGATTGTATAAATAAAGATAAGGTTACTGTAGACCTTTCCAAGAAGATCCAAGAAGCTGAAACTATGATGACAACTATGAGTAAACCAGTGTTGGATCCCTCACAAGATGTAAATATGTGCAATAATGTCTATCAGGGACAGCTAGACAAAATAGAGAAAACATAAAAAGAAATGGCTAAGATAAGGGAAAGGCAAACTCAGCTAAGAAATGCTCTTGTGCCCTCTTTAAATGTGCTAAATTAGAATATCAAAGAGATTGATGCCACGATTGATCTAATTTATGAAACCAGATTACAATACCTGGTGTGATACCTACAGTATTGTAGAATTCAATACAAAAATTGAGAACCAGATTGCAAACCAAAAAAATGATCCATTCTATTCAAATATTTGAGTTTATACAAGTCTGATGGATCCCAAGGGTCATCAAAATCCCTTGGAAATGAAATGAAGAGCCATCATAATATTTATTACAAATAAACTATATTTCAAACTATCAAAAATTATGAAAAAACTATATATAAAAATTAGGTCTACTTGGAGAAGGCATAACTTTCTAGTCCTAGCTCTGATTTGCGAACTATTTGATGTGTTGGAGAGGTATTCAAAAGAGCTAGAGTCAAATTTCACAAATGAAACTTTTAGTTTCATTTGTACGAATCATCCAAGCCCAAAAATGTATTGAAGACCCTCAAAAATGCAGTTTACTAAAACATAGTAAAATTTGAAAAATTAAAAATTAGATTTTTAGTTTTTTCCAATTTAATCCTAAGCATTCCCCCCCCCCCTTGAGAGGAAATGGTCCCCATTGCACTAATCTTCTGTAAGATATGAGGAAATTGTTTTTCAATTTGTTCCTTAGTAAACCACTTGCCTTGATGAGAATGTTGGCCAGCTCGAACCACCCGATACAGAGGAATGTTCTAATTTCTCAAAGTCTTTAAAATGACTTCACTAACATGGTCACACTGGACTGGAATAGTAGTAGATGGATTTAACTCTGTAGCTTGAATGTATTCAGTAGCTTGGGAAATATCCAATAAAGGAGGAAAATAGGGTCTCAACAATTCTACATTGAAAACTGGATGCAGTCCCAAAAATGATGGCAAATGAAGTTCAAAAGCATTCTCACCAACTTGTTTCACAATAGTATATGGACCATAACAAAGAGGATGAAGCTTCCTATTTGGTCTGTGGAGGCACTCTTTCTGAACATGTAACCATACCTTGTCGCCAATCTAAAACTTATGAGGAGTTCTATGTTTATCATGTCTTTCCTTATACTTCTGATTACTTTGCTCCAAGATCTCCTGAACTTGCTGTTGGAGGTGTCTAATGTTATCAATGAATTTTTTTGCTTTATCTACCTCTTTGTCACCATTCAATGGACTATTAGATTGTAGAGATGGTATTGCTACATCCATAGGTGCCAATGGTTGGTACCCAAGAGAAACCTCAAATGGATTGTGCCTTGTAGTACTATGGAGTGCACGGTTGTAGCTGTGTTGCACATAGGGTAAGCTTTCATCCCATGTGCGAGGATGTTTGGAATGATACATCCATAAAATATGAATAATCATTCGATTCGCCACTTCTGTTTGTCCATCTATTTGGGGATGGAATGCTATGGACTTTGTCAACTTGGTGTCCATTTTAGCCCATAGTGCAAACCAAAATTTGCTGATGAACCTGCTATCCCTATCAGAAATAATGGTTTTTGGCAAACCAAAATGAACCCAAACATGTTCAAAAAATAGCTTGGTGGTATCTTCTGCAGAAATCATCTTTTTACATGCCACCATGATAGCCATTTTAGAAAACCTATCTACCACAACATATACACAATCATGCCCACGCCTGGTAGTTGGAAGTCCAGACATAAAATCCATTGAAACAGATTGCCATGGCTTATTAGGAATAGGTAATGGTAAGTATAGACCCAACTTACAGTTTGCTAGCTTTGCAATTGCACAGGCTGCACAAGCTTGTATATGTGAAATGATATCCTGCTTCATTTTTGGCCAATATAAATACTTTTGAAGGATAACAGTAGTCTTACCAATACCAAAATGTCCTGCAACACGACTGTAGTGAGCTTCCCATATCATTTTCTTATGTTCCTCGGTGGGTACACATATGTGACTGTTATGGAAAAGAAACCCATCCTGCAAGTGAAAATCAAGGATAGACTTTCCTTCTACCAAATTACCATAGATGTTAGCAAAATTAGGATCAGTACCATATAGTTGTTCCCAAGTTGATGATTGATAAACACATGAATCTAACACTATTGTCAAAGTTGCAATTGGAGGCCTACTCAAACAATCTCTCACCTTGTTATTGCTTCCTTTTTTATGATGAATGTTGAGGTGAAATTGTTTTAGATAGGCTGACCATCGTTGATGTCTGTCATTCTGCAGCTTCCCTTGTGTTTGTAAGAATTGAAGTGGTTTATGGTCTGTATGTATAATAGTTTCCTTTCCCAGTATATAGTGTTTCCATTGTTTGCAGGCCTGAACAATGGCATACAACTCCTTATCATAAGTGGCGTACCTACGTACTATATTAGAAAAAGTTTCACTTTGATAGGCAATAGGATGCCCATGTTGCATGAGTACCACACCAAGAGCATAATCAGATGCATTTATTTCTATCTCAAATGCTTGGTGTAGATCTGGAAGGACCAATACTAGTGCTAAACATAGTATTTTCTTTAAGTCCTCAAATGCTTGTTGCTTAGCCTCTATCCACTAAAATTTTTATTGTGCTCCACCCCTTAGTGATTGATTAAGAGGCCATGATATGTGTGAGAAACAAAACACAAATCTGCGATAGAAGTTGGCTAAGCCCAAGAAGTTGCGAAGCTCTATGAAATTTTTAGGGGATGGCCAATCTCAGATTATTTGAATCTTTGTTGAATCAACATGAACACCCTTAGTATCAATGATATACCTTAAGTATTGAATACTCTGCATACCAAAAGAACACTTCTCAATGTTGGCATAAAGTTTGTGCTTTTGCAGAGTTGAAAGAACTTGTTCAACATGTTGCAAATGCTTAGACCAAGTTCTTCTAAAGATGAGTATGTCCAAATAAACAACCACAAAAGAATCAATGAATGGTCTAAGAACATCATTCATCAATCTCATAAATGTGGCTGGGGCATTTTTTAGCCCAAAAGGCATGACCAACCATTCAAATAAACCTTCCTTAGATTTAAATGCACTCTTCCACACATTTGCTGGATCAATTGGTACTTGGTGGTATCCAGACTTCAAGTCAATTTTTGTAAAGAAATTAGCCCCCCTAAGTTGGTCCAGCAAATCATCAATTTGAGGGATTGAATATCTATTTTTAACAGAGATTTTGTTTAATGCTCTATAATCAATACAAAGTCTCCATGTCCCATCTTTCTTTTTAGCAAGGACAATTGGACTTCCACAAGGTGAAGCACTTGGACGAATGTGTCCTTTTTGAATCAACTCTTGAATTTGTCTCTTAATCTCATTATTTTCCAAAACTAACCTCCTATATATTGTCTCATGTGGTAGCGGTGTGCCTAGGATTAAATCAATAGAGTGCTTCACTTGACAGTGTGTTGGTACTCCCACTAGTGGTTTAAACACACTATGATATTCTTTCAAAATTTTATCCATCTGATTTTGTTGATTTTATGTTACCTTACCATGTGTATTAAGAACAACTAACTTTGTTTGTTTAGGGAGAATCATGAGTAGAACAAAAGCTCCAGTATGAGTAATCAAGCATTTACATTGTTTAGCACTAATTAAAGAAGAAGTTTGTGTTGGACATACCTCCAGTATTCGATACCTCTTCCCACCAAGCTTGATTGTAACACTGTGGCCTAGACTCATACACCCCATGCCTCTGATACATGTATGGTTTCCCTAGAAATACATCACATACATCCAATGGTGCTACATCACATATCACTTCATCCTTGAAAGGCTTGATTGAATATGGAAAATGACATTGTTGATTTACTTGAATATCTTGTCCCTCATTTACCCATCCCATAGAGTATGGTTGTGGGTGTCTTGTCACTTTCAGATTTAATCTTTTGACTGTCTTCGTGGAGATCAAATTCTTTTGACTCCCACTGTCAACAATAAAATGAAGAGGCTTTCCATCAACCCACATCTATGAATGAAAAAGTCTCTCTTCATCTTCACGGGGCAATACTTTAGCAGTTCCAACTACAACATATGGGTTTGCTTCTATGATGGAATCATTCTCCTCTTTCTTAGAATTATTTACTGGTGATGATTCAAGTTCAGCTTCCTCTCCTCATATCTCTGTCATCAAATTTTTAATACTTCGACAATCCTTTGTGTTATGGGTTGGGGACTTATGCATCTCACACCACATGCCTGTGTTTGTTTGTGTCTTTTTAGTAGACCACCATATGTTGTTGGATGAATTTGAATGAGATTCCTTGGTCACCTATTTTCCTACAAATTTATTGCCACCTTCAACCCTTGGCTTGTTGTTTGCAAAGTAGTCCCTCTTCCCTTTCTGCTTGAATTTATCTTCAATTTTTGTAGCATATTTATAGGCAGTTGCCAATGTCTCAATATTAAAAAATTCCATCTTTGTTTGAATATACCTGTGAAGTCCACTCCGATATTTCAAAATTTGATGCTTCTCTGAATCCTCAATACCGAGTTTTGTTGAAAGTGAATGGAATGTATTGGTGTAATCTTGAACAGACTAGTCCCTCTTTTGTCGAAGAAGCTGCCACTCTATGTATTTTTGTTCATATACATCCTCTGGAAGGTAAGCTTCTTTTATGTATTCCACAAATTCTCCCCATGTGGGCTTCTTATCAAGAGAGATTTCAAAACCATCTTCAGCAAATGATTCTTGTTCTTTATTTGCGACTTTGGTTTCCCATGCTAATTTCACATGGGTTTTAGCTTTGAGGAGAGAAAATGTTATCTTTTCTGCGTTTGAGAAATTATTTACAGAAAAGTATCTATCCAACTTTGATAACTAGTTATCAATAGCTTCAGAATCAACCTTTCCTTCAAATTTGGGATGTCGAAATTGACCTGCACTTTGAAACGGGTATTTCCACGAAATGATGTTTCTGATTTAGAGGGTTTTTGATTCTTTAGGAGGTGTGAAAATTGACTCATCTTCTCCTCTCGTTGCTTATTTAAAGCTTCCTCGACCAACTTTTTAACATCATCGTCTGACATCTTTGATCGTGTGCATCTCAAAGGTGGGTATTTTGACAAATCTTGTGTATCCAATCCTAATCTTTGATAGGAAGACCTTGTGTAAATTGGCATAAAGGAGTGTTCCCACTTTGATACCACTGATCTAATTTATGAAACTAGATTACAATACCTGGTGTGATACCTACAGTATTGTAGAATTCAATACAAAAATTGAGAACCAGATTGCAAACCCAAAAACTGATCCATTCTATTCAAATATTTGAGTTTATACAAGTCTGATGGATCCCAAGGGTCATCAAAACCCCTTGGAAATGAAATGAATAGCCACCATAATATTTATTACAAATAAATATTCAAACTATCAAAAATTATCAAAAAAACTATATATAAAAATTAGGTCTACTTGGAGAAGGCATAACTTTCTAGTCCTAGCTCCGATTTGCAAACCATTTGATGCGTTGAAAAGGTATTCAAAAGAGCTAGAGTCAAATTTAAAAAATGCAACTTCTAATTGCAGTTCTGTGCATCATCCAAGGCCAGAAATGCACCGAAGACCCTCAAAAATGCAGTTTACTAAAACATAGTAAAATTTGAAAAATTAGATTTTCAATTTTTTCCAATTTAATCCTTAGCAACGATGGTGACATATGATCAAGGATCGAGTTCAGAATTGGAGAAGATAGAGAAGTTGACTTATGCTTTGTGCACCCATCTTCAGACTGTAAATGCACTGAAAGCATTTTGGCAGCAAGAGATCCAGAACTTGAAGACTGCATATCCGAATGTACTCACTTTGTAAGTACTTGTAGATACATTTTTTAGCACCTTTGACATTAATGTCAAAGGGGGAGTAGAATATATAGTATAAGGGAGAATATGGAGTAGTGTATATGATGTAAAAAGGCAAATATAAGATAGAGTATATGTTAGAAAGTTTTTGTGTAAAATATAGTTTAGTAACTTCTCCATATTCCTATGTTGCCATTAATGACAAAGGAGGAGATTGTTGGCAAGTTGACTATACTGATGTATATGACTATGATTTAGTGTTGTCATTATGGCAACAAAGTCTTATGGAGTTTTGGAGTCAGTGCATAACTTAGAAGATCATAAAAATGGCTAAGTATGGAAGACTGGACAACCAGTAGAGCACCAGATGAATAGAGCATCAATGCACGTGCTTATGACCGAGTTTTGGTATGTGCCCTAGAAGATAAGCTTTTGGTTATGTTATTTAGCTACGGTTAAGAGTGCATGATCAGATGAGTTAGTATGATGAAGATACAACAAGTTGAAGTGACACAGACAATGAGCGTTAGAGCATAACAAAGTATGCAGCCGATTTTTCGTATTTTGGTTAATGCTTATAATATTATTTTGTAAAGGATATGTGCCTATTGTATTTGTGTTATAAATATGTAAATCTAATTGTATGTAAACACGCTTGAGCCAATTCATTTAGAAGCATTGTATGTAATTAGTTATAGGCTGACTAAGTGAATAGTTTTGTTTGCGCATATAAATAAGACATGCGCCCTTGTATTTGATCATGGCATGAGATATAGAAGATAAAAGAAGTAGAGCAGAGGTATGTGAAGAGCAGTAAAAATGTTGGAGTGCTTTACAAGAGGCTAAAGCATCAGCGCACAAAAGGAACTGATCAGACAAGCAATGTCACAGCAATAGTTTATCATTGCAAATATAGTGTATATTTGATATCCAGGAGGTTGTAGCCTTCTCTTTGAGTAGTGAGCTCTGGCAGTGAGCCAACCACTCCTAACATGGTGTATCATTTCAAGACTCCTAACAAGGTCTGACCCTTGACAAGGTTTTTGTACTTAATCATTGTAATGATAGCTCCTAATAGGGCTAAGGAACATTAACAGGTTCATAATTTACACAAGTAAAATTATTAGTGGGTATTAATTTCCACCGGGGTTTTTCCTTTGACCAAAGTTTTCCCGTAACCATATCTGGTGTTGTGTGTTATGTGTTGATTACTTTACATGCATTAATATTCAGTTCAATTAAGATTCAAGTTTCAGATTTAATAATATAGAATATTGATTCACCCCCTCTTAGTGTTCCCATTCCTAACAAATCCATCCACCCCCCATAAGCTGAAATGAGAGACAGAGAGATTGTTGTGTAAAAATGTTAATTTATAAGAATGAATTTATAAAAATCCATCCACCCCTTGTTGGCGTTTACCATGAAATTCTAAAATTCATTAATGATTAAAGCAGAAGACAAGCTTATCAGCATAAAATCTCCAACAGATTCGTTGATACCATTTCTTTTCTCATATCATTTCACTTCATGTATGTTAATGGTAGGCCCAAATATAAATATTAAATGCCATCAAACATCCTTTCGCATGGCTAATAGTTTTCCTACGCACATTAGCTCAATGGGAATAATGTCACCAAGATTAAAACAAATCAGAATTTGACTTTTAATATAAGATTTCAATTCCAAACTTTTCAAAGTACCTTCAATATATCTATGTAGAATATAATCGAATAATTGACTTTGAAAACATTTTAAAAGTACCTTCAATTAGTTCTAAAAGCTAATTGACGACTTACATCACTATCATTAGAGGCATATATTGTGAAATACATTTTTGTTTGTTTATCTTGATAAAATTTTGTTAAATTTCATTGGATGTCGACTGAGATCTCTGATATGGTTCCTCGACAATTACATTTTCATATATGCCGGTCCTACTTTCTCTTATAAATATTGAAATTCAATGTATTTTTAATGTAAACTAAGCCTCACATTCTCTTCCTCTTTTGGGAAAGCATTTGATGATGAAGGCGTGTATTATATTCTTCTGAAGTTGCTGATTTGATTTCTGGAGAAAGTTGGTCTTACCTCGCCCTCAATAGCTTCTAAAATATCATAGCAGAGCATTGAATGGGATATTTTTTTATGCTATTGAGGAAAGGGGTTAAAGCCAGCTGCCTCCATTATTTGCTTGTTGATGCCAAAAATATTTCAACCATATCCACGGTGCAATTATGTAAGGCTATAACTGATATTTTTCCATAATTTGCGTTGATGCTTACTTGCAAGGATTATAATTACATGCACCTGCTTGTTCGAATAGGTAAACAAGCTTTCTGCTATGGAGGTGAACGCCAACAAGTACAAGGAATTTAGATAATAATATTATGTGTTAAAGAACCTAAATAATTCTAAGAAGTAGATCAAGAAGAAGCTGGATAATAAGATTTTTATGTTTCTTCGTCGAGAGAATAAATGTTGGCGTATTACATAATCCTTATAATTTTAGGTTACATAATAAAATACCGGTGTATTATGCCTATTTAAAGGCACGCCAAGAATGAATTTGATGGTCGACTATATACATGCGCATTTCATCATTTTGTCTGTTATGACCAGTAATATGTAAACTATTTCTCAAAGGTTTTAGTGAGGTTAATAGAGAGGATTGCATATTGTTTGCATTAGATTTTAGAAGCAGATAAATGTGACAGAGTAAAAGGTGAATGTGAGAGCATTTCCGGTTTTTGTGGTGCATAGCTCCATTTCAACTGAGATCTCTGCATCCTTAAGGCGTGTATAACTGAATCAAGAGAACGTGCTTGTTGGCTGTGTGAAAGACACTAGTAGTTAAAGACACCATTTTCTTTTATTTTATGAGGCATTGTTTTTTAAGTTGTTAAGCTCAAATAATGGCAGTTTTGTTAAAGTTGTGGTTGGTTGAAGCTGTGAAAGAAGATAAATTATGTTTTGACATGCCTACATCTGTCAATGATACATTTCCTTTGTACTTTTTATCATTCAGTTAGGGGATGTGTCCTTCAAACTTTTAATAATGTTCATTTAGTCACATTCAAGACAAACCTTATTAAGCCTTTATCTTTAACCATTTTAAACATCAATTGATAGTTATAACTTCTAATCTTTCTCTTATTACAAATAAAGACTTAACTATATTTAAATAGTTTGCAACTTTGACTACAACAACATAAAGCTTTCATGTACAGACTCACAACTAAAAGTTACAACAAATGAAGCTTCAATGTGACCTCTAATTTGGGCTTGTTCTCTAACCAAGGGTTTCAATCCTCAAACTTATAAAATAAAGGAGGTTTCATCTTCTAATATACATACTCAAACCCATGTGTCTAATCTATTTTTTAAAATGGATTTGTGCAAGTGATAGCTGATTAATATCTAAATAAATAATTTCACCAGTATATACCCACAACAACCATAATAGATCAATATATAATATCATATTTTGACTCTAGAATATTATATTATTGTATAAAAAATGTCTATCCTCAAAAATATGACATGACTTGAGTCTAATCAATAAATATATCCCCTCGATAAATAATATCATATTTTGACTCTAGAACATTATCTTGTAGTATAAAAAAATGTCTATCCTCACAAATATGATGACTTGAGTCTAATCAATAAATAATATCATATTTTGACTCTAAAATATTATCTTGTAGTATAAAGAAATGTATACCCTCAAAAATATGATGACTTGAGTCTAATCAATAAATATATCCCCAAAATGATGAATCTACACTCAATCATTGATGTAGTTACTCTTTAATTAAAGATGATCATTTTAAGGGTTGTCATCAAAAAGTCACTCATTGTTTGTGCTTACTCCAAATCATGATGTTGTGGCTCCATGCATACTTGTAAAAAATCCATCTCTCAAATATAGATAGTTTCTAAAAGAAAATTAATCTACAATCTCCAAATCCTATAAAATTGATATATCATCTACTCATTTTATAATCACTCACTCAAAATGGATATCAATCATCATAGGACCTATCAATGCCCCATCCTCAATTGTATACTAAATAGGACTAAATAATAACCGAAGCCATGATAAGCTACTATGTTTTGATATGTAATAAATTTCACTCAAAATATGTAATAATTTTATGTATTTTAATATGTAATAATATACACTTTAGAAAATTACCCAGGTTCTCAATGGCCAATATGATAGTCTCGAGGTACCATATTTGTGACAGCTCCTCACAAATATTAAAATGTTTTTTAAAAAGAGAAAATCCTCAATGGTCAATATGAATAAATGTCATGGCTTCTAGTCCTTTTCTATCAATCCTCTAGAGAAACTACATCGCAGACATTAAAATATCCATAAAAGGGCCAAATACAATTTGGCAAATAAGTTCAACTATCAATCAAGGACAAGTCTACATTGTCACTAAAAATATCTAAAATATGTCAGTAACTAATTTGACATCCAACCAAATATATAGTATATTTATAATTGTAGACACAAGAATAGATAAAGTGTATAAGTAGATATATCAACATATGAGACTATATAAAAAATCAACAACTATAAAAATATTTATTAATTTCAACAAGCATAAAAAACTAGGAATCAAATATATGAAACAGTCATCAAATTATTAAACTAGGAATTTGTCCTAATACACAAACTTATAAGGTTCCAAATATGAAATTACTCTATAACCACTTATCAATAATCAATTACTCAATCATTCAATCCTTAAGCAATCAACAAAATTTGATTAAAAAAAATAAACTCAAATTTTTATCTTTGATATTTTACTTTATCGTATGGGAGTGGAGAATAGATATGCACAATCCCCTTTGAAAGGGATTCAAACTAAATCAATAAATCCTTATCAGTATCTACTATACAACTCAACGACACCCTTTTATTTTTTCATCACAAGTCTCCAACAAGTTACCCTTATAGGTTTTCAACTTAATGGGAAGAATGTGTAAGCCACCCCTTTTTATGTTTTGAATTACACTCAACTACATAAAATGTTGGCCTACTCTATTCTATTAAAACAAAAAGAATAAAAAAGTTCAATATTTGTAGCCTCAAATAATTATAATATATCAATATATACTATTACCATAATGAGTTACATATCCAATAGTTTTAATAGGAAAACAATCACAATGGTTCGCAAACATCTAATAACTCTCAACAAAAATATTTTGACATCAATATCCCAATCAAAATAGGAAATATCAAGAGCTAGACAAACATTATCAAAATAAGTAATTACATGATCATCTTCTATTGGAATCATGATCAAATTTAATATCCTCAAAACAAAACATAGCTTATCAAATAGACCAAGGGGTATCTTTAAAATATCAATGTCAAGGGTAGATAACTTCATTTCAATAAGATTGTACCATTGTAAATTGTAAGAGCCCTATAGGTGTGACAATTCCATGATTATTTAGCACTCACCTTAGTATACTTCCATTTTAACATACCTAATAGGTCTTCATAAGGAACTTAATGGTCACCTAAATTAAAATATGGGTCCTATGTTATTTCATTTTCATTTAAAATTGAGACAAATCCTTATTTCTAAGTGTGCTCATCTATTATTTCTTCAATCCAATGAGTTATTTCCCTATATAGGCCCTATGTTACCACTTGTGGCCTTTTTTATCTATCCTAGCCTTGGAATCTAGTATCTTCTAGTTAATTAGGACCCATAGTGTAAATTTGAGCTCTAATTGGTTGGTATAGGGTTACTAGGATACCTATACCTAGGGATATGGTACCTAGGTATCCTATAACATTAGTTTTAGGCTATAATTTATATCGAGGGCCTGTCTTGAAAATTTAGTAGGATTTCTAGATTTTTGGTTAGCTTGTATTAGTTTTAAACTCCAAAATATTGTAAGAGACCTATAAAAGCACCCCATCTCTCATCATTTAGGAAAAAAAGTTCATAATAAATGGTATCCACATCTACTCTCAACCATACACATTCCATATTTTTCATCCAAGCATTCAAGATCAAGTCTCGATAATTATTTAAGTGTTTCAAGGTGTTTCCAAGCAATCTTCTCCATGGATCTAGCTTCTTTCCCTCATTAAAGGTCAAGAAAAGGAGTTCACTATAAAGTATTGTGGAAAACTAAAATATCCATCACACTAGGTTTAGCCTCTCATGATTTCCTTTTAAGTATTTATGTTAAGCCAAAGCTATTGCATCAACACATTTGATTGTGCATTTAAATAAGTATTTGTATTGCCAAGGTATGATATGCTTCATTTTTTAGATAGATAGCCTCTTCTATATGATAACACACTCTCTGTTACTTTATTTCATTTCAAGGTTGATTCCAAAGAGGGGTTTGACTAAGGTAGACCCCTCTATAAAACCTTTTCCAATTTTTCATGTGTAGGACTAGATGCCAATCCCACCATAATAGATTTGGAAAGTACAAGATCTAATGAATGATTTATAAAAGTTTTAGGAAAAATTGTAGGGTATAGGGTGACTAGACATCTTATACCCTCAAACTAACCTCATATCTTAACCATAGGTTATTATTGTAGTATAGTTTCTATTTATATTTGTTACAAGTTTTTGTCTAATCTATGTTTATTTGTTTATGCTTAAAGTTTCCCTTTATCTTATTTAGCATGCTATCTTGCATTATACCAACACATCCCTTTTAATCCAACTCATCCCAATTTCACTCACTTAGCGCTTGAGTCCTACTTTAGCCTAGTGGGGTCATCTACCTTCCAATTGTGCAATAAGGAAAAAGGATCTATCTCCTTTGCTTCCATCGTTTTCCTTTTTCTTATTGTACATGTTGGTGAACCCATTATAACATCTTCATTCTGATTTTGGTGTTAGATCTTCTTTATGTGCTTGTAGGTTCACCTATTGTACATTTCAGTGAACCTAACTTATAACATTTCCATTCTAATATTGATGTTATATCTTCATTTTCTTGTATCTAATACATTTCATTCTTAGATCTAATTTGAAGAATCTTTCATAGAGTTTACTAAGTTAGATTGGTGTGTGATAATTCATGTTGTTACATTTCTCCTTACTTCTTTTTATCAATCACATGGAGTGAATAATGTGTTCTTGCATTGAATGATGTTTATATTCCTTGATAGTTTTCTTGCATATGGAATAATGAGAATTTAAAATATATGTCTTCCTTATAAAGCATGTTTCAATATTTTATGCATTTTTCTAATTCAACATTCAAAAAAATCCATGGAATATATTGATTACATAAGGGTATTTATTGATGAGCCTAAAGATGATACTATCATAAACCACCTTAATCCTTCTCCTATTGTGCATATTAATCACTAGGATAGAGATCAAGCTCCTAACAATCCCACATTAGTGAGACCTAGATCCTCTCCTCCTACACCCACCTTAATGGTTGGCCTTAAGGAAGCTAGCTTATGCACTTCTTTAGATGAGTTAAAGAATTCCTCTTTTTATCAAAGAATATTTTTTAATCCTTAAGTTAAGAATTTTATTGATGATTTATCTTTAATAATAATATTAAGTAGATTTGAAGATCTTGATAATCCTTTTTCTTCCTCCCAACCTAAAGACAATATGAATAGTGATAAGAATCCTAATAACCCTAAATATAGCATTTCCCTTCCTATTCCTCTTTATACTACACACTTCCATAAAGCTCAAGATGAATGTCATTTCCTCTCTACATTAAACGCTAATTATACTATGGGTTATGACATTACTACTCAACAAGGTTATAGTCTCCACAAGGTATTGGTATTAATGAACAAGGTATAAAAACCTCCATAGATCCTCCTACACAAGTTACTAGATGTGGTCTAATATTTATACCTCAATCTACCACTTTGCCTTCTTCTAGTCCTTCTTCATCACAATAAAAACTACCTCTAGTCATTCTTTTACCAACACAATCCATTGTTATAGATCCTTTTGATGACCATTTGACTTTGGCTAAAAGAATATTTTGGAGACTTAAATATGATACTAAATTTTTTCCCTTTTAGACATTTTCCAAAGACTCAAAGATCTCATAATGGTGAATTTTTGTGTCTCTTTCATCACATAGATAAATATTGTATTACAGATTTAGTAGATAGATCTCCTATTTGTTCAACAATGAATCTTATAGTTTTTCTTGATATAAAAAATATACCTTAGTATTTCTCTTCCCTATTATGTTTTTCTCCATTATGTAATCTCAATAGCCTACATCATTGGGGGCTTTTTATTTTGCATGATGATCATTGTGAGTAGCATAATAGGTCCTTTTAATTAAATATATTTATCAAGCATCTAAGTGTTATAGCTCATTGGAAAGGGGATGGAAAGTTTTAAATAATGGGATGATTAAAGGTGACTTTGAGAGCCAAAAATATTTTAAAAGTAAATTAAATCACATTTTGGAGTTAAAAGACTTAATTAATAGGGTGATTTATTTTAATAGATGGTCCTTTATTATTTAATGCTACATTGGGAATTTAAAAGGGGAAGTGATTCTTATTAAATCAAAGAAAAAGGAAAAAGAAAAAAACACATTTTAAAAAAAATTAATGAAAATGAATACCATTCTTGAAAAATAGTGAAAAAGCAAAAATAAATATGTTTCCTCGAAAAAGAGACCAAAAAGCTATAAAAGGGGGATTGGGACTCTCGTGTGGGTAGGTTGAGTTTATTATTTCTAATACTTTTCCTCTCTAAGGAAACCTTATGTGGTTCTTGAGTTGGACTTGGTTCAGCTCAAGGTTTGTGAGGACAAAATCCCTTAAAGGCAAAATTATCTACATTGTTAAAAGACATAATCTAGAGAATAATTTTGGTGTTTTCATCTCATAGGGAACAGGTTGGAATTATTGTGGAATTTAATTTAGTTTTAATGGATTTTTATGACATATCAATTTGTTAGAGGTCAAATGAATAAGAATAAGCGGAAGGGTTTGTTGTTCATTCATTTCTTTTGCTAGTTGTACATTGCTAAGGAGGGACATGAGCTTTCTAGAGCTAGAGAGCTAGAGATCTAGGGTTTTGGTGTCTTGTTCAATATTTTGGGGGTGCCTAGAGTAGGAAACCACAATGTTATAATATTCTTTATCATTGCTAAAGTTTTTTGGAGTTTGACTTCCATTTTGGGAGTGACGGTTTGCAAATTTCATGAACACCTCAAGACATTTTAATGTTACATTTTATAAGCATGTTTGAATTAGATATGTAATGTTATTAAATGATCTATGCTACTCTTCTTTTTTCCAAAGAATGTATTTTATACCAAAAATAAAATCTAGAATTTTCACTTCATATATTTCTGAGTTTTGTCAGCTTTATTAGTTGTTAAATTTTTGCAAGTTACTTTATTGTTGGTACTTTGTTTATTATATAAAAAATATTTCAAAACACAAACCAAACAAAAAAAAAAGGAAAAATAGGTTTTCATATTATACTAGTATTAGATTAATGTATCGTGCCATCCTAAAGGGTCTAGTAAGAAGATGAAAATATTTGAAGAGCAAGTAAAAGGGCTGAAGAATTGAGGCAAAATTATCAAAGACAAAGTGCTAGTTGTCAAAATTATAGAGAGATTTAAGAAAATACTTGTATGAGAATCTTGGGTGGTCTTTTAAAATAATGTAGAAGTAAATAAAAAAATATTCTTCTAGTGCAAGAAACAATGAGAAACAAAAAATGAAAAGAGGCTCATAGAAAATATTTAAAATGGAGATAGTGACTCAATATCAAAAAAATTTAGAAAAAACCTTTGGACATGCATATAGTTATTATCGATGAGTTTGTACATGAAGGGAAAGACAAAAAATAAGTCTTGGATTTGTGCTCAGATATTTCTAGTAATGATGGTCCAAACATATACAGGTTTGATTATCATACACAACTTTTGGAAATGAGTATTTATGAACATGTCAATGATACTAAGTTTGGGAGTGACTCTCTCATAGGGGCAACCTCATGATAAAAATAAGTATTTTTTTCCTAAATTTGAAGCAATCATCCCTTTGATACATGGGATATAGGTGTGTTGGAACCTAAGTATGTTAAAAATCCTACACAAGATGAATTATATTTTCATTGTGATGATGTTCTAATTTTTTAGCACAATGCATGTGTGGAGCATGTGTGGAGGATGTCATTGATGAATGTAATGATGTTATTGAAACAAAATATCATTTCTTTGAGCTGATTTTGAAAAAAAGTCTTCTTAAGTTTGTTGATCCACATCATGTTGTTGAGAATCTTCATCGTAGAGAGGCAAAGGGTTTGGTAGTGACTCTCTCATAGAGGCAACTACTCATGATGAAAATGAGAATTTTTTTCCTAAATGAAGCAATCAACCCTTTCATACATGGGTTATAGGTGTGTTGGCACCTAAGTATGTTGAAAATCCTAGACAAGATGAATTATGTTTTGATTGTGATGATATTCTATTTTTTTAGCACAATGCATGTATGGAGGATGTCATTGATAAATTTAATGATTTTATTTAAATAAAATCTAATTTATCATTCATTTGAGCTGATTTTGAGAAAAGGATTTGTAAGATTGTTGATCCACATACTTTTGTTGAGAATCTTCATAGTAGAGAGGCAAAGGTGATTTGAGACAACTGTGGGAGCTACTATTGATAGTGTTGCACTTGATGAAAAATATGAGGTATGGGATCTAGGGGAAGATTGAGAACCTAAGTTGGAGTATGATTTATATTTTTCTAATTGTCTGAGTTCACTTAATGAGGTGATTTCTTACCCTCCTAGAAGACCACCATATATGAGATATGCAAATGAAGAGCCAAATAATGATTAGGAGTGATATGACACTAAGAGGTATCATCATTCCTTATGAAAAAAGGAATTTTAAGATAAATTGGAGGTGTGATTTGATGATTTCAATTGAAGATTCTTTCTTTGTTGCTAGTTACTTTGAGTTGCACCAGTCTTGTATAAAAGCTAGTATTGAGTTTTGGAGTGGACCAACAAGTGATTTAAAGAAATTATTTTAGTTTTTGAGTTGTAAAAATTCCCTTCAATGGTAGTTGGCAATGTATTCTCTTCATGGATGAAATAATTCTTGGAGACTTCTATGTTTTATATTTGCAAAGCTCTCAAACAATATTACTGAGATTTCTAGAATTGCACAATGTCTGCAAGGAAATGAGATTTAAATCTTGTTACTTATGTAGATATAGAGGAAGAAGGAACTAAACATGACATCTATATGATCAAAAATCCATCCTTCGGATTGAGTGATGTTTATTTTATAAAAATATTTTTTTGGAGTTGGTTTTAAAGACAACAATTGTTCCTTTCACCTTACTTTTTTATGCTTTCATGGATGGATTACAAGAGATTGCCAAAAACATCATAGACTTCCTTGGTGTGTTTGATGTTATGGATGGCACTTGGATTTTGATGTGCATCTTCCTAGACATGTTGGACATCAATGTTGCTTGGGTATCTATATTTGAAATCTTCAACAAGGTTTGATTGAGCTTATGGGAATGGTAGATTTTTTTTGGATGAATAAGCATCAAAACTTCAAAAATATTGTTCAGTTTCTTACAATACATTTTGTGACTTTGTTTGTTCATTTAAAAATGTATTGGAGAGATATTTTGAGTAAGGATTCGAGAACTAAACAAATGGTCAATATTGGGAGCGTTACTTGGCAAAGAATAGAATAAAATCTTGATTTTGATCTTTCTTTATGGTTGCAAGTAGTCACGAATCTTTTTGGTTTTCTCTTAATCAAAGGAGTTAATGAAAGTGTTTCACTTCTAAGTTTATTTCACACAACGCAAAGCTAAACACTCATGATTATTCTTGGGAATTCCTTGGGTATTGTTGTTGTTTAGTGTGTAGAGCACTCAAAGTATTATGTACTTTGATGACTTTAGTTTTGAATAGTAGTGATTCATGTACAATTTAGACCTTCCAAACTTAGAGAGTTCATCTAATGAATGGTTTTAAAGTAATTTATTATAGATTACTCTTGGAATACATTTAGGATAGAAAACCAATTTGTGCTAGGATTCATTTTTCAAAGACCCTTGGTGTTGGAACATTGAGATTTTTTTAGGAGTATTTGTGACTTTAAGATTTCCACTGAGGAGAAATGTTAGATCCATGTGGTTGTATGAGCTTGTTGGATTCTAGTAAAGGATTCATTTCCTTTTGGCAAGAAGAAGGAAAAAGTTTTCTTTTATAGTTATAAATCTACATGATATCTTGAGGAGATAGACTAAGGATTGGGGTTGTGGAAAACTATCAATATTAGTACTTATATTTTCTTCATGATTAGCCTATATATGAATTTATTTCTTCAATTGTAGATGAGTTGGATGACTTCTTCAAATCAGCAATTGATTATTTTACGGTTGTGGTTGGTTGGTAAAGGTGATTTGATTGTATGAGATGAATTTTTAGTAACTTACATGCTCATATCTCCTATATTTTCAATGTGACTTCAAATTGATTACTATTGTTGTTATACTTCTATGTTAGTCATGGTGACATTTGTTTATGAGAAAATTGACTTTAATCCTTGGTAGGATTTAGGGAAATCTTTTGTGATTATTCTAGACATGGTTTATTTCTTTCTTTCTTTCACTTTGGTGGGCGATAGTCAATGTAGATACTTCATGAAGATGATATGCATGTCTTCAAATGATGTGTTATTCATTGTAGCAGGATAGGTGTATTGGTGTGTTCATCACTATTCTTTGGACACTTGGAAGTTAAGTGTCAACGTTATGATTTTGGTAAGAAGTCACAATGGTATTCCCTAGATGGTAAATTGAAAAGTTGTGATAGTGGTTTATTTGCTTCATTTTTTGAATGACATGTGGGGATATCAAGTGATTTTAGTTCTTTATGGAAAAGTGGATTCTTTTATCGTCTACCTAGGATAGTGATTGGTAATGATTTTGTTGATATGGTTTTCATTGAGATTCCTTCTTAGTATATATTACATACTATTGATTTCAACCCTCTCAGGTA
Organism: Chamaecyparis obtusa; assembly: GCA_027943335.1. Lineage (NCBI taxonomy): Eukaryota > Viridiplantae > Streptophyta > Pinopsida > Cupressales > Cupressaceae > Chamaecyparis > Chamaecyparis obtusa. Next base: position 273,001 of record BSBK01010108.1, read on the forward strand.
TTTCAATATGGATTTTGGTAATATTTACATTTTGGAGTTCCAAGAGAGGAGAGTGTGGTTTGTGCACAATGGGTTGAATTTTTTACTAGAGTAGTGCAACATCATCATGTTGGCCATTTTAAGATTAATTTGGAACCCTATAATCACAAGGGTTTTCATTTCAGTAGTTGTGGTTAGCAGACCCAGTGTTGTCTTACTCGAGTTTACCCCCATGGTGCATTGGGTTGGTTCTTTTAAAGAGAAATATTTTAAGCAGTTGATTGGGCTTATGAAATATTTGATTACTCTTCTTATTGATGGTTATAAAGAGGTCTCTTGTGTAGACATAATGTTTTGAGGGGTTGGAGCTATAGATCTTTTTGGTTTACTTGGGAACCTGGGATCATTTATAATTTTATTTTGGATTAGTCTAATGGTTGTGGGATTGTAATGGCATTTCTTGAGGACAAGAAATATTTGAAAAGGGAAGACCATAATGTCCCCATTTTAAGGCTCTCTATTATTGCATTTTTCATTGAATTTCTAGGTTTGTGTCAACTTGTTCAAAGGGGTAATTTGATGTTGCCAATGAGCTAATAAAGTTTCTAGAGGAGTCATATGATGCTTTCAAATGTTGTTTTTTTACTTCTAGTTTGGTCTCCAAGATTATTGGAGGGGGCATCTATTTTTAGTAAGTTACCCAATTATGTATGTTTATCATATTTCATCATCAAGATCACTCCGACATAGTCAAATTTCAATTTTGATGCATTTCAACCATTGTCACTAATTGGGGTAAATTAAGCTATATTTAATTAATTTCATTTAGATTATTATCTTAATTAAATATATTTATCAAGGACCTCAATGTTATAGCTTATTGGATGGAGGATGGAAATTTTTAAATTATGGGATGCTTAAAAGTGATGTTGAGAGCCAAGTATTTTAATAGTAAAAGTCTAATTTGGGGCTACAAATGAAGGAATTTTACCACATAAATGTGTCAAGATATATTTTTTCATCTTTTGGAACTTTTTTGGATACTTCTCTATATACAATTTCAGCCAAAATAGACAACCAAGTCAAAATTTATGACCTCTAAAAGTCTCTACATCACAAATCCTTTTATTAACCTAAATTTATCAACTAATTTTTTATACCATTATAGAACTTAGTATCAAATATGTTAATTTATGATGAAGGGTGGTCCCCTTAATACCATAAACACATAATATAAATAGAGACACAAAAACAATTTTCAAGAACAAAAAATGGGCTTCTTATTATCTCCACAAGTGTGGAATTAAATTTTTTTAGAAATATAATATGCAAAGCCGCATGGGCATTCCCTTACAATATTCTATAGGAAAAAGCCTCGAATAACTACCTAGAACTATCCTAGAAAACACTACGGGCCTTTCTTATATAGGTAATTTTCCACCGCCTGAGAAGGTTCCAGAATCTTAGCCATTAAGGTCGACCGCCCTTAGAATTATTTTATTTTATTTTTCATTTTTACATTAGGGTCAGCTCAAAATAATTACAAATTATATTTTTAGGTAGCCCAACTTTTGGAGGCCATAACTTTTTTAATGTGGCTCTATTTGGCTATTATAAACACTTTTTTTGGAAATGGCAGGACCAAATCTACAGTGCCTAACATGCGCAAGCTCTAGTCAGTCGAGGTTCGATCTTGATCTAGAGCCTCTAAGGCCTTCAAATTTGAGCTCAAAGATTTTGTACCCAAAAACCTCAATAACTTTACCAATACATATGATATGGCAATGAAACTCAACTGGTAGACTAATATGACTAAGATGAACCTCCACCTATGAAATCAGAACATTATGAGCTCGTATGACCAACTTACTAAAAATAGTAAGTTTCTATAAATAATATCTTTGCAAAACATAGCCCTTATTGAAAAGAAACTAGAAATAATTTATGGGTGATGCAAGATTGCCCTTAAACCCAGGATGCTCCTAAATCAGACACACAGGGTAATTTGAGAAGTGACCATGTCACATCTCAGGTGTGCAGAGGAAAACCAAGATGGTTAACCTCCTCCCTTGTCAGCCATGATGAATCTTCTATAGGTCATTCTTTACATTTGACTAGATATTCTTCATATGTCATGTTCTTTGTGCATCTGCCAACATGACTATCCATTATATTATCAATCTCCTTGGTAGCAGAAGTAGTTGCTAGAATACTCCAATGTGCTTTAGTGAATCCATCTTCAACACCACCTTCATGATACTCTATCAGATCTGAAATGTTAAATACTGGTGAAAGATTCAGCTCAGTAGGAAACTCTACTTCATAGGTATTTCCCGAATTATGCTTCTTTAGTATCTTACATGGCCCAAACTTCTTCATTTCCAACTTTCTATATGTACCTACTAGAAATCACCCCTTCCGCAAATGAACCATGACTTCATCTCCAACCTAAAATTTCTTATGCCTCCTTTTCTCATCTTCCTTAGCCTTATATTGTGTATTCATCTTGCTAATGTGTTTCCTCACCTCCTCATGGATGTTCTTCAAATGTTGCACAAAATCCTTAGCTTCAGCACTGCTTATCTCTCCTTTGTCTATCTTCCTCAACTCGAAAACATTTTTAGGACTACTTCCATATACAATCTAGAATGGTGATTTACCAATACTCCTATTGATAGAATTATTGTATGAAAATTTTTCTTGTGGTAAAATCAAATCCCATCCTGTCGGCTTATCTCCAACCAAACATCTCAGCAAATTCCCCAAACTCAGGTATTCACCACTTATGTTTGTCCATCAATTTGTGGATGGTGTGATGAGATGAACTTCAAATCTTTCTTTAGCTTATTCCACAATGTATGCCAGAAATATCCAACAAAATTAATGTCTCGATCTGAAACTATGCTCTTTGGCAAACCATGTAGTCTCGCCACTTCTTTAAAAAATAATTCTGCCACATGAGCAACATCAATATTATTCTTCTTCCAGGGTCTAAAATGTGCCATTTTTAAAAACCTTTCAACCACCACCAAAATTGAATTATGCCCCCACTAATTCCTTGGTAAACTAAGAACAAAGTCCATACTGATATCCTCTCATGGCTTCTCTAGTACAGGTAATGGTTGATACAACCCTATATTCTTCTTTACTCACTTTTCCATTTGACATACTCTGCAACTCTATACAAAATTCTTGACATCTTATTGCAACTATAGCCAGTAATAATTCTCACTAACCAGAGCAAGGGTTTTATCTCAACCAAAATGTCCAACCAATCCTCCTCTATGCTTGTCCTTGATGAGATTATCCCTCATATAACTTTGTGGAATGCACAGCTAACTCCCTCTGAATAGCATACCATCCTGAATGATAAAATCCAACCACTCCGTTATGTCTAGAGTAATAGATTCTATACAAGCTTTCCAAGCTTCACCAAAATCAGGATCCTCTAGATACAAACTATTAAGTTCCTTGAACCCAACCACCTCAATTTGCATCTCTATCAGCAAAAATTTTCTTTTGCCAAGAGCATCTACAACCATATTATACTTTCAAATCCTTTGTTTCAAGACAAATGTGTAACTCTGCAAAAACTCAACCCATTTCAAATGCCTTTGATTCAACTTTCCTTGACTATTGAAAAATTACAAAGCTTGATAATCAATATAGAAAACAAACTCCTTAGGAAGAAGATAGTATCTCCACTTTTTCAATTCCTGAACTATAACATAAATTTTTTTTATCATAAACAAAATATTTCCTCTTGGCATCATTTAACTTCTCACTAAAATAAGAAATAGGTTTACCTTCTTTGCTCAAAATAGCTCCTATTGTAGTACCACTAGCATCACAGTCTACTTTAAACACCTTATTAAAATTTGGAAGTGCTAAAATAGGTTATTCTGTAAATTTTTTATTCAACGGTTTAAAACTCTTATCTACCCCTGTAGTCCACATAAACTATTTCCTATCCCCTCTCATTATTTTAGTCAAGGGTCCACAAATACTACTAAAACTCTTGATAAAATGTTTGTAAAAGCTAGCCAAACCATGAAAAGATCTTACCTCAGTAGCACTCCTTGGAGTAGGCCATTCGAGGATAGCCTTCACTTTCTCTGGGTCTATTTTTAGACTTTCTATTGAAACTAAAAATCCCATATATGTTAACTCCTTCACAAAATTGCACTTCTTCAAATTAATCAAAAATTTCCCTTCCCTTAACTTCTCAAACACCGTATACAAATATTCATTATATACTCCTCCAATGTCTTACTAAAGATCAAAATATCATCTAGGTAAACAATGACAAACTTACCAAGAAATTCTTTCAGAACCTCATTCATGAGTTGCATGAAATTGCTCAATGAATTGATTAGCCCAAAGGGCATGACTAACCACTCATACAACCCTTCCTTTGTCTTGAAAGAAGTCTTACATTCATCTCTTTATTTGATCTGATTCTAACGGTATCCACTCTTTAGATCTATCTTTGAGAAATACACATCTCCACTTGAACAGTCCATAATATCATCCATCCATGGTCATGGAAACCTATACTTGATATTGATCTTGTTTATAGCTCTGGAATATGTACACATCCTCCATTATCCATTCTTCTTCAGTGCTAATACTTTTGGTATAAAACATGGAATCAATATCTCTTAGATCAACCCCTTCTACAACAACTCTTGTACTTGTCTATTCAACTCTTCACTTTCTGCTGGTGTCATTTTGTGTGATGTCTATAAGATACAAAATATGGTTGAATAGGGTTTAGAATAATGCACATGAAAGAGACCCTACACCCATATTTTACATCATACATATGAATTATAAGGGGATGGAATGTAAATCTAGAAATGCAAATATTGAAATGAAGAAATGAAAGTACTTACATCTAAAAAAGAATCTGTTGAAAACCCTGTCAAACAGTCTCATAAACTGTTGATTTTTGTGATCCTCAACTGAAACCGCAAGATCTGAAAAACCCATAAATCTTGATTCTTTCAAAGAAATTTCATCCTTGACCTAGGGACCGGGGTAAGATCTTACCCCGGGGTACAATCTTACCCTAAAAAGTCATCCATGACCTGCACTGCTTCAACGAAAATTATGTTCACGGCTCCTGAAAGTTCGGCAAAAAGGGTACTCAAATTTGCACTGATATTCATTGTCCCGCACTTGTATCTGCAAGAAAAAAAATTTTATTGTTTGGATGAGGGGTTTGCCTTGGTCAAACCCCATTTTTGGAATCAATCTTAAAAATGGAATTGAAATAGAGAATGCTAGCAAGTAGTAGAAGTAGATCTAACAATGAAGCTATGATATTCAATAGATATTTAATTGTATTTAAAATGTAAACAAGTATGTTGATATGAAAGCTTTGGACTCAACAATATAAATCAAAACCATAAATGTAAATCAAAACCTCCGTGATTGTATTCTTGAAATCTACCTAGAGGGAAGAATGAATAGATCTTGAAGATGAATAAAGGATCTTGAAGGAAGATCAAACCACCATGATGGATAGATCTAAGGCTTGAATGCTTGAATCCTTGATCTTGAATGGAGAACTTGAATGCTTGAATAGATGATTGCTTGAATTTTCTTGAGAGTGCTTGATAATCGATTCATGAGTGATGCATGAAAATTTGATTGAGAGATGAAGAAAATGATAGGAGGAGGCTTCCTTTTATAGAGATCTAGGGCACAAACTCCTAGAGAGGCTGACATATAAGAAATAAATTCCCATTGGGCCCTTACCCCTAGAAATGGACCTAGATTAAATGTGATTTAAGATTTTACCATTTCGGAGACCAAAAATGCTGACCCAGAAGCGGGAAAATAAAATTTTGGGTTTCCCCCCGCATCCGAAAAATTTTCCAATGAAAAGGGGGACCTGGGTCAAGGACGAGGTCCACTTTGACCTAGGTCAAATTCAAGGTTGACTTTGACCTAGGTTACAGTCGAGGTTGACTTTAACCTAGGTCAAGGTTGAGGTTGACCTTGACCTAGGGGTTTAGGACCCTTGGAAAATGTGCTAGGTGAGGAAAATAGTGCCCGGTGAGGCCCAAACAGAACCCTAAATATGCACAAAAGATGGGAAGGGGGCAGAAAATAGAGGACAACATGATGATGGCCCAAAACACCCCCTAAGAAGGGATAAATGTTCTTAACATGGAAGTGCTTCCATTTTAAGATGATACATTAAGCCCCCACTTTAGCGGGAGTATAGAAATCGAACATACTCATGGTAAAGGAGAAGAAAGATTCCAATGGATTCACAACAAGGTAGAATATCACTGAGTCAAGGACATAAGCCCCCAGGACAAGGATTCTAACTCAACATACATGCACGGGGGTGGGAAAACAAAGAGAAAAACAATAAAGACAAAGTTAAAAGACAAAAAGAGAGGGGTCAGTACAAAAACAAATCCAAATCAACTAGCAAAGGAAACCTTTCTAAGGAATGCTTCCTATACTAATATCATATTTGGAAAGCTATCATAAAAGCATAAATGATTAAATAAGAAAGACAAGAGAAACACTATAAATAACATAGCTTCATGATCCATTCCTACCAACATGAAAGCAAAAGAGAGAGAAGAGAGAGAGTGATTACCTCACCTAGTAAGATGCCCACCTTACCATGAATCACCAAGGAGGGAGAGCCCAATAGGTGGCCAACCTGATAGTTCACCCAAAAACTATGCTTTTCAATTATCATGTGTCTTCTGATGGCTTTTTGAATACCCATAGATCCACCTTCTTGCATCACTATGAATATAAAATGTGTGTCCCCTCAAGATTTAGCAACTTATGTGCATTACCTTTGGAAGATTTAGCATATTGAAAATTGAAAAATGCGTGTCTCTTCAGGATTTGGCAACTTATGTGTGTTACCTTTAGAGGATTTAGCATATTGAAAATTGAAAAATGTGTCTCTTCAGGATTTAGAAACTTATGTGCATTACCTTCCAATGATTTAGAATATAATTGAAAAACTATAGTACAAGGGAGACCCTATATATGCCCCCCTCCTTATCGTGGTTGTCTACTATACATGATAAGGAAGAGAAGGAGGATACCTACTTCACAACGTAAGGAGATATCATATTTAACAACAATGTACACTATATTCTTAGCAAAGGGTATTGACCCCTACATCCAAGAGCATAGATAATTGTGAAAAGGATATGTCACTCATGGAAAAAGTATCCTCAAAGAAAAAGATCCTATCAACAAGACCCCCACCATAGAGGAGTTCTTTTTGATAAAATATCATCTTTCAAAAGGAAACAAAGATTCAATCATCTAGCCCCCTGAAGACAAGAGGAAGAGGAATCTTTGGAATGAGGGAAACAACTCTAACACCAAAGCAAGGGTAAGACTTTATAAAGAACATAATTTGCAAAATAAAGAAGAGGTGATGACCTAGGACAACAACCTCTCACATAAAAGGATATCCATAGCCAAAATCTCAGTCGGTATAATAAAATAATGTTGCAAGATAAAAAAATGCCACTAAGCTAAGGAAGGCATCTCCCCAGACAAAGAGAAAGAAGGAAGAACCTTTCCCCGCAGGGATGAAAGAAAGGGATACCTTTTGTAAAACAAATGTCTTAGAAAAGATATCATGAATACTAGAAGAGAGTGATGGATGATTAGAAGCAAAAGATGTCATAATACAAAACCATCGAGATAAATGAGAGAAAGAATAACCAATTAAGCTCAAAGAAAAAAAAATAATGGATTCTAGAAGACAAGGAGAAATACACCTCTTGCCCCCCAGTCTAGAGACAAGAGGAGAAAATATCAAAATGAGGGGTAAAATTATGAAGAAATCTCAAGAGGGAAGTTTCTTTTCTCTTCCCTTTAATATAATTATGGATCAAATAATAAGGGGAAGGTAATTTAAAATATCTTTGCACATCTGTATCATGAACCATAGTTTGAACTTCATCATAAGTGTGGGAAGAACTAGGAATAGTAGATGGAGAATTGGAAATATGAATATTAGTAATCAGATTAGGAAGGATACGATTAGGAACTAGATTAGGAGTAGGAAAATTAGGAAGAGTGTATGAAGTGGTAGGAATGGAAGACACAACTAGAGGAACACTTGTAACCATAGTTGGAAGAGGGTTGGAATAGGTATAAGGAATACTATGGTAAGAAGGTTGTGAGGTAGGTAAAGACATCGGTAGAACTCTCACATGAAGATATGAAAGAGATGTAACCAATATAGGAGGAGTGTAAGTAGGAATGTTGGGTAAAGGAATAGAAGAAAGTTCCACACTAGTGACAGGAGGAGTGAATCCTAAATCTTGAACTTCTTGAGTTAAAGGTTTGATACCACACAGGATATTAACACCTTGATCACTATCACAAAGGACTTTCTTAAAGGCCTTTATAGCTTGAATATAATTTTTAGGATATAACATTCTAGGTGCATCAATGTTGTAAATAGTGGAACATGAAGGTAACCATGCACACACCCTATGGTAAAGATCAATTGAAGAGGTTGTAGAGGAAGATGAAATAGGAATAGGATCAATGGAGATCTCATTTGAACAATTTTCAACCTCACTTCCATGTACCTCATTAAGGGATCTATCCTCTTTTTTAATAAAAGCCTCATCAAAGTATTCAAAACAAAAATCATACATGTTGAACATAAATTAATACTACAAGCATGAAAAATGTAAATATTTTTTTATTTAAAGGAATTTTACAAAAAAAATTTGTATTTTTGAAATATAAATGCAAGAGCATAAAATAAATCTACTTTTATAAACATGTAAGATCTAACACAAGATGCAAATCTAACACCAAAAAAAAAGAGTTGTCGTAAACGGGTTCACCAAAATGTAAGAATGAACCACAAACACAATAGGGCATCTTATTCCACAAAAGATAGGGGGTAAGCTTGTCAAGTTCACCAAAATATAAGATATAAAATATTGTTGAATAGGGTTTAGAATAATGCACATGAAAGAGACCCTACACCCATATTTTACATCATACATATGAATTCTAAGGGGATGGAATGTAAATCTGGAAATGCTAATATTGAAATGAAGAAATGAAAGTACTTACCTCTAAAAAAGAATCTATTAAAAATGCTGTCAAATAGTCTCAAAAACTGTTGATTTTCATGATCCTAAACCAAAACTGTGAGATCTAAAAAATCTAGAAATATTTTGTCTTTCAGAGATAGGTCATCCTTGACCTAGGGACCGAGGTAAGATCTTACCCCAGGGTACAATCTTACCCCAAAAAGTCATCCTTAACCTGTACTACTCCGACATAAATTCTATTCATGGCACCCGAAAGTTTAGGGAAAAGGGTACTCAAATCTGCACTGATATTCATTGTCCCCCTCCTATACCTATAAGAAAAAGGGATTTGTTGTTTGGATGAGGGGTTTGCCTTTATCAAACCCCAGTTTTGGAATCAATCTTAAAAATGGAATTAAAATAGAGAATGCTAGCAAGTATTAGAAGTGGATCTAACAACGAAGCTATGATATTCAATAGAAATGCAATTGTATTTAAAATGTAAACAAGTAGGTTGATATGAAAGCTTTGGAATCAACAATATAAATCAAAACCATAAATTTAAATAAAAACCTCCATGATTGTATGCTTGAAATCCACCTTGAGGGAAGAATGAATAGATCTTGAAGGAAGATCACACCACCATGATGGATAGATCTAAGGCTTGAATGCTTGAATCCTTGATCTTCAATGGAGAACTTGAATGCTTGAATAGATGATTTCTTGAATTTTCTTGAGAGTTCTTGATAATCCATTCATGAGTGATGCATGAAAACTTGATTGAGATGATGGAGAAAATGAGAGGAGGAGGCTTCTATTTATAGAGATCTAGGGCATAAACTCCTAGAGAGGCTAAAATATGAGAAATAAATTCCCATTGGGCCCTTACCCCTAGAAATGGACCTAGATTAAATGCAATTTAAGAGTTTACCATTTCTGAGACCAAAATAGTTGACCCAGAAATGGGAAAATAAACTTTTGAGTTTCCCCCGGCATCCGGCAAATTTTCTAATGAAAAGGGGGACATGGGTCAAGGAAGAGGTCAACTTTGACCTAGGTCAAGTTCAAGGTCAACCTTGACCCAAGGGTTTAAGACCCCTGGAAAATGTGCCTGGTGAGGAAAACAGTGTCCGAGGAGGCCCAAATAGAGCCCTAAACAGGCACAGAAGATGGGAAGGGGGCATAAAATAGAGGACAACATGATATGATTGCCCAAAACACCCCCTAAGGAGGGCTAAACATTCTTAACATGGAAGTGCTTCCATTTTAAGATGATACACTACCTTATTTGGAAAATTAGCTCTTGGAATCAATTCCATCTGATGATTGATCTTCCTTAATGGTGGTAATCCATCATGCACATTATTAGATACAATATCCTGAAACTCATTCAAAAAATCTTCAACTTCTATAGATACATCTTCTACTTCCTCTTTACCAGCTTTTGGAATCAAATAAAAACACGTATGCTCATGCCTCATACCCTTTAGGAACTTTCTTCCATCAACAAAAGTTGTTCTTGCATTACTACATATATTTTCTTCTATTTCTTTCAATGGATTTATATTATGTTGCACTCCATCCTTTGTGAAGGAATAGGTATTCACATGACCATCATATACAACATGCCTATCAAACTTGCATGGCCTACCCCACAACATATGACATGAATCCATGGGTATGATATCGCATAGTACCTCATGTCATGGTATCCGACAATCTTGAACTTCACTAGGAATAGTTTATTGACCATGACCTTGTGGTCATCCTGCACCCAAGTGATCTGATATGGATGTAGGTGTTTTTGCCTCTTGAATTTTAACTTCATTACCATTCTGACACCAAATTGTTAGTGCTTTCAGTATCAATAATTACATCACAACATTTATCCTCACACTTGCACCTAGTGTGAACAAGCTCCTCCTTTTTCTTAGGTACATTCTCACCAATCAACATGACTCTTCTATTAACTAGGACTTCTCCTCTTTTAGCATCTTCATAATGTGATGATTTGGCATCTTCATCAACATGTGCAACTCTAGCCTAGCCTTCAATTCTCCTATTTGTCCTTCCTTGGCATTGACAACATTCATATGCCCTATGACCTTCTTCTCCATAGTGAAAACTATGTGTGTGAATTTTGTACCTAGCTATAGACACAACACTTCAGTAAAATATTAGAGGTTAGACAAAATCAAAATCTTGCAAATAATTGAAACTAAGCTAACCAGGTGATTTACTGTCTTCTAGTAGGTGCAAGTATGATGTTCTCAGATTGGAATCGAGATCAGTGACAATGCAACACCTAAATGAAGGATTTGAATGCAAAAGATGAAAGACTGTATGAATGCAGATTAATCTATATTTTTTTATTTTCTATGCAATAATATGAAAACTATATGAATCTAAGCTATATGAAGAAATTGAATGCAGATTTAATCTAAGAATTCTATGAATGATATGAGAATTTATGATATGAAACTATGAAAACTATGATCAACTATGAAAGATCTCACAAATCGCCTGTCGCAAGTGCTTAATCCTTCAATTGCCAAATCACTAGAGTAATTTTTGCAAATTCCAATGTTGATGATCTAATTATGAAGAGCTGAGCCTTGATTTTATAGAAATCCAGGACTTGAGGATGCATTGAGAAAAGCCATAAATCACTCTTGATAAAATTAGGTTGATTTTTGAGTTATCAGGAAATTAGAGATAATTAACTCACAAAAATCATGCAAAGGTAGCTTTTAACTCAAAATAATGTTTAGATCAAATTTCAACTCATCATCAGATGTTGAGTTTCAATTTTAAAATTGATTGTCAATTTCTAGTTGCCTGCTTTTCTGATTGTGCATGATTTAATTATAAATTAATTTTAAAAATAAAGTGATTTATTCTCAACTTAACTAATTTTTGAATTAAAACAATTGATTTATGGGTTAATCAATTATTAAATAAAACTTTATTCTAAAACTATATTATTAAAAATTGACAATTGACATTAATTAATTAAATAAGAATATAATCAATTAGTCATGAGATTTTAGATTTATTGTCAAAATTAAATAATACAATTTAGGAATAAATTTAGTTAAATTAATTAAATAATCAAGTGGCAGTATTAAATCTAATTAATTAAATATTCAGAATATTCAATTAATCAAACTTTAGGATAAATAGGATTTATCGCCAAATAATTATTAAATCAAGATAATTAGGATAATAAGAAAATTGCTAGGAATATTCTCCAATGCAAAATTTAAGATAAAATAAATTAGGATTCGATAATGTGCAGATATGCCTTAGGTTAGCACTTTTGATGTCAATTTCGTTCGATTTGAAGATGTAGGAGGTTGATGAACCTATAGCCCATTTTTGGGGTATTACATTTTGCCCCTTTGAATCATTGTGCAAAGCGTAGTGGTTCAAAGAATAATCTGTGTATGATAAAGATGTATGAAACTGATTTGAAAGATTAACTGATTTCAAGATAGAATCTGATTGAAAGATTTAAAGATTCAAGATTTAGGTCCTGATTGACCAAAGATAAGGTTAACTATAACAACAATGAACCGGTGATTACAAAAAAGTGCCAAAACACCTAATTCTAAACCTTATGATTGTGAAGAAGTTAGTGACCGATTCCAGACCTGATTGTCCCAAGAGAATCATATTGGTATCACATCCTAAACCCATCAATTATGAAGAAACAAGGAAATGACGCTAATGATCTACTGGTTATAAAAAGCTAATACAGTTTATAACATAGATTTAGGATACCAAATTGATATGGATCTCGATGAATCTGATATGCCCCAAGAGATGATTGATTTTCCCCAAGTGATGAGGACTTTAGATGAATCAGTAAGTAGACGTGGTTGTTGTCTTGATCACTGAGGAAAGAAATATTTTGATTTACAGATTTTGAATGATGTGTAATACCATGCCCCCTTCGGGATTAAAATTGAAATCTGACAAGAAAAGTCAGTGTTGAATGGTTTAGAAGAATGTTAATTGATTTGAGAAGTGGTTATACATGTCTGGGAATGCGTCCTGCATCGTTTGGAGGTCTTGGAGACCAAGTTTGACTAAGTTTGACCACAAGTTGACCATGGTTGGCCAAGTTGAAATTTGAATATTTTGATGAAAGATAATCAGTTAAGTTGAATACTGGAGTTCTATGATGATTGAAGGTTGATTATGCAAGCAGTCAGACATCCTGGGTCTAAAAATTTTAAATCATGATTTTGACATAGTAAACGATCTTAGATTTTGATTTTGATATTGAAAATGGGTTCAGAACATTGAAATTAGCTAGGGGTACAATTTTTGTGGAAAATAGAGCACTTTTGAAAATTAGGTCAAAAGCTATATAAGGACCAAAAGGGTCATTTCAATTCATTATTCACATTTGACTTTTGAAATCTTGTGGAGACCTCTGAGCGAGAAAATGGCCAAGCTAAAGGTACCTATCTCTTCCCACCAGTTTGAGCATAGCTAGAGACATCAACAACCTCCACAGTATGGACATCTGGTAAGTGGACCTCTATGCCTCTTCGTAAATTCCATTTTTTCATGTTTGTAGCATTTTTAGGGTGTTTTTCATACGTTTCAATTTTTCAATTCTCGCATGCATGGAAACTCATATGATTGTCCTCTATGACTCATACGAATTTTCAATGTCCTATAGAGTGTCATATCAGAACCCCCCTAAACTCATTTGAGAGGGACCCAAGAGTCGTACGATGTTTCGTCAGGTCCCTCATCTGTCATACGGTGAGACCTAGAAAGTTTTATATGCATGGTTTGTCGTATGGGACCTTGCTGAAACTCGTACGAGTTTTGATGCTAGTATGCATTTTCATATGGAAAATAGTGAGCTTAAAACTCATATTTAGGTCAAAATTTTTGATTTTTTGATTCCTTAGGCTGATTATCGAGCATTTAATGCACCTTCTAAGACAATGGACTTTTGAATTTCTGTACTTTTAGCCTATTTTTCAACCAAATTACTGATAGGATTCCCCATTTATGTTCCATGTAGGTTATATACCCTGATGTTCACATGTGTATCTCACATCCTATGACTCAGAGACTCTTTGTTTCATTGCCTGACCCTAAGAGGGTACATCTTGCTTCCTGTGGATTCAAGTATCTGATTCGGTTGCCCGAGATTAGGGTTAACCATGGACTATTGACTGCATTGATAGTGCAGTTTCATTCAGAGACCCAGACTTTCCATTTACCCACAAGAGAGATTATTGTGACTCATGAGGATGTATATAGGATATTGTGCATTCCATTTCCTGGTCCTCATCTAGATTATGTGAGTTTGGGGAACTCTAGTCTTCATTCTTTCCGTAGATTGTTTGGAGATGACACACAGCTAACTAGTTCTATTTCTTGGGAGTTATTAGTACAACACTATGGGAAGACCCATAGGCTAGAGTGTATTATAGCAGGCATGATAAGAGGTATCATCATGTCCAACCATCAGTAGAACAATCTATTGATGGGCTGAGCCCCGATGGTGGCATGATTGAACTCCTTCTGAGTTAGCTTGGGGTCAGTGCATTCTTGCACATATGTTCTCTGAGATGCATGAGATCATGTATCAGGAGACAAAGTCTTTTTCTTTTGGTGCTTTAGTTCTTTAAATATGGGCCTCGGAGCACATCCCAGTGTGTCAATCACAGCGCCAACACACACACACACACACACACACACACACACACACACACACACACACATATACATACATACATACATACATACATACATACATACATACATACATATATATATATACTCTAGTTATGTTACATAGGTGTGCATTGGTCATAAAGAGTACTTCAGGCAGTGTCTAGATGATATGACTTTTGTAGTATGGAGACCATATTTGTTGATAGAGGACTGGCCCACTGCGAGGGAGTAGTTTAGTTATTTTTGTCAGAGCCATGTACTGATTGGGAGATCCACTACTGTTACTAAGAACTTCCTGATCACTAGGGTATGGAGGCAATAAAGAATTATTTAGGATGCACCAAAGGAGCTTACAACTTATGCATGGATCCATAGAGAGCTTGGATTAGGATGGGGCCCTAGATTGTCATATGCTCTCTGCACATAGGAGTACAGTGGTATCATTGGTAGAGATTGGGATTATAGAGAAAATGTTCTAGATGCAGGGGTTATAGATGGATTCATTGGATGGCTTGCAGAGCATCCCATACATAGGTTTTTTGATCCTACAGAGTTGATACCCTCCATGGAGGAGGCCATGGATGTCATAGGTGCACATGTTCTGACTAGATGAGGACGGAGACTTGCCCAAGTACAGATGCCCTAACCTACACCTCTGAGGCTGAGAGCAGTATTCACACCTCCACAAAGACCATGTGGACAGATGAGACCACCTTGCCCCCCTAGTTCTTCAGCAAGAAGACCTGTAGTTTTACACAAGAGATCAACTAGAGGAGAGAGTGACACTTTAGGCAGTGTGGACACAATATATGAGGTACTAGGTGCAGAGCAGGATGTGAGTGCCGGTCAAAATCCTCTACAGGGTGATACTAGTTTTGATCTTAGTGCTGAGGTTAGATGTTGTAAGGTGCAGAGAGTAGAGACCACAAAGCAGCCAGTGGTAAACACTGATATGCATGCAGGAGATGTATATCCTAGTGTACCATTAACTCCACATGAGATTATTAGATGATTGAGATTACAGGTCTGGGACCTAAAGGTACAGAGTGCTCGATGGGAGGAGCGATTCACAGAGGCTGATAGATAGAGATTTGAGCTTTGAGAGAAGAATAGGTGTTTATAGTTAGAGGTGACACATCAGACCTCGAGAGTTGCTTACTATGTTTCTGCATACTACATCATTGTACCTGTTGCTCAGAGAGTACCCACATACTCTTAGTATATGATAGCTTTAGAGGGAGCAAGGGCACCTAGAACCGAGGCAGTGCCAGATGCACCACCACCACCTCCATTAGATGAAGAGGATCAGGTAGACAACTGTTCTATCTAGATATTCTGATATTTTTTCTCTTTTGTTCATATATACTATTTTGACTTTTGATAGCTCACCTGAGCTCATTCTTTTGTACTTTGTGCCAGTAGTGCACCCTTGACTAGTTCGAGTTATATGATATGAGATCGATATTTTGGTTGTGACTTCATGTGTACTTGTCATGTTTTGATTTATGATGATATCATGTGATGTAAATGCTATGGATAGTGCAGAATGTATGTATGCAAATGCAATGGTTTCTGTCAAATGTATGAATGTTATGCAAATGTAATGAATTATGGAAAATGTAGGAAAATGTATGGAATGTAGATGCAATAGATGAAATGATCATGAATATGTAATGTAAATTCAATGATGCACATGATATGTTTTGTAGGCATTGATGAAGACAAGTACTCAGTCTTAAGTCAAAAAGGATGTCTAACCTAGGATGGTGACTGCTTGCAGTTCTATGAGGAAACTTTCGTGTGAGATTCAGCTCTTCATTGTCATTTTAAGTTTAGTTTTGAAGGATTTTTTAAGCATTCAAGCAATTTTTAAGATCACACAATCATGCAAAGTGAAAAATGAAATGCAAACCTAAGACCTAGGACCTAGTCACTGATCATGTGTTGATTCATTGTCATCATTGAACTTTTTAGGTAACCAGATAAATCAATACAACATCCACTAGTTAGGAAACTATGAACATATGAATATTGATTTGTAGGTGCAAGAATCAATACAATGCCCACTCGCTAGACAACCATGGACATATGAATATTGATTTTGTTTTTAGAATGTCAGATTAGATATAAGCACCAAGGCACAAATGCTAGGATGACCTAAATATCATGTCCATTTGAATATAGTAATTTGTATAAGCATCAAAACATAGACATCATGATGACCAGAATATGCCTTGCAAAACAAACACATCAAGCAATCAAGAGATCATTCTAAATCTAGTGTGAATTACCCGTAGTGAACCTTTATCGTTCACATCCTTAGGTAAGATCACATTTCATAGTAGGAGTAAGAACTTTCTCAAAAAGATAATAGTGAGATCAAACTTCCTTGAATTTTTTGGGTACCAATGGTCGAGGTACTCATGGCCATCCAATTCGAGATAGAGGCTCTTACACACGGACACCATTTCAATCCACAATTTCCAAAGTTGTTAGATTTTCACATACAAGCAGAAAATAAAGAAAATATTATGCTCCCAGTCATCACTCTCTAAATCTTGTAAAGGACATCATCAAAGAGCTCGGAGGAACACAATATGCAAAAATCTCAATGCGAATCAATAAGCATACAAGGAGATAAAAGCATGTAAACACATAGATTGTTTTCAGTTTGTGTTTGATTACGTTATTGTTGATGCAAAATCCTTTCTAGAGAGGAGATAGACTTGACTGACTCAAATGAAGCTTCAAAGGACTCTGACTAGATATGACACGTCTAAGAGACACTCGAGGCCATAGGATACAACTTTTATTTCCCCCAAGTTTCAAACATTGATAGGATATAGACGCTTGAGCTGATTTGTGTACAGACTGACTTTATTGAAAATAGGAAATGTAGAAACAAACTAGGAGGTATGTACAAACTAAAGCAAGACTGAAAGTTGGAAAGACCAAGATTACACTGATAGATGGAGCATTTTGAAACAAGTGGTGCCCATTTGCTAGGTTTTCACCATCTTGGCAGAGATTCTATTTTTGCTACCAAGGCGTCTGTTTCCAGGTTTTCACCAAGGCACTTTTTCTTTTTCTCATTTTTTTGTATTTTTCATTTTTTCAATTTTTTTGTACTTTTGAAAATTTTCAATTTTTCTATGAATCATCAAGGCACCTATTTGCTAGGTTTTCACCAAGATGTACATTTTTTCAAGACATTTTACCATAGACTGAATGCCTTAGGCATAGAATTTCTTCAGATGGAGAACATTGATTGGTTCTTGAAGCTGTTCTCCTTCAGTCATTGAGAGTTGATAGGTGCCAGAGCCAAAAGTAGCAGTGATAAAAAAGGAACCCAACTAGTTGGGTTCAAACTTCCCCTTACGTTCTCTATGTGATTGATTTTTAGGATTCTCTCTCAAGACTAGATCACCAACCTAAAATTCTCTATGTCTGACTTTCTTGTTGTAACCTCTAGACATTCTCTTCTGATATACTCTGAGATGATCATACGCTACTTGTCTATGCTCATCTAGTAGTTCAAGTTCTTGAAACCTAGACACTCTATAGTCATCATCAGTTACTAGACCATGCATTCTGATTCTTAGTGATGGGATTTCAACCTCAATAGGCAGTACCGCTTTAGACCCATAAACTAAAGTGAATGGTGTAGCCCCAGTAGGCATTCTAATACTTGTTTTGTAGGCGTAGAGAGCTAGATTGATCATGAGATGCTAGTCTCTTCCTATTTTATTAACTTTTTGGTGCAACATTTTCAATAGATTTTTGTTTGAAGCCTCTTCTTGTCCATTCCCTTGAGGATAGTAGATAGATGACCAATGTTGTGTAATCTTGAATTTTGCACATAGGTCATCTAGGTCTTTGTTCTTGAATTGTTCACCATTATCTATGACTATAGAATGTGGAATACCATACTGACATATGATTCAGTTCAAGATGAACATTAAAAAAAAATTTCCAGTTGCTTGAGTTAAAGGAACTGCTTCTACCCATTTTGTAAGATAATCTGTAGCTATGATTATATGTGTATGTCCATTAGAAGAATGAGGATGTATGGATCCTACAAGATCAAATGCCCATTAGTGAAAAGGACATTGTGTAGTGAATGGAATTAGATCTCTGCCTAGTGCATTAATTAAGTTGCCATGTACTTGGCACTTTTGATAGTTCTTAGCAAACTTGATAGCCTCTTTTTCCATTTTCGGCCAATAGTACCCAACCCTAATAAGTTTTCGGGCTAGTGTTAAACCATTCAAGTGTGACCCACAAATACCATCATGGACTTCCTCTAATGCACATTAAGACTCTTCCCATTCTAAAAATCTAAGTAGCATACCATCTAGACCTCGTTTGTATAGATCCTGACCAATGATGACATAACGAGATGCATTGCGGATAAGGTATCTCTTTTCATGGTGGTTAAAGGTATCAAGAATGATTTTATATTGGAGATAGGTGAAAATGATTTTTTATTGGGATGAATCATGACCAACAATAGTGTAGGTCATGTGGGTTTTAGGGGAATCATATGCAGGATAAGATAGTGCTTCCACTAGGAACTCATAGTGTAGCTCATGTTCGGGCTACTGTAATAAAGTAGATAATGTTGCCATTGCATCGGCAACCTTATTCTCTATTCTAGGTATTTTATCAAAGGTGATAGATATGAATTATTTCTTTAGATCATCTACCATTCTCTTGTATGGAATGAGCTTTTCATCTTTTGTTTGATACACATCATTGACTTGGTGTATTACAAGTTGTGAGTCTCCATGAATGTGTAATTCTGTTACTCTCCACTCAATTGCTATTTTCATACCATTAAGAAGTGCTTCATATTCAGAAATATTGTTTGTACGGGGAACTTGATTCTAAATTCCTTTGGGATTGAGTATCCTTGAGGAGTAATGAACAATATGCCTACTCTAGATCCATTCTGTGTATAGGATCCATCAAAGAATAATTGCCATGCTCTAGAAGAAAGATTCATGATAGAAAAATCTAGGAATTCCATTTGCATTGGTGTATCATAAAAAAAAGGTGCATCTACTAGTTGATCATTAATAACCTATCCTTTGATAGCTTTTCTTTCAACATATTTGATGTCAAATTCACTTAAGAGCATAACCCATTTAGCTAGTCTACCTATGAGGGTAGCCTTTCTTAGTAGGTATTTGAGTGGATCGATCTTAGCTACCAAATGCATGGTATGAGCCAACATATAATGTCTTAGTTTCTATGATGCAAAGATCACAGCTAGACAAGCCATTTCAATCATTGAATAGTTCTTCTCATATGCTACCAATGTTCTACCGATATAGTATATAGATCTTTCCTTTTTATTCTCATCATATTGTGCTAGTAATTCCCCTAGTGATGTATTTGTTGTAGAGAAATATAAGATTTGTGGCTTCCCTTGAATAGGAGGCATCAAAATAGGAGGATTTGATAGATATTTCTTGATATGGTTAAAGTTCTTTTCACATTCCTCATTCCATGCAAAGGCCACACCTTTATGTAATGTCTTTGTGAAAGGTTGTGATATATCTGCTAGCTAAGATATGAAGTGTCTAATAGATTATACTCCCCCTTGTAATGTTCTCATTTGACTAATATTATTGGGAGGTTGCATCTCCATGATAGCTTTAACTTTATCTGGATCAACTTCAATGCCTTTCTTTGAAACAATGTAGCCTAAGAGCTTTCTAGAAGTGACACCAAAAGCATACTTCTTAGGGTTCAGTCTGAGACTAAACTTCTCCATTCTATCTAGTATTTTGCTCAAGTCATTAAGATGTTCAAATCTTATCATAGATTTTGCTAAAGTATCATCAACACAATCCTCCATAGTTCAATGCATCATGTCATGACAAATAGATTTCATAGCTCTCTGATATGTAGCACAAGCATTCTTAAGCCCAAATGGCATGACATTCCTATAGAAGGTACCCCACACACATGTGAAAGCAATTTTCTCTTGATCCTCTGGAGCAATTTTTATTTGATTATATCCAGAAAAACCATCCATTAAAGAATACATCTCAAAGCCCGCAATCATGTCCACTATCATATCAATGTTAGGTAGCGGAAAATCATCCTTAGGGCATGCTTTGTTTACATCTCTGAAATCTATGCACACTCTTATAGATTTGTCTAGTTTTGAAATAGGTACAATATTAGAGATCCATTCAGCATAGTCAATAACACGGATGAATCTGGCTTTTACTAGTTTCTCTAATTCAGCTTTGACCAAGAGTGGAACATGTGGATTCATCTTTCTCAAGTTTTGCTTAACAGGTTTGACGTTTGGAGCTATAGATAAATGGTGCATTATAAGATCAGGATCCAACCCTGGCATATCTAAATATTTTGATGAAAATTTGATCTTCTTTTCTATTAAGAATGTGGTAAATTTTTTCTTTTCTTCTTCTGATAACGATTGTGCTACATAGATCAACTGTGGTTCTTTTGTTGTTCCCAAGTTGATAGATTGAGTGGGCTCAATTAGAACTAGAGATCTATCCTATAAATGACTCGGAAGGACATCAAATATCTCATCCTTAAGCACCTTAGAGAGGTTTTCACCTTTGGATACATCTTTTATTTTTACTTTTGTAGGTTCTGAGACTACCACAAAGTGGTTTTCACCCTCAAAACTCTTTTTCTTTTTATTCTTATTCTTATTTTTTTCACTAAGATACTTGATGTCCAACTTCATCATGCTAATGCTTAGTTCACTAATGGAAGTCCTCATAGGCTCAATTGCATTGAGGTAGCAAGCAAGAGCATAGTTATTTGGAAAGGTATAAATACCTTGGCTTGAATTCATAGAGGTTTGGTCAAGAAGTTCAGGATGTTGGATAGTCAAAGTGGTGAAAGATTGGGAAAGAGTGTTTATGGATATGGATCTATCATCATTGGTCCTAACCTGATGCTCAAGTTCAAAGGTGATATTACAACTTAAGACGTTCAATTCGTGAATAGGCTCAATGTCATTATGGGAGTCCACTTCAGCCATCGGTGGATCAAACTAGTTAATTTCATAATTTTACTCTAGAATTATGTTGGGTTTAGGTACATATTGGTGAATAACATCAACATGTTTTTCTATGATAAGCTCATCTTCCTCTAGAATGGCTCCTCATTCATAGTCATTAGATTCTTCATCTATGCCTCTAGGAAATTTAAGAACATGAGTAAAGTTAGGATGAATACCCCAAGAAGGGTTACCCTCAAATTTTGATTTGAATTCATACTCATGGGAATCTATCTCAGAATAACTACCACCTTCCTCTTTGTCTATTTGATTATCTTCAAGATTAGCTGGTTCTTGTGGTGCAACTATCTCTTTCTCTATAGTAGGTTCTTGTGTTTCTACTACATTAATTATTTTTACTGGATCATCTTCAGCTTGAAGAAGGTCTTTTATTTCTTTAGGAAAATGCTCATAAGAAATGAGCTCATTAGTGGTGTCTAAATCATCACTGTCATATTGTTCAATTCTTTCTTCATTTAATTGATTTGCTGTGGAGGGCTCAATCTATTCTAAGACATGTGGGGAGTTCTTGCTTAGATAGAAATATTTCTTCTTATATCCTAGACCTTTTGTATTCTTGTTTTCTCAGCCACAATGGTCAAGAGGTGACAAAAGACCTTTACCCTATAGTCCCAGAGGTCATTTTCCTTTGTATCCCATCTTTGTGATCAATTTGTCTCCTGGGCCATATGACTTAGAAGGGATCTTTGGTGTTTTAGAGTCACATTTTTTAACAACTTGAGATTCAGGCTCATCTTTGTATAGCCATGCAAGCACAGCTTCATCTTCTTCAAACTCTTGTTTGGATACTTGTTCTAGAAAAAAATTTCCTTTATATGCCTCAAGAGGTTCTTTAGACTCCTTTTTAAACTATTTTAGAGTTTGTCCATAGGACTTAGGTGAGATAGGGAGAGATTTCAAAGATAAGAGTGGCTCTATAGTATATTCTCCCATACCATTTTCTTTGATTTTAACCTCTTTAGCAATGTCTTCCATCTTGGATGTTGAAGCAACATGTAGCTACTTAGTGAAAGATTCTTTGTTATTAGGAACTAGTTTATCAGCACTTTCTTTCAATGCATTGCAAGTTGTATATAGATCCACTAGAATCATCACCTCTACTCATTTATAAGTAAATTTCAAATATTGATGGTACGTAGAAGGTATAGCTTTCATTTCATGTATCTAGGGTCTTCCTAGAAGGATGTTGTAAGCCAAAGGTAGATCAAGAACTTGACATATAGTATCTCTGATGATTGGACTTGTTCTGATACGTAAGACAATTGTTCCCTTGGAAGATCTTTCTTGCTCATCGTATGCTTTGATAGTTATCTTCTTTCTAGGATTAATGGCCATTTTTTAAAATCCCAATTATGTAACCAAGCTAAAATAACAAATGTTTAGACCAGCACCCCCATCTATCAACACACATTTGACACAACGGTTTTGGATCAAGGCTTCAATATGGAAGGGTTGGTTATGCAGATGATTCAAGGAGTTATCATCTTCCTCTAAAAAGAAAATATACTATAGAGACGTAAGATGACCAACCATAGTCTAGAATCTATCTAAATCAAGGTTATCAGGAACATTGGATCTGAGAAAAGCTTTGTCTACAATGGCTCTATGAGCTGGAGATATCCGAAGCAACTCAAACATTGAGATTTTTGAATTTTTATGCTGGAGTTGTTGGACTATACTGTATGATGTAGGCCTCATGTCTTTAGGATTTGAAGATTTAGATGTAGCCTTCTATTTAGAAATAGATGAAAGATTGAAAGGCACATTAGGGACATTGGATGAATCTGGTATTTGTCCTTGTAGATATGCCTAAGCTTTTGATCGAGTAACTGCATTATTTGATTGATTTTCTCTATCTTTTCTTACAATTGTGATGACATTGCAATGCTCAGATAGACTTGGTTCAACCATATTGATAACAACATTGTTTCTATAGTAGGCATAATTGACTTTAGCACCCATATTAGGTTGAGAAGAAGAATCTTCCTTACCATGTTTCAGAAATGGTTCTGTGAATGTTTTATGATCATTATTGCTCTTATGATTATCAATCATGATTTATCCACTATCAATTTTGTCTTGTATGATGTGCTTCAAGAGAACGTAGTTATTAGTCTTATGACCCTTATTGTGATGGAATTCACAGAAATAGTTCTCTCTCCACCATTTTGGTTTAGGTTCAGGATCAAAGACTTTTATCTTAGGCAAGTAGATGATTTTGTTAGCTAACAGAGTTTTCATGGTAGATTCCAAGGATTCTCCAAGAGGAGTGAATTTGCAGTTAGGATCTGTAGCCCAAGGTTTATAATCAGATGACTTTTTGTTGGACTCTATTGCTTTATCTTCAGAAGCTTTGATAGCTTGGGTACCAATAGTGAGATTTAAAGTAGGTGCCTTAGATGGGGCACAGATAGTATAAACAATGTTGTTAGTGACAATGCCTTTATTCTTATTCCAGTTATTGTTCTTGTCCTTAGAACTAGATCCAGATTCATACTTGTCCTTTTGAAGTGTGATGTCTCCTTTTTTCACAAGTACTTTCTCAATTTTGATCGCATTATCTACCATCTTCTCAAAGGATATATGATTTTGCATTTGTAAAGGGTAGTTGATTTTTGGAACAAGATTATTGATAAAGATTTCCAGTTTCTCAGTTTCTAGAATGGGTCTACCATATAGACAAAATTTCTTCCTCCATCTCTTGAGAAATGTTAGGAATGGTTCTCTTGGATATTGTTTCAGATTTTAGATGTCGATCATGGTGATGTTGGAATTTAGGAGAGATGGGTTCTGAGAGGGGAGGGGTGAATCAGTGCCTTCAAAAACTTTACTTGTAAACCTTTCAAATCTATAACCATAAACAGTGATAACCAATCAAAATAACTTGAATCTAATTACATGAATCATTCATCCACTTAACTCAATTAAGTAAACAACATGAAATCAATATCACAATCACATGACAAGTATTTTCATAATGCAGAAACCCTTGTAAGAAGGTAAAAACTGCGGTGGGGATGACACCCACAAATTCTTCACTACTGCAGTTAGAAAAGGTTTTCCTATTAGGGCTACAAGTTTTGATCACTTGTGGTGATCTCAACCTATTAATAGTGACATTTTAGATTGGCTAGATCTACCTAGTTATAGGATTTTAACAACACTAATGAAGTGTGCACTCGGTTAAGAGATTTACATAAGACTATTAGGTCTACTCTGTTAAGATATTTTATCCAAAAACTCTATTACAATTGTCAGAAAGAAATAGGTATTTATTTTCTATTTGACACTCAATTGTCTAATACAGATCTATAAGCTCTGATAAAATATCACCTTACTTGTGATGAATCTCTGCTCTAAACTACTCGGTAGCCTTTGCTGATTCTGCTCAATCTGATTTCCTCTATACTTGGTTCTGTTCTGTTAACTGATAGACTTGAAGATAGGAAAATTCTTCAAGTGCTCCATGATTCATATATCAATTATTATAAAAAATGATGCAAACACACAAATATATAGTATTATGTTTTTTCCGCTTTAACAAAATTAGGTTACACAATATAGTCATAACCCTAAGATCTACAGTGTACAATAATAACCTAGATCATCTATTACAAAATATATACATTGTATTTAATGAATATCATTACATTAAATGTTCCTAGATCTTGGTAAAACATTTTACAAACCGTTGTAACCATTTGAATAGAATAATGTGCCATTCTTGATTACTATGTCATTTCCTGTGATCCTCGGTAAACACTGTATAAACTGATTGGTGTATACTATGATGCTTAGTGTTTACTGTCTGTCAGTGTTGGTGTCGGTGTCTACTAGTGCTTGATAAACTATCTGTTGCTCGATATACTGCTTTACCGACTAGTTTGTTCTACTTTATGTTACCGATTAGCTCACTCTAATTGACTGACCAATATCTTTACACACCTTTGGTACTAATGACAACCTTAAAAGGCTCAATAGAGATAACAATCTCCCACTTTGGCATTAGTATCAAAACTTTGAATGTATAAAGACAAAATTTTCAATGTAACTTATATCTCCTTATATCTCCACCATATACATATAAACATCAAAAATTTCTAAGTACTAAGTACTCCCCCTTGGTAGATGCTCCTGGTAATATATGGTATACATAGCATCCATGTACATAATATTTGGCATAATAGCATCTGAGACATTGTTTTCCCCCTTTTTTATAGTAATGCCAAATACAAAATTGATGTAGCATGCTCACAGCTTGTCAAAAATTGACTGATGGGTTTTCTTCACTAACTCCAAGAGGTTTTCCCATTCCTCTTTCAATTTCATGAGAGCAATATGCTCAAGACCAACTTGTGCATGCATGTCAAAGATGTTTTCTAGCACCCAAATTTTTGGTGTTGCAACTAATAGCTCATCTTTGACAATATGTGCTTCAAAAGTTTTCAGGTATAGAATGAGTTCGGTTTGTAACTCAGTAACCTGATCTGTTAGGTGTGCTTCTTGTTTCTTCAAATCTGCTATCAACTACCAGAGTTCCTGAACTCGGTGAATGTGCTTTAAGAAAGCATGTGGCTCAGTAATAGTTGCATTTGTACTCAACTATATTTCTACTTCCAGTCCTTTGATCTTTTCACTGACTTCAACAGTGAAGGTGTCTATAGTAAAAAGTTTCAATAAATATTGACAAATTATCTGGGTGATGGATTTTGTTTCAGTAATTACCTTAGATAATTTGACCTTCTTTAATGCCACTTATAGGTTGATTTTCTCTACTAATTTGTGTTGTATTATGGATTCTTCCCTTTCTTCAAGTCATTAGTTTGCATCAATGTTCGGGGCATTGATCTTCTCGGCAAGTGTAGCAAGTTGATCTATAATAGGCATATCCTCATCAATATGTATCTCAGGTACTACTTGTTGGAGGATATCTCGCACATCGGTTAATACTTCTTTTCGTTTGTGCTCTTGCTTCAAATTCTCTTGCGTTGCCTTCCTTGAACATAACTCCCCATATTTAGTCAAGTCTTCGAGGCTTACAGTCCTCGGGTCACACTTAGGGATAATAATCACTTCATCTAGTGTGACCAACCCTTTTCCTTTCTTCTTCTTCTTTTGTGCTAGAGGTGATTTCTTCTCAATGATAGCTATAGATCTATCTCTAGTCTTTGGAGTATCCTTCCCTGTTAACACTTGTTCTTCCTTCTTCTACTCCTCGGTAGTGGTGGTCTTAGTTGATATAGTAGGAGTCTCGGTTGTGGTGCTTAGTGGGATCACCTCTATTTGCTTTGGTTCTTGTGTTTCCTTTTCTTTTGTGGAAGGTGCCTCTGTATGTGTAGGCTCATCTATTTCTATAGGTTTCTCTATGTTTTGATCCCCTATGGTGTCTTTGTTTTTCTCAGGATCTAAACCGTCAGGTTGTACTTTTGAAAGAATTTTAGATGCTTTGGCAAGTACAAGAAGTTCACCCGGTAGTGATCTAAATAGACATTCAGTGTCTAGTGCTTCATCTTTATTTTGTGCAATATTTACATCTTCATCATATTGGTCATCAGGATCACCATGTGTGATGTCTACAATGAGTACATCATCATTAGTTTTCTTCTCTAGTTGGATTTCAACTTTATCCAGTGCATCCTATGAAACTTTTATTTCTTCCTTGTCCTCGATTATATCAACTACCTTGGTAACTAATATACCGGTATTCTTTGATTTCTTTGTTGTTCCCTCATCAATACAAATATCTTTACCTTTAGAATTTTGTCTTTTCTTAGACAGGTTCAAAAATGCTTGTTGCTCAGCTTTTTCTTCAGCCTTCAAAATTGATGTCCATATAGAATCAGTTGTGACATCCATATCTGCTACATTGTCATCCATGATCATTAAGGCTCTATTCTTGATCATAAATTTTTCTTGATATTTGGTCAAGTATTCACTAACTTCTCCAAAGCTTAAATGTGTGGCTGCCCAAACTAGAGAGCGTTCTCTCTTTCTCTTCTCAGTGTCTAGTGCAACAACCCATTTTTTAGTAATTGTATCATCCAATTTCTTTGGTAATGCACAAGAAAACTCCATTGGAACTTTCCTAAATTTTATCATCATTTGGATGACAACTATATCTTCCTTATTTCTTATGAATTTTCTCCTTTTCTTTGCTGCTTCAGCTACAACCTTGTTCTTTCTCTTAATGTATTTCTTTGTCTATGTAGTTGCTCTTCTTTTTGTTACTTTCTCTACTTCTTCCTTAGCAGTAAGTGGTGCTGCAGTTGATGATCATGCCTTCATACCTTCATGTATAGGTGACTACTTCTTTGTAAGAATTTCAGGTCGAGGAATTGGTGTAGGATCTACTTCTTTGTCGGACTTCGTTTCCTCACTATCATATGGTTTGTCAGCTAACTGTAACTGACCTTTAGTTTCCTGTTCAACTGGTGTCCCTTCAGATGTGTCAGACCCATCTCCATATTTAGCAGTGAGATTTTTCTTCATCTTCTTTATCTTTGTAGTTATTTTACTGATCTCAATATTTGTTGAGATCCTAGATTTGGCTTCTTCATATACTCCGAACCTAGTGGCAATGGGATCCTTCAGTAATGCAAGTAGTGCATTAATAGATTTCAATGTGAAATCATGGTTTATTTCATATCCCATTGGTGCCAACCATTTTATCCTAGGCTCAACTACTTTTATCAAGGTATAATCAGTGTTAACCACAAAACATATGTCATTCTAAAATTTCTAAACTAATTCCCTCAGAATTCTATTTCTTTTATGCATTTTACATTGAAATTCTATGAAGTATGCATTAAAATCTACATTCAACTTTTCTCCTAACTTATTCATCATTTCACCAATCTATTTTGTTATCGATACATCTAGTATCCAATTTACTTTACAGGTGCTAGGCACATAATTTTGTAAGTAGAGGAATATGCATGCATGTAGAGATCCGAACTTACATGTGTTAGACTTCTTTTTCCTTATGGCCTTCATATTCTCCTCAAGTTGATGAAACAGTACCTCAGCAAGATCAACTTGGTGACCTTTCACTACAATTTTGTGCACCATGTCTATTGCACTGTAGGGTACATTTTTGAGTCTACTCGATTGAAATAACTTGTACCCAATCACATGTGCTGCAAATTTTACTGTTGGGTGCTTGATTGTTGAAATCTTTAATGCCCGACTGTCCCATTGTGCTCCAGTGTATTTCTCAACATCCAATCATGAAGAAATTTGGAAATCCTTAGCTTTGTCAGTTGTAGGGAGCCTAGTAACCCTACTAATTATTTTCTTGTTGACCTCAACTAGTTTATCCAGCCAGAGTTTGTCATTGTGTTACCTACTCAAAATGATTTTAATCCAATCCGATTTGAATGATTGCGGAAAGTGTATAAATCATGATAAACTGGATTCCTCAATCTTCTTGTAGTCTGATTTCATTTATCCATCGGGGCCACAGAGTAGTTGATATGTTGCAATAGTTTCAAAGTCTCCAACTTCTCTGATTTTGCAGTGAATATAAGACCTTACGTCTTATGTCAATAAAACCCTTTCTGGTATGCTCAAAAATGTGCCCATTGTATCTATTTGTGCTATGACCTTAGGATGTGGCTTAAATTTTGGTTCATCAACATTTTCCCTAATGATTAGATTAACTTCCTCTTTAACACTTTGAGTTTTGCTTGTAGATGATGTAGATGCCATAAATTAATTCTAGGGTTTCGACAAGCAGTAGGATAAGAAGTGTTTGATCACAAATGAACTTACTCGATATCATGAAGAGTGATGTCGGTTTGATCTAGTGTAGCCTTGAATCCTTTTGAAAATGTTTTATCTTGAACTTAGCTCTTTGAATTCTTTGCTCTTCAAAATCGCATTGTAAAAATGAACTATGTTCTCATGTATTTATAGACTTTCGATGTTCCTGCTCAAACTTTTATGCAATAAATGCTCCATCTAACTTTTCATACGAAACAACTGTCAGCTCGGTGACAACTAAAACTTTTATTTTCTCAATTAGCATAGAATTTCTTCATCATTTGATACATATGCTCAGTTAACCTTAGATAGTGATTACCGATGGGTAACCAACTCTCGGTCTCTCTTTTTCAGCTATATAACATTGTTAATTCACGACAACTAAACCATAGTGCATCTTTTATTCATTCTAATTTGGTATAAGAACATTATGGATAAGGAACTTTATGTAAAATGTGATCTTTTGAAATATCAGTCCCATACATACCTATTTCACTTTAAGTGGAGGTACCGATATCACCCAATCTAGTGGATGAGGTTTCACTGACAACATTACTTGACTCAACATTCTCATTAGATTCCTTCTTCCACATAGTGTTCCTTCACTTCCTAATATCTGCAATAGTATATCCACTTTCAAATATATGGTTCTCTTATGGTGCTTGATCTTTGCAGTTCTTTCTTAAATGACTGACCTTATGGTAGTGCATACAAGCCATCCCAGTGTTTGTCCAGCTTCTTGATTGTCCAATCTGACTCTTTCTATAATAGTTTTCTACAATGTGTCCATATCTACCACATACAACACAATTATTCCATGTATTATAATCCCAAACATAAGAGTTACCTTGTCTCTTCGGTTGATATGGCCTGCACTATGGTTTCTCCTTAGGTGTCTAGACTTGCTTCATTTTCACCTTATAGTCTCGTATAGTGTGTCCATGCTTGTTACAAGTACAACATATTTTCTCCATAGTGGTATTATTAGAAAGATCATTTTGCTTAGCTCTACACTCATAAGCATGCTGTCTAAACTTACCACAGTAATAACAATATCCATTAAACTTAGGAGTGACAGGAGGTTTACATTGTGCTTTGCTTCTACACACATTAGATGTATGTCCCAATTTTCCACAATGATAACATGCCAACACTTTAGGTTTCTGATTTTGACTGATGTTGATTTGTTCATCTTGTTGTGATGATTCTCCTTCACCAGTGTAGCCTATACCAGCTTTATTTCCAAATCTTCTCTGATTAGTTAAGAAGTCATCAATCTTTTTGGAGCTATCCTCAGCAAGTTTCTTCATTTCATTTTGCTACTGTTGATTTTTCACTTCATTTCTCAGCTTCTCATTCTCTTCTATAAGTCTTGGAACATCTTCTAGTTTTCTTGACAATTCTGCATTCACTTGGTTTACCTCTTGATTCACAATCATCACTTAATTAGTTACTTGGAAATGTCGGTCAGTGAGTCTTTGTATCTCACTTTCTTTAGTTTGAAGTTGTTCACTCATCTATCTTTAGTCATTGATTTCCAGATTTCTTTCTTGCTCAGCTTGTTTTTCTTTGCTCAATGTTTCTACCATTCTCACAATCTGAGATTCTTGACTGATTTGTAGTCCTTTCACTTGATCAATTAAATATTGATTCTTTTCAGATAGATCAGTGATTATGCTTTCAGATCCATCAGAGATGCTTCCAGAACTTGATCCAATATGCTCGAATATGTCACCAATAAGCTCTTCATGGTAACTGATCTCATTCTATAGTCTAGCTAGGTTCTTCCATTCATCCAGTAATTTCTTCAGTCCTTCCTTGGCTTTCTTATACTATTCCATAAACATTTGCATTTCTATCTTCTGATTCTCAATAGTCTTGTCAAGCTTGTATCTCTCCATGACTTAGATCTTTACCCTTCAGTGGTTAAACTGTTCAATAAGAGAACTGTGCTCTGATACCAACTATTGGAATTTAGGAGAGATAGGTACTGAGAGGGGAGGGGTGAATCAGTGCCTTCAAAAAATTTACTTGTAAACCTTTCAGATCTATAACTATAAATAGTGATAACCAATCAAAATAACTTTAATCTAATTGCATGAATCATTCATCCACTTAACTTAAGTAAGTAAAAAACATGAAATCAATATCACAATCACATGAAACAATTATTTTGGTAATGCAGAAACCCTTGTAAGAAGGTAAAAACTACGGTGGGGATGACACCCACAAATTCTTCACTACTGCAAATAGAAAAGGTTTTCCTGTTAGGGCTACAAGTTTTGATCACTTCTGGTGATCTCACCCTGTTAGGAGTGACATGTTAGATCAACTAGATCTACCTATTTATAGGATTTTAACAACACTAATGAAGTTTGCACTTGGTTAAGAGATTTACATAAGACTATTAAGTCTACTCTGTTAAGAGATTTTATCCAAAAAATCTAGTACAATTGTCAGAAAGAAATAGGTATTTATCTTCTATTTGACACTCAATTGTCTGATATAGATCTATAAGCTCTGATAAAATATCACCTTACTTGTGATGAATCTCTACTTTGAACTACTCGGTAGCCTCTACCGATTCTACTCAATCTGATATCCTCTATACTCAATTCTATTCTATTAATTGATAGACTTGAAGATAGGCAAATGCATCAAGTGCTCCATGATTCATATATCAGTTCTTATAAAAAATGATGTGAACACATAAATATATAGTGTTCTATTTTTTCCACTTTAACAAAATTAGGTTACACAATATAGTCATAACCCTAAGATCTACGGTGTACAATAATAACCTATATCATCTATTACAAAAGATATACATTGTATTTAATGAATATCATTACATTAAATGTTCCTCGATCTTGGTAAAACATTTTACAAACTTTTGTAACCATTTGCATAGAAGAATGTGCCAATACTATGCCATTTCTTGTTATCCTTGATAAACCTTGTATAAAGTGATCAGTGTATACTGCGATGCTTGGTGTTTACTGTCTGTCAGTGTCGGTGTCTACTGGTGCTCAATAAACTATCTACTGCTTAGTATACTGCTTTACCGACTAGTCTGTTCTACTTTATGTTACCGATTAGCTCACTCTAATTGACTGATCGATATCTTTACACACCATTGGTACTAATGACAACCTTAAAAGGCTCAATAGAGATAACAATCTCCCCCTTTGGCATTAGTATCAAAACTTTGAATGTATAAAGACAAAATTTTCTATGTAACTTATATCTCCTTATATCTTTGCCATATATATATATATACACATCAAAAATTTCTAAGTACTAAGTACTCCCCCTCAGTGCATGCTCCTGGTAATATATGGTATACATAGCATCCATGTACATAATATTTGGCATAATAGCATCTAATACATTATTTTCCCCCTTTTTGATAGTAATGCCAAATACAAAATTGAGGTAGTATACTCATAGCTTGTCAAAAATTGACTGATGGGTTTTCTTCACTGACTCCAAGAGGTTTTCCCATTCCTCTTTCAAGTTGGTGAGAGCAATGTGCTCAAGACTAAATTGTGCATGCATGTCAAAGATGTTTTCTAACACCCAAATTTTTGGTGTTGCAACTAATAGCTCGACTTTGACAATATGTGCTTCAAAAATTTTTAGGTACGGAATGAGTTCGATTTGTAACTCAATAACCTAATCTATTAGGTGTGCTTCTTGTTTCTTCAAATCTGCTATCAATCATTAGAGTTCCCGAACTTGGTGAATGTGCTTTAAGAAAGCATGTGGCTTAGTGATAGCTGCATTTGTACTCAACTATATTTCTTCTTCCAATCCTTTGATCTTTTCACTGACTTCAACAGTGAAGGTGTCTATAGTACAAAGTTTCAATAAATATTGACAAATTGTCTGGGTGATGGATTTTGTTTCAGTAATTACCTTAGATAATTTGACCTTCTTTAATGCCACTTCTAGGCTGATTTTCTCTGCTAATTTGTGATGTATTCTGGATTCTGCCCTTTTTTCAATTCATTTGTCTGCATCAGTGTCTGGGGTGTTGATCTTCTCAGCAAGTGTAGCAAGTTGATCTATAATAGACGTATCCTCATCAATATGTATCTGAGGTACTACTTGTTGGAGGGTATCTCGCACATCTGTTAATACTTCTTTTCGTTTGTGCTCTTGCTTCAACTTCTCTTGCACTGCCTTCCTTAAACATAACTACCCATATTTACTCAAGTCTTCGGGGCTTAGGGTCCTCAGGTCACACTCAAGGATAATAATCACTTCATGTAGGGTGACCGGCCCTTTTCCTTTCTTCTTCTTCTTCTATGCTAGAGGTGATTTCTTCTCAATGATAGAAATAGATTTATCTCTATTCTTCGGAGTATCCTTCCTTATTAACACTTGTTCTTCCTTCTTCTACTCCTCGGTAGTGGTGGTCTTGGTTGATATAGTAGGAGTCTCAATTGTGGTGTTCAGTGGGATCACCTTTGTTTCCTTCAGTTCTTGTGTTTCCTTTTCTTTTGTGGAAGCTTCCTCTATATGTGTAGGCTCATTTGTTTCTGTAGGTTTCTCTGTGTTTTGATCCCCTGTGGTGTCTATGTTTTGCTCAGGATCTAAACCATCAAGTTGTACTTGGGAAATAATTTTAGCTACTTCGGCAAGTACAAGAAGTTCACCCTGTAGTGATGTAAATAGACATTCAGTGTCTAGTGCTTTATCTTTATTTCATGCAATATTTACATCTTCATCATCTTGGTCATCAGGATCACCATTTTTGATGTCTACAATGAGTACATCATCATCAATTTTCTTCTCCAGTTGGATTTCAACTTTATCTGGTGCATCCTGTGAAACTTTTATTTCTTCCTTGTCCTCGATTATATCAATTGCCTTGGTAACTGATATACCGGTATTCTTTGATTTCTTTTTTGTTCCCTCTCAATACAAATACCTTTACCTTTAGAATTTTGTCTTTTCTTAGACAGGTTAAAAAATGCTTGTTGCTTAGCTCTTTCTTCAACCTTCAAAATTGATGTCCATATAGAATCAGTTGTGACATCCATATCTGCTACATTGTCATCCATGATCATTAAGGCTCTTTTCTTGATCATAAAGTTTTCTTGATATTTGGTCAAGTATTCACTAACTTCTCGACAGCTTAAATGTGTAGCTGACTAAACTAGAGAGTGTTCTCTCTTTCTCTTCTCAGTGTCTAGTGCAACAACCCATTTTTCAGTAATTGTATCATCCAATTTCTTTGGTAATGCACATGAAAACTCCATTGGAATTTTCTCAAATTTTATCATCATTTGGATGATAGCCTCTTCAATTTTGGTTTGATCTTCTTTTGACATTTTGTCAAATCTATCTAGTAAGGGAACAGTGAGATCTCCATGTTCATTTATGTCCTCAATAATTTCATCTATTGTTTTGGCCTTGTTACTAACCACATTGAATAGATTTACATCATCTTTTATCTCTATATCCTCTAGATCTTCCTTATTTCTTATGAATTTTCTCCTTTTATTTGGTGCTTCAGCTATGACCTTGTTCTTTCTCTTAATGTATTTCTTTGTCCGTGTAGCTGTTCTTCTTTTTGTTACTTTCTCTAATTCTTCCTTATCAGTAAGTGGTGTTGCAGTTGACAATCGTGTCTTCATACCTTCATGTATAGGTGACTGCTTCTTTGTAGGAATTTTATGTGGAGGAACTGGTGTAGGATCTACTTCTTTGTCAAACTCGGTTTCCTCACTATCATATGGTTTGTCAGCTAACTGTAACTGACCTTCAGTTTCCTGTTCAATCGGTGTCCCTTCAGATGTGTCAGACACATCTCCATATTTAGCAGTGAGATTTTTCTTCATCTTCTTTACCTTTGTAGTTATTTTACTGATCTCAATATTTTTTGAGATCCTAGATTTGGCTTCTTCATATACTCTAAACCTAGTGGCAATGGGATCCTTCGGTAATGCAAGCAGTGCATTAATAGATTTTAGTGTGAAATCATGGTTTATTTTATATCCCATCAGTGCCAACCATTTTATCCTAGGCTCAACTAATTTTATCAAGGTATAATCGGTGTTGACCACAAAACATATGTCATTCTAAAATTTCTGAACTAATTCCCTCAGAATTATGCTTCTTTTATGCATTTTAGATTGAAATTCTATGAAGTATGCATTAAACTCTGCATTCAACTTATCTCCTAAATTATTCATCATTTTACCAATCTATTTTGTTATCGGTACATCCAGTATCCAATTTACTTTACTGGTGTTAGGCACATACTTTTGTAAATAGAGGAATATGCATGCATGTAGAGATCCAAACTTATATGTGTTAGACTTCTTTTTCCTTATGGTCTTCATATTCTCCTAAAGTTGATGAAATAGTACCTTAGGATGATCAACTTGGTGACCTTTCACTATGATTTTGTGCACCATGTCTACTGCACTACAGGGTATGCTGTTGAGTTTGCTCGATTGAAATAACTTCTACCTGATCATATGTGCTGCAAATTTTACTGCTGGGTCCTTGATTATCAAAATCTTCAATGCCTGACCATCCCATTGTGCACTAGTGTATTTCTCAACATCCGGTCATGAAGAACTTCATAAAGCCTTAGCTTTGTCAGTTTTAGGGAGCCTAGTAACCCTACTGATTATTTTCTTGTTGACCTCAATTGGTTTATCCAGTCAGAGTTTGTCATTGTGATACCTGCTCAAAATGATTCTAATCCGATCCAATTTGAATGATTGTGGAAAGTGTATAAAGAATGATAAACTAGATTCCTCAATCTTCTTGTAGTCTAATTTCATTTTTCCATGAGGGCCACAGAGTAGTTGATATGCTGCAATAGTTTCAAAGTCTCCAACTTCTCCGATTTTACAGTGAATAGAAGACCTTACATCTTATGTCAATAAAACCCTTTCTGGTATGCTCGAACATGTGCCCATTGTATTTTTTTGTCCTAAGACTTTAGGATGTGGCTTAAACTTTGGTTCATCAAAATTTAACATAATGATTAGATTAACTTCCTCTTCAACACTTTGAGCTTTTCTTGCAGATGATGTAGATGCCATAAATTAATTCTAGGGTTTTAGTAAGCAGTAGGATAAGAAGTGTTTGATCACAAATGAACTTACTTGGTATCATGAAGAGTGATGTCAATTAAATCTAGTGTAGCCTTGAATCCTTCTTAAAATCTTTTAGCTTGAACTCTGCTCTTTGAATTCTCCACTCTACGAAATTGCATTATAAAAATGAACTATGTTCCCGTGTATTTTTAGACTTTCAATGTTCCTGCTCAAACTTTTATGCAATAAATGCTCCATCTAACTTTCAGTATGAAACAACTATCATCTCGGTGACAACTAAAACTTTTATCTACTCGGTTAACATAGAATTTCTTCATCGGTTGATACATATGCTCGGTTAACCTTAGATAGTGATTACCGATAGGTAACCAACTCTCGGTCTCTCTTTTTTGGCTGTATAACATTGTTAATTCATGACAACTAAACCATAGTGCATCTTTTATTCATGCTAATTTGGTATAAGAACATTATGCATAAGGAACTTTATGTAAAATGTGATCTTTTGAAATATTAGTCCCATACATATCTATTTCACTTTAAGTGGAGGTACCGATGTCACCCAATCGAGTGGACGAGGTTTCACCAACAACATTACTTGACTCAACATTCTCTTTAGATGCCTTCTTCCACAGTGTTCCTTAACTTTGTGATATCTACAATAATATATCCACTTTCAAATATATGGTTCTCTTCTGGTGCTCGGTCTCTGCAGTTCTTTCTTAAATGACTGACCTTATGGTAGTGCATACAAGCCATCACAGTGTTTATCTAGCTTCTTGATTGTCCAATCTGACTCTTTCTATAATAGTTTTCTACAATGTGTCCATATCTACCACATAAAACATAGTTAGTCCATGTATTATTATCCCAAACATAAGAGTTATCTTGTCTCTTCGGTTGATATGGCATGTGCTTTGGTTTCTCCTTAGGTGTCCACAATTGCTTCATTTTCACCTTACAATCTTGTGTAGTGTGTCCATGCTTGTTACAAGTATAGCATATTTTCTGCATAGTGTTATTATTAGCAAGATCATTTTTCTTAGCTCTACTCTCATAAGTAGGATGTCCAAACTTACCACAGTAATAAAAATATCCATTAAACTTAGGAGTGACAAGAGGTTTACCTTGTGCTTTGCTTCTACACACATTGGATGTATGTCCTGGTTTGCCACAATGATAACATGCCAACACTTCAGGTTTTTTATTTTGATTGATGTTGATTTGGTCATCTTGTTGTGATGATTTTCCTTCACTGATGTAGCCTATACCGACTTTATTTCCAAATCTTCTCTAATTATTTAAGAAGTCATCAATCTTCTTGGAGCTGTCCTCAGCAAGTTTCTTCATTTCATTTTTTTGTTGTTGATTTTTCACTTCATTTCTTAGCTTCTCATTCTCTTCTTTGAGTCTTGCAACATCTTCTAGTTTTCTTGACAATTCTGCATTCACTTAGTTTACCTCTTGATTCACAGTCATCACTTGATTAGTTACTTGGAAATGTCAGTCAGTGAGTCTTAATTTGTATCTCACTTTCTTTAGTTTGAAGTTGTTCACTCATCTATCTTCGGTCATTGATTGCCAGATTTCTTTCTTGCTTGGCTTGCTTTTCTTTGTTCAATGTTTCTACCATTCTCACCATCTGAGATTCTTAACCGATTTGTAGTGCTTTCACTTGATCAGTTAAATATTGATTCTTTTCAGATAGATCAGTGATTATGCTTTCAAATCCATCGGAGATGCTTCCAGAACTCAATCCAATATGCTTGAATATGTCATCAATAAGTTCTTCATGGTAACCGATCTCATTCTATAGTCTAGCTAGGTTCTTCCTTTCATCCAGTAATTTCTTCAGTCCTTCCTTGGCTTTCTTATACTGTTCCATAAACATTTACATTTGTATCTTTTGATTCTCAATAGTCTTGTGAAGCTTATATCTCTCCATGACTTAGATCTTTACCCTTCAGTGGTTAAACTATTTAATAAGAGAACTATGCTCTGATACCAATTGTTGGAATTTAGGAGAGATAGGTACTAAGAGGGGAGGGGTGAATTAGTGCCTTCAAAAACTTTACTTGTAAACCTTTCAGATCTATAACTATAAACAATGATAACTGATCAAAATAACATGAATCTAATTGCATGAATCATTCATCCACTTAACTTAAGTAAGTAAACAACATGAAATCAATATCACCATCACATGACAAAATTATTTTGGTAAAGCAAAAACCCTTGTAAGAAGGTAAAAATTGTGGTGGGGATGACACCCTCAAATTCTTCACTACTGCAGATAGAAAAGGTTTGCCTATTAGGGCTACAAGTTTTGATCACTTCTAGTGATCTCACCTTGTTAGGAGTGACATGTTAGATCAGCTAGATCTACCTAGTTATAGGATTTTAACAACACTAATGAAGTGTGCACTTGGTTAAGAGATTTACATAAGACTGTTAAGTCTACTTTGTTAAGAGATTTTATCCAAAAACTCTAGTACAATTGTCAGAAAGCAATAGGTATTTATCTGCTATTTGACACTCAATTGTCTGATACAGATCTATAAGCTTTGATAAAATATCACCTTACTTGTGATGAATCTCTTCTCTAAACTGCTCGGTAGCCTCTGTTGATTCTGCTCAATCTAATTTCCTCTATACTCAGTTCTGTTCTGTTAACTGATAGACTTAAAGATAGGAAAATGCTTCAAGTGCTCCATGATTCATATATCAGTTCTTATAAAAAATGATGCAAATACACAATTATATAGTGTTCTATTTTTGTCGCTTTAACAAAATTAGGTTACACAATATAGTCATAACCCTAAGTTCTATAGTGTACAATAATAACCTAGATCATCTATTACAAAAGATATACATTTTATTTAATGAATATCATTACATTAAATGTTCCTCAATCTTGGTAAAATGTTTTTCAAACCGTTGTAACCATTTTCATAGAAGAATGTGCCATTTTTTATTACTATGTCATTTCCTGTGATCCTCGATAAACACTGTGTAAACTGATCATTGTATACTATGATGCTCAGTGTTTACTGTCTGTTGGTGTCAGTGTCTAGTAGTGGTCGATAAACTATCTGCTTCTCGGTATACTACTTTATCAAGTAGTTTGTTCTACTTTATGTTACCAATTAGCTCATTGTAATTTATTGACCGATATCTTTACACACCTTTGGTACTAATGACAACCTTAAAAGGTTCAATAGAGATAATAGGTGACTGGATGTTGGATATTATAGGAGTATTGTTGATAGAATAGTTTTATTAACTCATCAAAAGTTTTGATAGTTGGAGGCATTCTAGATAACCAATGAATGCCTGCTCCTCCCAAAGATCGAGGGAAGAGACGTATTAAGTAGGTTGGTTCATGCATAAACTCTATAGATTGAGTACAAAATTCTTTGACATGGTCTTGAAGATCAGAGTTTCCATCATACTTATCGTATTTAGGCATTTCCACTCTTTTAGGGAATGGTGGCATGTACAAGTCTTTATCAAATGGAAAAGGGCATAGGGCCTCCATGGAGAACTCCTTAGGTTCCTTTTCTTTCTCTAGTTTGTTGAGCTTGACTTACATGGCATGTATTTGTTTCATCATAGCTATGATAGGAGTTTCTTCCTCATGCATAATGATATCTTCAACATTAAAGTTTGGAGGAAGTTTAGCTCCTTGACGAGCTAATTCTAGAAAGTATGCCTCTCTATCTTCTTTCAAGAAATACCTCATCATTTTCTTGAAGTCATCATCATTTTGGTATCAAGCAATTTTAGAAGGTGTGGGTTCTTGATCCATACCATGTTGAGAGTGATATCCTTGAGACCCATGATGTGTCTCTCCATGAGACATGTTAGGAATTATAGGACTCCTTGGGATAGATTGAGGTGGAGTTTGTTGATTACATATGTGAGTTGATGGAGGGGGTATGTAACCAGCTTTTAATCGAAGATTGCCAAGACCATCATCTTCATAAAGACCTGAATTGTAGAGTTCGTCAAAGGTTGGACCTACGTGAGTAGACAAAGGCAAGATATGAGATGATTCTCTAGATTTCTTGTGTGATGAAGCTCTAGTTTCCAGCATTAACCTTGGGTGAAGCAAAAGAGTAAGATGAAGACAATTGAAGAATGAATTGATTCAAGAAGATCGAATGATGCAACCTTGTCAAGATTGAATTGATTAAAAAATAGATCAGATGTAAATGAAGGATACTGTGCAACAATAGTCTGGGTAGACGCCCAATAGATGGTGGGCACGAGCTCACAACACTTAGCCATTTTAGTAAGAAGACAAAATTTGAAGATAATTTTGACACAAGATGAAAAAGACTGAAATCAATAAATCAGAAGGCTAAATCGGACTCAAGAGACCACTTTAGGTAAATGATCGCATTCATTCTAGTTTTTTCTCTATTCCTAACACAGTGAATATCTCGACAGAATCTGGAAATAGGCTATAAAAATTAGATATCTGACAAATTTGACCAATCTCTAACAACTTTTTGAAAATTCTCAAATGAGTTTCTGAAAGCTCGTAGACTTTGGGTATGCTCTTAAACAACAATTGCAAGACTCATATGACAATTACTACCAGGGATAATTTTTCTTTTGATTTTTGGTGACAACACTTGTACGACACAATACTGGATACCGTACGACAATATAGGGGTTGTGAAATGACTTTTTCTCAAGACTCGTATGACAACCTGGCCCTGTGAGATGACTTTTGACTCTAGAAAGGTATTTTGATTCAGATTTTGTAAATTTTAGGTTTTCAGTTTCAATTTTTTTGCAAATTTTTCTTTCTAGGTTTGAAGATTATTCTAGGATCATTCGTTTCCAATAACCAAATAGGTAAACAAGCACACAGAACAACAAGCAAGTGATTTCAAGAATGTCTAAAAATAATGAACAGGGGAGAAAGCAACCATGCGCATGAACAATCAAGTGACTGAATGTGCTAATCCCTAAAAGTACTAATTGTGTATGTTCTAAAATATTTTTCAATAATGTACATATTCCTAGAAAATGAAAATTTTGCTTCACTAGGGTTTGTAGTAATGGTCTGACTCTGCAACTTTTGTGATCTCAAGAGGGTGAAATCCAATCCAGGTGCACTGAGGTTTTGACACAGTCTGAGAATTTAATCAATCAGGAGCTGCTAGGGAGATCTGACAGCCCAACAAGAGATCGCAACTGTGAAGATTTCCTCCACAAGGACATTTATATAGTGGCTGTTGCTACCACAGTGAAAATGACTATTACCACTTGAGGTTTTGTCCACATGGTTGACCCAATTAAGGGAATGTCCACTATGGTTAACCCTCTCTAAAGGTGACTCACAAAAGATACCACATGGAGACTAGTTCCAGATTCAAGGATCTAAGTTTTTGATACTACCCAAAAAGGGAGTAGAGCATAGTCCTCTAGCCTTTTCAATTTTAACCAAAATAAAGCAAACAGATTAATCTGACACACTAAGACCAAAATTATCTCATAAAGATCTATGATGTCAACCGCTTATGATCTATCAACCTCTCCAGAGAGAGAATGTATCAATCAAAAGTTGAAGATGCAAAAATCTAGTAGAACATAAGACAACCTCAGTAACCTCCCTACCTACAAGGGGATCCTTCATCAAGAAGAGTTTTTCATGCGTGAACAAGTGAAAGAAGCCCACTATCTCAAGATCATCCACAAATAGTGCTCATAGGGTCTATTTACTATGTGTAACAGATATGCAGAAAGAAAATCTAT
The DNA here is from genome assembly GCA_027943335.1 of Chamaecyparis obtusa. Classification (NCBI taxonomy): domain Eukaryota; kingdom Viridiplantae; phylum Streptophyta; class Pinopsida; order Cupressales; family Cupressaceae; genus Chamaecyparis; species Chamaecyparis obtusa. The sequence goes on from BSBK01010108.1 coordinate 315,426, forward strand.
GTTCATTTTATAGCCCAAAATTAAGTCTATGATATGAAAGCAATAAAAGGTCACAGAAGCTCGACACGGGAGAGTTTGTTTTATGTCCAAATTGAAGTGTTATCAGATCATAGTAGAATACTTGAATTCCTTGCAATGCGCATAGTAGATTTTACTTGTTTTAGCAATTTAGTTGCACTTTTCCCAATCAGATTCAGCAAATATTAGTAAAAAATAGAAGATTTCAGTTGTTAGGGTTAGCTATTAGTCTAAATCTGAAAAATTAAATTTGAAAAATTGCCAAAAATTATGAAACGACAATTGAATCCTAGAGTCAAAACTTGTACGATAGTGGGTTACCTTCCAGACGACAGTCAGGAAACTCTTATGATAGTGGGTGTCTTCTCATATGACAATCAAGCTCCCAAATGACAATGTATATCTTCTGATATGAGCCTCGATAGAATCAACTATCGTATGACAATGGGGTGTTCTTGGTATGACTTTCTAACAAAAGTCATACGAAAAATGTACAGACAGAGAATGAAATCATAGAATGGACCAGAAAATGAGAAAAAATAGATAGAAGTGAAATAGAAGAAATGGAAACCCATTTTAGAGCCCCACGATGGGCACCAGAAATGTGTGTGAATTTTGTACCTAGTTGTAGACACAACACTTCAGTAAAACATTAGAGGTTAGCCAAAATTGAAATCTTGCAAATAATTGAAACTAAGCTAACCGGGCGATTTACTCTCTTCTAGTAGGTGCGAGTATGATGTTCTTAGATTGGAATCGAGATCAGTGACAATGCAACACCTAAATGAAGGATTTGAATGCAAAAGATGAAAGACTATATGAATGCAGATTAATCTATATTTTTTTATTTTCTATGCAATAATATGAAAATTGTATGAATCTGAGCTATATGAAGAAATTGAATGCTGATTTAATTTAAGAATGCTATGAATGATATGAGAATCTATGATATGAAACTATGCAAACTATGATCAACTATGAAAGATCTCACAAATCATCTGTCGCAAGTGCTTAATCCTTCAATCACCAATTCTCTAGAGTAATTGTGCAAATTTGAGTGTTGATGATCTAATTATGAAGAGCTGAGCCTTGATTTTATAGAAATCCAGGGCTTGAGGATGCATTGAGAAAAGCCATAAATCACTCTTGATAAATTTAGGTTGATTTTTGAGTTATCAGGAAATCAGAGATAATTAACTCATAAAAATCATACAAAAGCAACTTTTAACTCAAAATAGAGTTTAGATCAAATTTCAACTCATCATCAGATGTTGAGTTTCAATTTTAAAATTGATTGTTAATTTCTAGTTGCCTACTTTTCTGATTGTGCATGATTTAATTATAAATTAATTTTAAAAATAAAGTGATTTATTCTCAACTTAACTAATTTTTGAATTAAAACAATTGATTTATGTGTTAATCAATTATTAAATCAAACTTTATTCTAAAACTATATTATTAAAAATTGACAATTGACATTAATTAATTAAATAAGAATTTAATCAATTATTCATGAGATTTTAGATTTATTTTCAAAATTAAATAATACAATTTAGGAATAAATTTAATTAAACAATCAAGTGGCAGTATTAAATCTAATTAATTAAATATTCAAAATATTTAATTAATCAAACTTTAGGATAAATAGGATTTATCACCAAATAATTATTAAATCAAGATAATTAGCATAATAAGAATATTGCTAGGAATATTCTCCGATGCAGAATTTAAGATAAAATCAATTAGGATTCGATAATGTGAAGATATGCCTTAGGTTAGGACTTTTGATGTCGATTTTGTTTGATTGGAAGATGTAGGAGGTTAATGAACCTATAGCCCATTTTTGGGGTATTACAAAAAAATGTTCCGCAAAAGCCTCCTTTTCCTGGTCCTTGTCCTATTCATCTTCCTCTCTAATCTCTATTATTATAATCATGGAAATGATTGAACTTGTTTCCTCTCTAATTTTGATTGCTACTGGCCTGATCCTTCTTTTTCTGATCTTCATTTCATCCTTCATAAGACTGTCCACTGGATCGTCCACCACGACCTCTTCCACTTTTCCTGCTCTCAAACTTTTTGTTCACCTTTTCTTCTACTCTTAGAGAAAATAGGTATGCCTCTTCAATATTGTTCATTCGGACCAAATTCAACTCCTAAATTCTTGGCCTCAACACATTGAGATAATAGGCAACTTTCTCCTTATCAGCTTCTACATGACCTTTCTAATGAGGACTCAATAGAAATCCTCTGTATACTCTTGAACAGATCTTCCTGCTTGCTTTAACCCATGTATTTTCTCCAGTAGATCAATCTCATGTAATCAATAGGGATGAATTTTCACTTCAATTTATCTACCATCCAATCCCATCTTGTTATTTTCTCCTTTCCTCTTCTATTTTGCTCCAATTGAATCTTCTGCCATGAGATTTTCGTATGACACTTCAATCTAGCCTTCTTAAACTTGACCCTATCAGGATCGTCAATATATTCATACTCAAAATATTCTTCTAATTCATTGATCCAGTTGATCAATTCCTCTAGGTTAAGATTTCCTGAAAATGTGGGGACCTCAATCTTAGGTCTTTTCCCAATCTTGGAAATGGCTCAAAAAAGCCTTTCTTCCTCTTGGTTCTAAAATTCACCTTTTCCTTCTTGATCAAAATTTCCTTCTTCATCGGCTTCATCCTCTCTTTCATCTCTTTCAAAAAGATTCATGTCTCTTCGAATCTCTTATTTCAATGCTCACACTTGTCTCTGGAGGGCTCTAACATTAGGTGACACACCTCCAGCTCTTCTGTTATATTCCCTTCATGGAGGCATTTTTGCACTTATCATTGAAACCCTAAACCATGGTCCTATTTGACACAAGGGCAGGGTAGATACAAGCAAAATCAAGAAGAATTGAGTCCACTTGAATCAAAAACAAGCCTTGCTCAGAGTTACACAATGGAAGAAATATAATATCACATGAAATCAGTGAAAACATAATGGATATGAGACTAGCAACTGGTAGCAACAATAGAGAATTTATATTATTTCTTTCAACATGCCCGGCTGTGAGGCCTTTCGGGTTTCAGCCTTATACAATGAAAAATATGAAATCAGAAGCTCAATTCACATCCTATATTTGTCTCCAATGATATATCTTGATAATCCTTCCTACATCTACCTCTTGATTACATTCTTTTACATCAATCTAGACTCCTTATATAGCTAGCTAAGCCACAAGTCGGCTAGTCAAGCATTTAATTACAATATAGGTCCAGTTTGGAAGATTCAAATCAAAACTAATGAAAGAGTGATCACCATTTGATGAGCCTTTGTATTTAGGTCCTCACATGACCCAAGAAAATGCCTCTAACTATGAAAGTCCCCATTTGATCACACGGAACCACGCAAGAAGAAACACTCCACGTTTCGCATGAAAACTAGCAGAAAATAGGTCCCCGAGAAAAATGGGCATAACTTTTTACTCATAATGAATTAGGACTTTCACTTTTGGTAAATGATATTCCTTTAGATCCTCTAAAATTTCTTAAGAGAAAAAAGGTTTATTCCTTATGGATCAAGATCTCCACTATGAACAATCAGTACCAAAACTACAGGAAAACACAGCTCCGACGATAAGGAAAATTGTTGTAACTTTGAAACAATCCATCCAATCTTTATGTGATCATAGGAGAAGGTTCCAAAATAGGTCCTCAAAGTAATGTAAGCTTCACACACCATGAAACCATCAAATGAAAATATTATAATGCAAACAACAGAAAATAGGTACAGAAATTAGAAAATGTTTTTGGTTGATGTAAGATTGCTCAAAGACCCAAGATGCTCCTGCATCAGACACCTAGGGTAAATAAAGAACTGATGTCCACATTAGTAACTACTCATATTCTAACCTAAATCATAAAGATCCAACTTAGCTTGTGTAATCCATGAACTATCTTCAACTGGCTTGTTCTTCCACTGAACTAGATATTCCATGTAGTCTTTTCCTCTTGTACTCTTGCTCACTCTGCTATTCAAGATCTTCTCAATGTTGTCCTTATTCTTCTTAGGATAATCCAAATCATCTTCTATCTCATCATTTGATTCAAATTACTCAAAGATATCAGCAATATTGAATATAGGTGATATATCCATGTCCTCTGATAATTCCACTTCATAAGCATTTCCATTGTCAAACTTCTTTAGAATCTTACAAGGTCCAAACTTCTTCATTTTCAACTTGTTGTAGGTACCAACTGGAAATCTATTTTTCTTCAAATGAATCATGACCTCATCTCCAACTTCAAAATATTTATGTCTCCTTCTCTTATCTACCCTCTGTTTATATTTCAGATTACTGTCCTCCAAATTCTTTTTAACTTCATCATGTAAAGCTCTCATGTACACTGCAAAATCCTCAACTTCAACACTTCTTCTTGTCTCAGTAGGTAAATCTCTCAAATCTGTGGTTCCCTTAGGATTAAATCCAGTAACAATCTCAAATGGTGTCCTCTTAGTGCTTCTATTCACCAAATTATTATATGCAAACTCTGCTTGTGCCAAAACTAAATCTCAATTAGCAGGCTTATCTCCAACTAAACATCTCAAAAACTTTCCCAAACTTATGTTCAGAACTTCAGCCTGTCCATCTGTTTGAGGGTGAAATGTAGAACTAAACTTCAAATCCATATTCATCTTTTTTCAAAGTTTTCTCCAAAAGTAACCAGTAAACTTAATATCTCTTTCTGAAACAATAGACTTAGGAAAACCATGCAATCTTACCACTTCCTTGAAGACTAATTCATCTACATGCAATGCATCAAATGTCTTCTTGCAAGGTATGAAATGAGCCATCTTTGAAAATATGTCAACCACTACCAAAATATAATCATTACCTCTCTGAGTTCTAGGGAATCCAAGAACAAAGTCCATACTCACATCTTCCCAAGGTCTATCAGATACAGGCACAGGTGTATACAATCCCACTTTTGAATAGTTCCTTTTGTTGTTTGGAAAATTCTGCAACCTCTAACCATTCTCTGTACATCTCTATAAATCTGTGGCCAAAAGTATCTTTTTAAAATCAAATTCACAGTCTTATCAATCCAAAAATGTCCAGCAAGTCCACCACTATGTTTCTCCTTTATTATGTTTTCTCGCATAGATCCTCTAGGTATGCACAACTAAACTCCTTTAAGCAACATGTCTTCTTGAATGAAATAATCAGTCCACTTATCACTCACTGTGTGTTCCTTAAAATCTTTCCAAGGTTCTACAAAATCAATGCCAGTCTCATTAAAGCACTTCAAATCATCAAAACCAAGTACCCCAACTCTCATCTCTGTCAGCAAACTTCTTCTTCAACTCAAGGTATCAACAACCTTATTTGACTATCCACTCTTATGGTTCATTGAAAAGCAAATATTATGTTCTTCCATTTCTCTTGTAAATGTTTTACCATCAAACAAACATACTCTAACTATAGTACAATGACTTTCATCAAACTTCTCTATCAAAGGCAATAACACTTGTTTCTTTCCATCCATCCAAATAGTATATTGATTCAATCTACCATCATGCAAAGCTTTCCTATCATATTGCCAAGGTCTACCCAAAAGAATATGACAACAATCCATAGGCATAATATCACACAAGACTTCATCATGATAATTCCCAATTTTGAACTTAACAAGGCATTTTTCACTTACAAGTAGTTTATGCTCCTTTTGGATCCAAGCAATATGGTAAGGCTTAGGATGTTTCAATCTCTACAACTACAATTTGTTAACCAGCTCTTCAGATGCCAAATTATCAGAACTTCCACTATCAATGATTACCTTGCAACATTTGTCAGCGATCTTACATCTGGTTTTGAACAAACTTTACCTCAAAATAGGTTCCTCATCAGCTTCTTCATTCCACAAGATCCTTCTTAGCATCAAGTTCTTACCATGTTCAAGTTCATTAGACATTTCGTCAACTTCTTCACAAGCCAAATTATTTCTACCATTACCTCTAGTCTTCTTTCCAGAGTTAGTACATTCAAAAGCTCTATGTCCTTCTTCACCACATTTGTAACAAGTACCTTTAAACCAAGATTTCTCTTCTCTTTTCCCATTATTGTTATTCCTAGAGTAACCAGTATAGCTACCTCTAGAGTAATTACCTTTTTTAGCAGGTTCATCTTTCCATCCTTTATCTTGTGCTGCATTTTTGGATCTGCTACTTTCTCCATAAGATCTTCCTCTACTTCTCTGAAATCTGTCACCTCTTCCTCTTTGTCAATCTCTCTTCATCCTTCAAAGAAAATTGATATGCTTCTTCCACACTTTCTATCTTCACATAACTGATCTCATCCTGAATTGATGTCCTTAGGCCATTCATATATCTAGCCACCTTCTCAACTTCATCATCCACATGTCTAGATTTGATATCCAATTTGTAAAATTCTTCAGTATATTCTTTCACACTCATGTCATTTTGTCTCAAATTTTGCATTTTTCTCATCATACTAACTTGATAGTCAGCTGGAAGAAACTTCTATTTCATCTTTCCAAGCATCTTCATCCATGTCTTGATCTTTTCTTTTCCTCTCTTCTATCTCTCAGTGTGCAAATGATCCTACCAAAGAGATGCATGACCTTTCAACTTTGTGACTACTATCTTAACCTTCTTATTATTAGGAGCACCTTCATACTCAAAATATTTATCCATCTTAGAGATCCAATCCAAAAGTGTATCAGTCTCAAGTCTTCCATCATAGCAAGCAACTTCAATTGCTGGTCTGGAGTTAGCCTTAGACAAAACTCTCAAAAGTCTTTCCTCATCTTGTTCAACTTCAGGTTCAACATTAGGTGCTACTTCTTGTTCTTCATCACTAACATCTTCAAGAGTTGTGCCTCTTCTCTGGGATGTCTCTACAGCTTCAAGCCTAGCTGCAATATGCCTCAACATATCCATGATAGCATTATCATTCCCTCTACCACGAACCATCTTGAAAATCAATTTCTAGCAACATCATAACCTTCTACAATTTATAGGTCAGATCTCAGATCTTCCACCCTACAACCAATCCAATAAGGTTATCCATGATCCAATCCACAAGAAAGAACTTGCTCTAATACCACTTGATGCGGGGGCAGGGTAGATACAAGCAGAATTGACTCCACTTGAATCAACAACAAGCCCTACTTAGAGTTACACAATGGAACCAATATAATATCATATGAAATCAATGGAAAACACAATGGATATGAGACCAGCAACTGGTAGCAACAATAGAGAATTTATATTATTTCTTTCAACGTGCCCGGCTATGAGGCCTTCCGGGTTTCGGCCTTATACAATGAAAATTATGAAATCAGAAGCTCAATTCGCATCCTATCTTTTTCTCCAATGATGTATCTTGATAATCCTTCCTACATCTACCTCCTAATTACCTTCTTTTACATCAATCTAGACTCCTTATATAGCCAACTAAGCCACAAGTCGGTCAATCAGGCATTTAATTACAATATAGGTCTAGTCTGGAAGATTCAAATCAAAACTAATGAAAGAGTGATCAGCACTTGATGCACCTTTTTATTTAGGTCCTCACATGACCCAATAACATGCCTCTAACTACGCAAGGCCCCATTTGATCACACGGAACTGTGCAAGAAGAAACACTCCATGTTTCACATGAAAACTAGTAGAAAATAGGTCCCCGAGAAAAATGGGCATAACTTTTTACTCATAATGAATTAGGACTTGCACTCTTGAGAAATGATAGTACTTTAGGTCCTCTAAAATTCTTTAAGAGTAAAAAGGCTGATTCCTTCTGGATCAAGATCACCACTATGAACAATCAGCACCAAAACTACAGGAAAACACGGCTTCTATGGCATGAAAAATAGCTGTAACTTTGAAATAATCCATCCAATCTTTATGTGCTCATAGGAGAAGGTTGCCAAATACATCCTCAACATCATGTAATCTTCGCACACCATGAAACCTGTTAGTCCATTTTCCAGTCATAGCACAATCTTATGACAATGGCCCATTTCCTTGCAAGTCTTCTTGAAGTGCCATTAGCCCTGTGTTCTTCAATGTGTCACCTTGCTCTAGCCCAAATTTGCATGTGCTGAATTGCTAAATCCAAAAAGTTGTACAAGTTCTGAGGTCTGCAGGAAATAATTTCAAAATCTGTCTGTAGGAAATAATTTCAAAATCTATCAAAGTGTTGAAAACCCATAGTGTTTCTAAAAATCCATGATGTCTTCGGTCTATGTGAAACCCTTCCTTGTTTTCGACCTTGTGCCTTCCAGCTTTGGTGTGCTTATCTTTTGGTTTGCATGGAAACCATATGTGTTTTTGGTCTTCCTCTGTGTTGAGTACTTTGTGTGTTTTCAACCTCGGTCTTAGCTGCACAGGTGCGATGGATGGTGGGGCTCAGTCTTTGCAGGGTGTTAGTCATGCTTCCTCCAAGTCTCCGAGTGGTTACATCTTTTATTCAGTGATCTGGCGATTGTGTTGTCATGCAATCTCTTCACTTTTGGTAGTAGTCTGCTAGCATCTCATGACCTGGTGGGTGGTTAGTCGCATAGTTTCTGAATGCTTGGTAGTCATGCGGTGGCCTTTCTTCTCATTACTTCAGCATGGTTAAAGTTCAGACAGGATCGGTGGTTGTCATATGTTCATGTGGTGAAGATGCGTCATGTTTAGCCTTCACGCTCTTGCGATAGCCATTGGATTTTTTTTGCAGGGTAGAGATGTGGGTCTAGATCTGTGCATGTTCTTATTGGTTGTCACATGATCGCATGTCAAAAATTTCTGACATGCGACCATGTGACCAGTTGACATCTGGCCCTTGGGGCCCATTGGCAAATATGTGCGGTGGGACCGATCTTCTTGGCATTCCGGCAGATTAAAGTTTGGTTTAATCTTGTATCTGTTGTTATACCATTGATATAACTTGCTTGACCTTTAATGCAGTGGTATAGCAACAGTCGTTGATTCTCATAGGGAAGGTAGGTGGGTTCATTGACATGTGTGCACAGTTGGCACTATTTTCTTCATCCATGTATTTGCACAATGGCTTGTTGTTAGTGGGACCTGGTTTCCAAATGTGTTAGTGGGTCCTGATCCTATCAGTGAATCGACGAATGGCATATAATATCATCGAGTGTGTTAGAGGCTTAAGATCTTGCGACAACCATTGATCTTCCTGCGTGGGTCCGGTTGAAATTTCTTGGTGCTTTTGGCAGTTGTGATAAAGTATTTAGTAGCTTGACAAATTTCTTTCTTAATGCTAGTTCGTGTGATGTTTTAGCGGCAGCGCTATTATTTTCACGAACTGGCAAAATGTCTTCAGTCGCCAGTTCACCAAATGACTTAGGGGGTTATTTTGACATGTGTAGTCATGTGTTCATTGAATCTAACTAGGGTTTAGACTTTCATTCCACGACTGGGATTTTCCTTTCTCATGTGTTCGCTGAAAGTAACCCAAGGTGCCTGGATGAGTTAAAGTCATGAACCCAGGAAGATAGGAGGATCTACGGTCAGGACTTAAAGTTGACAGAGATTTGAAAGAGGATCGCCGATGTGCCACTGGTGCCAAAGAAATAACTGTTGGGATTCAAATTTGAATTTATGTGTGTTTCCAGTGAAAAAGGGTGCCATTTTTATGGAATTCAATGTAGAAGCGACCCTGTTTGGTGAGAGGTGATTGGTTTTCCATTTGCAGTGTGGTCTATGGTGTCTAGTGCTCATTTGCAGAGCTTGTATATTGCAGTTGTTGCTCAAGGCATGTTGCAGGGTGTCCTTTTAAACCTAGTTTTGTGATCCTTTGTACTTGCAGAGAAGACTTTCATAATTGTAAATCTGTTTGAGTTTTCCTCTCTCCTAGATTGGATGTGTTTCCCACTCCTAAATTAAATTCATGATTGTTTCTAGCAGGTTGGATGGTTGAAACCCTAACCCTAGTCATCCGTAGCTTGTTTCAAATTTCTAAGATGACTAGGGGGGGTATAAGTTGCAAAGTTTTTGAGTTTGCAGGGGTTCCAATTCTTTTGGTTTCGGTTCGAGACTGTTGATAGTGAAAATTTGAACAAGGAGAGCTAGGATTTAGGGTCTATTTCCTTTGTGCATTTTGTCATTTGATAATGTATTGATTTTGCGAGTCTTAGTGAGAATATTTTGGATTCCAATCTCATATTGGTGTATGTCTTTTTGTTTTGCTCTTGAGCTCATATATGTTGATTGCACAAAGTGGGTTAGCATATGGTAAACAAAGAGTATTTTGGGGTTATCTTTGAGTTCCTAACAAAGTTAGGATTAAAGTCTTTAAGGTAAGTTCAGTGAGTTCATGGCAAGATAAGGATTTGATGTCCTTATATGTGAGTGTGGGGAGTAATAGGCAAAGCACTTACTCTGAGTCTACATATGTTTGAGTTAAGGTTTTAGGGTGATATAGGTTGTTAAGTGAGTCTCTGTCCTGGGATAAGGGATTGATCCATTCTCTGGAAGCAGTCCATCATCAGCAATCACACATACAATTAAATGATAAACATTTCAATCAGATAGTAAAAGGTATAGTTGTATATTGATTAGAGACTCCTTTGAAGAAGTGAGTCAAGGGTACACCTGCCCGAGCATAGAGGCTCAAAGTGTAGGAGGATCTCCTTGATCCTTGTTAATTGGACCTCTTCCTTGTAGACTTTGGAATGGTGATAGAGTCAAAGTTTCATTATTGTTATCCATCAAAGTATAAATCTACAAGTTTTGAAGATTAAAGGGAGCAACCAACAAAATGGTGACTCTACTGGGGAGAATGATTATGAAGATATGCATATGTTAGGTCTCTGGTTGCAATCATGTTGAAGTATTGAAAATCTTATTGATCAAATAGGCCTGCCCATCCAAGCCATCAACAAGAGAATGATTCTGCTGGTGAGAATCTAGAGAGGAAGGTTGTAAGTGTGTTCTTGTTTTCCTATTGTGTTTCAAAGATTTCCCATCTAGGTGGGTGGTGACTCAAAGGTTAGAACCAGTGCTGTATATTGATAAATCATGGACAAGAGGAGAAATAATAGGTCTTTTGTTAGAAAGAATCCAGAGGTCACTTTGGAGTAGCTACCTAGACAAGAGAACAAGAGCTGGATTAAAAGGAATGGTGAGTCTACTAGTGCTCCCATGAAAGAACAAAGAAATGCTAGAGCTAGAGTTCCACATGTATCCTCAAGTGAGGATGGTTCACAAGATAGAGTTTCTAGATTAGATGGTGGTCACTCTGAAGAGAGATTCTATGATACCCTTGAGGCTTCATTTCAGGACAAAGGTCCATTGCCTGTAGGTCAGAATGAAAAAAATAGAGATATGGGTTTACAAGTTGACCTGGATCTTGATGAAGATCATTTTAGAAGAGAACCTATGAGTCATAAGCAGGTTCACTTCCCATATCAAAATCTTCCTGATATGGATGTGTCATCTAGTTTTGATGACATTATGGCAGATCTTGGTGACTTGAATGCACTAAGGTTGCAATTGGTAGAACATGATGCCATACATAAAAGATTATAGGAGGAGAGAGAGGTTGAAAAGGTGAATGCTTTAATAGAGAGGCAGTCTCTTCTTAGAAAAATAAATGAAATGAAGGAGAGAAACAAAATGCTTTCTTATACTCCTAGAACTCTACAGCATGATGTTTTTGGTGATCTTGATGCCTTGAGGAGTGAGCAAGAGCGCTTGCTTCAGGATCATGAATTTGATAGGGAGGGCCCTGTGGTTAGACAAGTGCAAAGTTATGTCCCTTTGCCTAAAGATAAAGATGGGCATAGGATCACTAGACCTATTGTTATCATTAATGAAAAAGGAAAGCAGAAGATGGTGGGTGACCAAGAAAGCAAATCAGTGAAAATACCAGGGATCCCACCACCTGATTCAAATAAGGACACTGAAATGGAGAGAAGGAGAAAAGAAGATGAGGACCTTGCAAGAGAATTAGAGAGAGCTGAGGTTGATGCATCCATTGCAGAAAAGAAAAGGAAGATCCAATTTTTGAGGGCTTCTTCAGCTAATGCTCTTGGCCCATCTGTTACTGAACTAGGTATGCCATCTGTGACTACTGCTATTCCACTTAGTAATGCTACTAGTTCATTTCCTTCTTCATCTGCTAGGATAGGTGCAGATCCTAGGTAGTAGTTAGATGCACAAATAAATATAGATGCTAATGTTGATCCTAGGGTTAACACTAGTTCGAGCTTTCAAAGAAGACCTATGCAACTAGAAGGCTATAGGTAAATAAGTTTTGATGGAATTCCTGGCTATCCAAATGCTTTTCCAAATGATATTAGAGATAAGGTACCTAAGTTTGCTGGTAATAATGCTATTAGTTGTGAAGAGCATCTTCAGTTATTTGTTGATATGCTTAATGATTATGAGGTAGAGCATGAGGATATAGTCATGAAACTATTTGTTCAATCTCTAATGGAGGATGCTAGAGATTGGTTTAAGAGGCTTCCTGATAGATGTATTGACACTTGGGACTCTTTTGAGAAATGTTTCAAAGAGTAGTATGGTGATAGGCCTAATGCTAGTTTCATGTTGAATGAATTCAACACCATAAGGAAAATCAGAATGAGTCTGCAATTGAATTCAACATGAGATTTCAGAAGGGTATGCATAAGTTGTTCCAAGTTATGTGGTTAGATGACAATGTTTGTCTAACTACATACTTCAATGCATTTGATGGGAAGATGGGATATTTATTGAGGGATAAAGAACCAAGAACTCTTAGGGATGCTTTTAGGATTGCTATCAATATTGAGAACAACATGAAAATATCAGGAAAATTAGGTGGAAAGAGAGATGACCCAAAGTTGTTTGGGGACAAGAAATATAAGAAAGAAAATGATAAGAATGTTGGATCTAGGAGACAAGAAGAAGATAAATTGGATAAGGTTCTTAATGCATTGAAGGATTTGAAGGCACCTGCAAACAGGAACATCAGTGCTCCTACCAATGAAAGACCTCAATTCAACAACAATTTCAATAAACAAAATAGACTGCAGAACTACCTTTACAACACCCAATGGAAGGATGGCAAGCCTATTATCCCTGTTGCAAGAGGAAACAATGATAGAGGTGTCCCTGACCCTCTTCATAAAGATTCAATAAATGTCATGGAGAACATATCTTGGTGTGTTGCATGCCAGTCCCCTCATTCTACAGAGCATTGTGTGGTTGCACAATCTATGGCTGCAAATCCTTGTGGCAATGAGGAGATAGAACAAGAAGAAGAACAAGATGATGTTGGATGCAACATGGTTTCTTCATATCTAGGATATGAAGATGATTCTGATTTGGATGAAGAGGTAGATGTAAATGTGAAGAGACATAATTAGGCCCTTTTTCATCAAGAAGTTTTTTTTGATGGTGAATGCATTGATCAGAAAACATGTAACATGAATTCTTCTCCCCAGCTAGTAAATTTGAGAAGACCTTCTAGAGAAGAGATGGACAGGATTACTATAGAAATGATTGTCTAGGTGCAAACTAGAGGCATGGTGGCAAGGAATACAAATGAGAAAGCTACAGGAATGTTTATAAAGAGTACCAAGTCTGGAGAACCTAATGAGAATAAATCAAAGGTTGATCACATGGTGAAATTCAAGAATGTAAAAGGTAAGCATTGTGAGCCTAAGGGAGTTGGAATTGAAAAGGTCTCTAGTGAGATTGAGAAGCCAGTTAACACAATGGCTAGGATTGAAAAACTGAGGGTGGTTAGTACACCTAATGTGTTAGACAAGAAAAAGGACATTAAGGCAGTGCAGATTGAGATTCCTACTTCTACCCTTGTTGACATGTTATCTGTATTGTCACAAATTACAGTTAAGGTTCCATTGTCAAAATTGTTGAGGATCCCTGAACATAAAGATAAAGCTATTGCATGGGTTGGTAATACTCACAAAAATGATACTTCATGCAATGGATCTCAGGATAAAGCTTTGAAGGATGTTGCTGCTTAGGGAATTGTGTCTCAAATTCCTCCAATATATTTGGATAGTTCTGTCAATGCCAGCCTTGAAAATATTGACCCATTCTTCTTAAGTGTTCTTGTGAATGGGATGAAGTTAAGAAATTGTATGATTGATAGTGGTGCCTCTAATACTATCATGTCTTTCAAAATCAAGGAGAGGTTGGGCATTAAAGTTGATACAGTGTAGGGCAAGTGTTGTGTAATGGATCAGAGGGAAGTACCAGTTATTGGGACTATCAATGCAATGCCATATAGGTTGGCAGCATATCCAGAGAAAGAGCTAACAATGAGTGTTTTAGTGGTGGATATCCCTCCTCATCATGGGATGTTGCTATCTAGAAGGTGGAGTGCTACCATGGGTGGAAGTTTATAGTGTGATTTGTCCTATGTAACTTTCAAGATTGATGATCAGTTTGTCAAGATTGAACAAGAGCCAAGAGTATGCCACATGATTGAGAGAAACATAGATAATGAAACTACATGTTTTGTGGATACTGATGTTAATGCTTTTAGGGTAGAGATCCCTGTATTTGAAAATGAACATATTTTGTCACCTATCTTTGTTGAGGTAGGTGCTGATTTTGTTAAGAGTAATTTGTGGGTAATGTACTTTGATGGTGCAAATTGGAAAGATGGTGCAAGAGTAGGTATTTTACTTATTTCTCCTAATGGAAACACCTACAAGTTATCTTTCACATTGAATTTATTTTGTACCAACAATATAGCAGAATATGAGGCCTTGTTAGGATTGAAGTTGGCACAAAAGCATGGTATTAAATGTCTAAATGTTATTGGTGATTCTGAGTTGGTGGTGTCCCAAGTTAGGTCAGTGTATGCTTCCAAGAATAGAAGGTTGAAACAATATAGGAATGCAGTTTGGGATTTGATTGAACATTTTGATGCCTTCAATATTGAGTGGAAGGATAGGAGTAACAACAAGGTGGCTGACTTGTTAGCCAATATTGTAATCAATCCCAATGATGTCACATTCTCTACTATCTCTAAAGTTGAAATTCAAGCTAGGCCTAGTATACCAGATAATGTTGAGAATTGACAAGTTTTTGATGATGATAATGATATTTTGAAGTTTATGGATTGCAAGGATCAGTATCATGGTCAGGAATTTGATTGTTCAGCCTTGGTTGAGTCAGTAGGAGAAAGGGAGGTTGTCTTAGGAAATGAGGTCATTCAGCTTAGAACTAACAAGGTGCCCAAGGGGCTTGTTGTTTTGGAGATTGTCTTTGACAACCAAGATAGAGTTCAAAAGAATATCAAAGGAGAAGATCATGCTGATCTTGAGGAGATAAATCTTGGATCACATGAGGCACCTAAGAAAGTATACATTGGTAGAGATATATCTCAAAAGGTAAGGAGACCTTTGATTGAATTATTGAGGAAATTCAGGCATGTTTTTGCATGGTCATATGATGACCTAAAGGTTTATAGAGAGGATTTATTTTAGCATGTTATTCCATTGAAAGAAGATGCTAAACCTTTCTGGCAAAAACAAAAGCCTATTAATCCTACTTTGGCACCCAAGATGCAAGAAGAATTAATGAAGTTGAGAGATGCTGGAATTATCAAGCCTATAAGGAATTCTTCTTGGGTGTCAAACCTTGTTCCTTTAAGAAAAAAGAATGGTGACATTAGGCTTTGTGTGGACTTTAGGAATTTGAACATCAGCTCATTGAAAGATAATTATTGTTTGCCCAATATGGAGGCTATGTTGCAGAGAGTAATCAGATCAGAATTGATGTCAATGATGGATGGTTTCTCTGGCTACAATCAGGTCATTGTCAAGGAATCAAAACAATTCAAGATAGCCTTTACAACACCTTGGGGAACATATGTCTATGTGAGAATGCCTTTTGGTCTCACAAATGCTGGTGCTACTTTTCAGAGGGCAATGGATGTTGCCTTTTCAGATTTTATCAATGCTTTCCTTGTTGTGTATCAGGATGATTTGACTGCCTATTCAAGGAGGGAAGAGGACAATTGTGATCATTTAGAAAAAATATTTGTGAGGGCCTTGGAATTTGGCATTTCTTTGAACCCAAGGAAATGTGCTTTTGGTGTCACAGAAAGTAAGTTGCTTGGCCACTTAGTTGGGAAGAAAAGAGTGAGAATTGACCCTGAGAGGGTAGCAACCATTGATAAAATTCAGAGACCAAAGAATGTTAAAGGGATTCAGTCCTTCTTTGGTTAGGTCAATTTTCAAAGGAGGTTTGTGACAAACTTTGCAGAGGTTACTAGACCTATTTCCAAGATGTTGAAGAAGGGATCTGTAATCAATTGGGAGGGTGAGCCTAATGAGGCCTTCAAGAATATCAAGGAGGCTATCAAAGATGCACCAGTGCTTATGGCACCTGATTATAATGTCCCAATGCATATCTTTTCCTTTTCATCTTTTCATACTATTGCTACAGTTCTATTACAAAAGAATAAGGATGGTTTTGAGCAGCCGATTGCATTTTTCAGTAAATCTTTGCAGGGTGCAGAATTAAAGTATGACATAAATGAGAAATAGGCTTATGCACTTGTGAAAGCAATCAAGGCTTTTAGGTGTTACTTGATGGGAGCAGTTGTGATTGCTTTTGTGCCAAATGCGGCTGTGAAGGATATTTTCTCATAGCAAGAGGTGTCTGGAAGAAGGTGCAGATGGATCAATAGGATCTAGGAATTCAATGTTGAGATCTAGATCACTAAGTTGGTTAGAGGTCAAAGATAGGCAAAATTGATGGCTCAATCCAATCTAGATGCAAACCAGGTAAATCATTCTGAAATTGATTATACATGTGATATAGATGATTGTATTTGGTATCAGGATATTATTTACTATTTGAGAAACATGAGGTGTCCAGATAGTATGAATGATAATCAAAAGAGGACATTGAAGTTACAGGCCATCAATTATGTAATTATGAAATGTAAGTTGTATAGAAAAAATTTGGATTGCATACTGTTGAAATGTGTAGATGAGTATCAAGCTAATGTATTGTTGAAGGAGATGCATGAGGGAGTTTGTGGTGGACATTAAACATAGGTAAAACAACTGCTCATAAGATCTTGAGAGAAAGATTTTGGTGGCCCACAATCTTCAAGGATGTAGAACAGTTGGTAAGGAGATGTGATGCTTGTCAAAGGTTCTCTGGTAAGCTTAAGTTTTCAGGTAATGTACCATTAAAGCCAGTAGAAGTTCAGGCTCCTTTCCAACAATGGGGAATTGATTTCATAGGGGAGATACTAAACAAGTCAAGTGGAGGACATTCATGGATCTTAGTTGCCACTGATTACTTTACAAAGTGGGTAGAAGCTATACCTACAAGGAATGCAACTAGCAGGGTGGTAATTGACTTTCTAATGAATAATATTATTACAAGGTTTGGGTGCCCTGAGAGGATAGTGAGTGATAATGCTATGTGCTTCAGGTCTACCGAATATAAGGACTTTTGCAAAGGTTTGGGAATTCAAATTTCTAATTCCTCACCTTATCATCCACAAGGAAATGGTCAGGAAGAATCTACTAATAAGAGTCTGATTAAGATCTTGAAAAGAATCATTGGAAAAAATAAGAGGGCATGGAATTCAAAGCTGCCATTAGTTTTATGGGCTGATAGGGTAACTGTGAAGAGGGCAATTGGTTGTGCACCATTTGACTTAGTATACGGAATTCATGCTAGAATGCCTCAGAATAACTTATTGGAGATGTACAAGTTTGTGCGATTAAATGATGATGACATTGATGATGAAATGTAGTTGAGAATTGAGGACCTCATTAGGTTGGATGAAACTAGAAGAGAATCGGTTGCAAGGAATGACAAATTGCAGTTGTAGGTTAAGAATCTATATGATAAAAGGACTGTTGACAGGAGGTTTGAACCTAGTGATTTGGTGTTAGTTTGGAATGCCAGATTGGAGGATAGGGGGAAGAATGGTAAATTTGATCCCATCTGGTTAGGGCCATATCTGATTCATGAGAAATGGGGCCAAGATTCTTACATCATCAAGGATTTCAATGGTGATATTCAAGAGTTTCCAGTTCATGGACAATTCTTGAAGCAGTACTTCATTTGAAGTACTCTATTTTCCATGAACAGTAGTTAGGGTTGTACATTTTGTAAATCTTTGTATATAGGTTACTTGCCCCTACCCTATTTTTCCCTGGTCTTTCAGTTTTTGGTCCAGCTACTTGTCTTGCCCTGCTTGTTCCTTGCTGTCTGCAATTTTTATCCTATGGGTGGTCTGCTCTCCTAGAAATCTTGAATTCTCGCATGGGCATAAGTTACCAATCATCCCCAACTAGAGCCACTGTTAGTCCATTTTCCAGTCATAGCACAATCTTATGACAATGGCCTATTTCCTTGCAAGTCTTCTTGAAGTGCCATTAGCTCTGTGTTCTTCAATGTGTCACCTTGCTCTAGCCCAAATTTGCATGTGCTAAATTGCTAAATCCAAAAAGTTGTGCAAGTTCTGAGGTCTGTAGGAAATAATTTCAAAATCTGTCTAAGTGTCGAAAACCCACAGTGTTTCTAAAAATCCATGATGTTTTCGGTCTATGTGAAACCCTTCGTTGTTTTCAACCTTGTGCCTTCCAACTTTGGTGCGCTTATCTTTTGGTCTACATGGAAACCTTGTGTGTTTTTGGTCTTCCTTTGTGTCGAGTACTTTGTGTGTTTTCAACCTTGGTCTTAGCTACGCAGGTGCAATGGATGGTGGGGCCCAGTCTTTGCAGGGTGTTAGTCACACTTCCTCCAAGTCTTTGGGTGGTTACATCTTTTATTCAGTGATCTGGTGACTATGTTGTCGTGCAATCTCTTCACTTTTGGTGGTTATCTACTAGCATCTCATGACTTGGCGAGCGGTGAGTGGCGTAGTTGCCGAATGCTTGGTAGTCATGCAGCGGCCTTTCTTCTCATTGCTTCAGCATGGTTAAAGTTCAGATAGGATCGGTGGTTGTCGTATGTTTGTGTGGTGAAGATGCATGATGTTTATCCTTCATGCTCTTTCGATAGCCGTTGGATTTTTCTTGCAGGGTAGAGATGTGGGTCCAGATCTGCGCATGTTCTTATTGGTTGTCGCATGATCGCATGTCAAAAAATGTTGACATGCGACCATGCGACCAATTGACATCTAGCGCTTGGGGCCCATTGGTGGATATGTGTGGTGGGACCGATCTTCTTGGCATTTAGGCAAATTAAAGTTTAGTTTAATCTTGTGGCTGTCATTATACCATTGATATAACTTGCTTGACCTTTAATGCAGCGGTATAGTGACAACCATTGATTCTCATAGGGAAGGTAGGTGGGTCCATTGACATGTGTGCATAGTTGGCACTATTTTAGTCATCCATGTATTTGCACAATGGCTTGTTGTTAGTGGGACCTATTTTTTGGATGTGTTAGTGGGTCCTAATCCTGTCAGTGAATCGACGAATGGCATATAATCTCATCAAGTGTGTCAGAGGCGTAAGATCTTGCAACAGCCATTGATCTTCCTGCATGGGCCCGGTTGAAATTTCTCAGTGCTTTTGGTGGTTGTGATAAAGTATTTAGCGGCCTAACAAATTTCCTTCTTGTCACTGGTTCGCATGATGTTTTAGCGGCAGTGCTATTATTTCCGCGAACTGGCGAAATGTCTTCAGTCGCCAATTCGCCAGATGACTTAGGGGGTTATTTTGACATGTGTAGTCATGTGTTCACTGAATCTAACTAGGGTTTAGACTTTCATTCTGGGACTGGGATTTTCCTTTGTCGTGTGTTCGCTGAAAGTAACCCGAGGTGCCTGGATGAGTTAAAGTCATGAACCCGGGAAGATAGGAGGATCTATGGTCAGGACTTAAAGTTGATAGAGATTTGAAAGAGGACCGCCGATGTGTCACTGGCACCAAAGAAATAATTGTTGGGATTCAAATCTAAATTTCTATGTGTTTCCAGCGACAGAGGGTACCATTTTTATGGAATTCAATGTAGAAACGACCCTGTTTGGTGAGAGGCGATTGGTTTGCCATTTGCAGTGTGGTCTGGGGTGTCTAGTGCTTGTTTGCAGAGCTTGTACGTTGCAGTCGTGGCTCAAGGCATGTTGTAGGGTGTCCTTTTGAACCTAGTTTTGTGATCCTTTGTACTTGTAGAGAAGACTTTCATAATTGCAGATCTGTTTGAGTTTTCCTCTCTCTTGGATTGGATGTGTTTCCTACCCTTGAATTAAATTCATGATTGTTTCTAGTAGGTTGGGTGGTTGAAACCCTAACCCTAGTCATCTATAGCTTGTTGCAAATTTCCAAGATGACTAGGGGGGGTATAAGTTGTAGACTTTTTGAGTTTGTAGGGGTTCCAATTATTTTGGTTTTGGTCTGAGATTGTTGATAGTGAAAATTTGTACAAGGAGAGCTTGGATTTAGGGTTTTTTTCCTTTGTGCATTTTGTCATTTGATAATGTATTGATTCTGCAAGTCTTAGTGAGAATATTTTGGATTCCAATCTCATATTGGTGTATGTCTTTTTGTTTTGCTCTTGAGCTCATATATGTTGATTGCACAAAGTGGGTTAGCATATGGTAAACAAAGAGTATTTTGGGGTTATCTTTGAGTTCCTAACAAAGTTAGGATTAAAGTCTTTAAGGTAAGTTCAGTGAGTTCATGGCAAGATAAGGATTTGATGTCCTGATATGTGAGTGTGGGGAGTAATAGGCAAAGCACTTACTCTGAGTCTACATATGTTTGAGTTAAGGTTTTAGGGTGATATAGGTTGTTAAGTGACTCTCTGCCCTGGGATAAGGCACTGATCCATTCTCTGGAAGCAGTCCATCATCAGAAATCACACATATAATTAAATGATAAACATTTCAATCAGATAGTAAAAGGTATAGTTGTATATTGATTAGAGACTCCTTTGAAGAAGTGAGTCAAGGGTACACCCGCCTGAGCATTGAGGCTCAAAGTGTAGGAGGATCTCCTTGATCCTTGTTAATTGGCCCTCTTCCTTGCAGACTTTGGAATGGTGATAGAGTCAAAGTTTCGTTATTGTTATCCATCAAAGTATAAATCTACAATTTTTTAAGATCAAAGGGAGCAACCAACAAAACCATCAAATGCAAAGATTATATTGCAAACAAAAGAAAATAGACACAGAAATCAGGAAATGTTTTTGGTTGATGAAAGATTGCTCAAAGACCCAAGATGCTCCTGCATCACTATTGCAAACTACCTCACAATCGGTGATCTATCTACACACTTAGGAGCTCCTACTCTGATACCACTTGATGAGGTGTGCTCCCCTTATTACCCGAAACACATAATAGAAATAGAGACACAACAAAAAAATTGCAGGAACAAAAAATGCGCTTCTTATTATCTCCACAAGTGTGAAATTACAATTTTTTAGAAATACAATATGAAAAGCCACATGGGCATTCCCTTACAATATTCTATAGGACAAAGCCTCAAATAACTACCTAGAATTGCCCAAGAAAACAATACGGGCCTTCCTTATATAGGCAATTTTCCACCGCCTGAGAAGGTTCTAGAATTTAATAATTACAGTTGACCACCCTTAGAATTATTTTATTGTATTTTCATTTTTACATTAGGGTCAGCTCAAAATAATTATAAATTATATTTTTAGGTAGCCCAAATTCTGGAGGCCATAACTTTTTAACCATAGCTTCGTTTGTCTATTATAACCACTTTTCAAAAATGGCAAGACTTGATCTACAGTGCTTGACTTGCACAAACTCTAGTCATTCAAGGTTTGATCTTGATCTAAATCCTCTAAGGCCTTCAAAATTGATCTCAAATATTTCGTACCCATAAACCTCAATAACTTCACCAATACAGATGATATGATAATGAAACTCAACTAACAAATTGATATGACTAAGATGAACCTCCACCTGTAAAATCACAACATTTCGAGCTCATATGACCAACTTACTAAAAAAAAGTAAGTTTCCATAAATAGTAGCTCTGGACAAGATAGCCCTTATTGAAAACAAACCAAAAATATTTTTGGGTGATGCAAGATTGCCCTTACACCCATGATATTCCTGCATCAATTTAAATAGTAAATGTGGTTCTACAATATTATTAGTAATTAGGATACTAGCTTCTCAATATAGCAACTGTTAGTCATCCCTTATCTAGATATATTAATAATTATTGCCCAACTATGAACATTACTAAGTTAAATACTTTTGGAGGAATATATATAGGCATCACTTTAATTAAAAATGATAATACTTTTGACCAATTTAAATTACTTGTTTATCTACATGTGAATCAACCAAGAGATTATGTCAACCCCTTGTATTAACATAAATTCAACAACCTAGTTTATGCACCCTAGAACCTATTATAAAATCCATTATTTCAAATCAAAATAGTAGATAAAGAATGTTGTTAGTAATTAGGATATTAACCTTAACCTCTTAAATAGGAAGTGGTAGTTGTCCTTTACCTAAATATACAAATAAATTCTTGTCCAACTATCAACAATAATGAAATAAATGCCTACGAAAAATTATCTAGCCATATGAAGATATATTGGTGTTTGTGAATGCCAAACATGAAGATTTTTCATATAGAATGTTTACCACCACTTTGGATCATTTTTAATAGGACTGGCATTTCAACCTATCTTCTAAATTCATTAACAACTAACAATACCCTAAGACTACTTTCATAAATCATTTCAAGTTTCCTTTCAAACTCATGATATTTTTTCAAACTAATTATCTTCCACTAGATGACAATAGGGAGAATATAATAACATTGTTAAATAATTAGTATCATAGGTTATGTACTCCAGAAATAAATTCCCCTTTAGGAAAATAAAGTTGCAACACATCACTTTATTTCAAGGCCTTAGATCCCTTAATTTTCATGTCTTCAAACATAGCTATATGATGGCTAGTTTAGCTAAAAATATCAAAGTGTTTGTCAATGAAACA
This sequence comes from Chamaecyparis obtusa, assembly GCA_027943335.1. Taxonomy (NCBI): domain Eukaryota; kingdom Viridiplantae; phylum Streptophyta; class Pinopsida; order Cupressales; family Cupressaceae; genus Chamaecyparis; species Chamaecyparis obtusa. Next base: position 338,395 of record BSBK01010108.1, read on the forward strand.
AGAAAAGTATAACTCAACGTATCTTTTGAGGTGTCTTACACTCACTAAGATAACATGTGGCTTATAACAAAATACTTTGATCAAATAGGCTTGACTAATCAAATTTTGATGCTAAATCTTGTACATAATATTATATATTAAAAACCAATGAAGTTTAATTAGTCAATACCTACCACCTACTAGCATTCTGAAATAGTCACCCATTTACAAATAGTGAGACTCCTTATGTTACTTGAGTATAACAAAAATAGACCAATTTAGAAATTCACAACATTTAGTGCATTGTCCAAAATTTGAGTAACAAAATCTTGAACTTGTAATAGATGATCTTAAAACCTTTGGAACAGTATTTCATTGTCAAATTCCAATCAAACAAGGAATTATAAATTTTAATTGATTGGTATAATAATTTATATGAGTTATTTGTCCATGATTAGAGCTCAAATCATGTATGATATGATTAGGCCATGAATTGTGTATTGTAACAATTTGCTCAAAATTGCTTTCATAAATACTATTAACAACACCCATCAATTGTTTGACCAATGTTGTTTTTTAATATTCTAAAAAATATTGTTTGACAATTCATTTAATTAACCAATAGATTATGACTATTTATTTAATCCACGTGGATTCGAAATCCATATCTATGCTTGCACTATGTAGTATATTCAAAATTAATAATATATTTTATCAAGAATAAAATAAATATTTGTCGTTGGACTCCCCATAATTAAAGACGAATTCTCTAGTGGAAAATGATCTGTTAGAGAAACTCAATTGTCTTACATAGGTTGTTTGGGTCCTTTATTAGGTGCATCACTTTGGAAGTCTAATTTATGACTTACAACTACTTGTATTGGTCAATGACAATGATATCAATTAACTAGTTGATTGTAAAAGAAGTAAAGGAGTCAAGAAAAATATGGATTTAATGATAAGAAATGAAAGTAAACATTTTGGACGATTTCTAATTATATGATATTTACTAAATCTCTTAAATGACTCACCAACATCTTGTTATATCTATGGGATGTGACATATGGCTATGGGATGGCCAAAATGCATGGCCCCATAGTGTATTATATAAGTAACAATTGTAAAATACACTATAGGGCCCACGCATTCTTGGGGCTTGGGAAGTGTTTTCTAACTTCATATAAGGATTGCATGGTTGTGTTATTTTTTGTTTACATAATTTATTTCTATTTCAAAGACTTGATGTTATGTAAAGGCTATGGGGACACAAGAATGTATGACTCCATAGCATATTTAATAAAATTTATAGAATAAACTATGGGACCCATGCATTATGTGGCCTCATAGGCACTTTCTTGAATGTGTGCTCTAACTTTTTATAAGGATGGCATGGTTGTGTTATTTCTATTTCAAAGACTTTATGAGTTTTAATTATTTGAACAAATATTTTTTAAAAAAAAATTACTTTTATATGTACAATTTTTAAACTAATATACTTAGAAATAATTAATGATAATTAACAGAAATAAGTTTTTATGTTTTATACATTCTAACCTTAAATTCAATGATGAATAGGTAATGAATCTATTTACTATGTCATGTTTGATTAATTTAGTGAGAATGAGTAAGTATAAAATTCACAATTCAAATATATATTTCTAATAGAATAGTCAATAATTTGAGTTGTGTGTGAATTTTATATTTAATCTTACATATTATTATTTATGGTGGTTTATACTCTACAATTTTATCTTTTCATAATTTTTTACTAATCATTTGATAGTTACATGATCAATTTTTTATGCATTATGAATTTAAAGATTTATATGTTAAACCAAGTTAGCTCTTTTGACATTTACTTTGAGAATATACCAACTTTAGTAAAATGATCAAATACAATAATATAATATATAAATAATCATTATTAGTTATCTCTCATCTGTATATGAAATATAAAAAAATATACTGCATAATCAAATTCCAAATCCTCCAAAAATCTTAAAAGAGGTTAGAGATAATGAATAAATGAGATGAGCTGATTTTGCATCTCCCTCTAAGCCTTCCAAATAATACTTTAAAAATATTATTTGCAGATATTTTTGAAAGCCTTTGAAGGACTTTTCCTCAAAATCCATCCACACCCATAAGCTGAAATGAGAGACAGAGAGATTGTTGTGTAAAAATGTTAATGGGGTGGATGAATTTATAAGCATGAATTTATAAAAATCCATCCACCTCTCATACTATTGTTGGCATTTACTATGAAATTCAAAAAGTCATTAATGATTAAATCAGAAGACAAGCTTATCAGCATAAAATCTCCAACAGATTGGTTGATACCATTTCTTTCCTCATGTCATTTCACTTCATGTATGTTAATGGTAGGCCTAATTATAAATAGTAGATGCCATTAAACATTCCTTTCGCATGGCTAATAGTTTTCCTACGCACATTAGCTCAATGGGAATAATGTCACCAAGATTAAAACAAATCAGAATTTGACTTTTAATAAAAGATTTCAATTCCAAACTTTTAAAAGTACCTTCAATATAACTATGTAGAATATAGTCGAATAATTGACTTTGAAACATTTTAAAAGTACCTTCAATTAGTTCTAAAAGCTAATTGACGACTTACATCACTATCATTAGAGGCATATATTATCAAAGGAATGTTGTGTAATAAAAGAAAAAAAATTCGTTTATCTTGATAAAATTTTGTTAGATTTCATTGGATGTCGAGTGAGATCTCTGATATGAAACCACTTTCATTGGTTCCTCGACAATTACTTTTTCATATATTCTGGTCCTACTTTCTCTAATAAATATTGCAATTCAATGTATTTTTCATGTAAGCTAAGCCTCCCATTCTCTTCCTCTTTTGGAAAAACATTTGATGATGAAGGCTTGTATTATATTCTTTTGAAGTTGCTGATTTGATTTCTGGAGGAAGTTGGTCTTACCTCTCCCTCAATAGCTTCTGAAATACCATAGCAGAGCAATTTTATAGCAGAGCATTGAATGAGATATTTTCGATGCTATTGAGGAAAGAGGTTAAAGCCAGCTGCCTCCATTATTTGCTTGACGATGCCAAGAGATTTCAACCATATCCACGGTGTAATTATGTAAGGCTATAACTGATATTTTTGCATAATTTGCGTTGATGCTTACTTGCATGGATTATATTTACATGCACATGCATGTTGGAATAGGCAAACAAGCTTTCTGCTATGGAGGTAAAAGCCAACAAGTACAAGGAATTTAGATACCCAATGGTATTTTGATAATGATATTATGTGTTAAAGAATTTAAATAATTCTAAGAAGTAGATCAAGAAGAAGTTGAATAATAAGATTTTTTTGTTATTTCGTTGAGAGAATAAAGGTTGGCGTATAGTTTTAGGTTACATAATAAAATACCGGTGACGGTTGTGGAACTGTTTAACAGTTCTGAATAGTTGTATTTGGTCAACGAATACTATACTAAATAATTTAAAGGCACGCCAAGAATGATTTGGTCATCGAATACTACACTAAAAAAATTCAGTTTAAGTTTGTTCTTTTATTTTGGTATAAGAGCATTACGATTCCTGTGTACCTGTAGATGTCAAATCTGATGGATAACTGTCTTTTAAGTTTTGCTTGCGAATCGTTTACCCTCTGTTGTGCCTCGTTTTCGGGGTTCTTTCTCTAATTCCTAGCACATCATGCTAAATTCTGAGAGTATTTTCAGAATTTGGTTTTGCCGGTAGAAAAAAATTTGGTTATCTCCTCTTTGTCACATTCTCTAATGCACCGTCATATTCGAAAGATCTACTACTTGCCTTTGTAGATTTTGCATGTCTCTATGCATCATGACAAGACCTTCTCTTCCTCTCCAAGTCATCTTCTCACTCTAATACTAGAAGATGTAACCAACTTACAATAGAACATTCAATAGAAAAAGAACACATGAAGCCCCAGAAATTAGATTAACTCTCCTTCATTATTCTTCATCCATTTTGTTTCTACATAAAAATAAAAATAAAAGTCTATTTTAACTATAATCTATAAATTCCCATTTTTGGTAGATTTTTTTAAGATTTGAAATTTGCCATTTTTGAGTAATATTCATACCTATCTCTGTGATCTAACTAAAGTGACACTATTTGTCGCATGAAATGAAAGATAATTGAAGATTGCAATTTATAAAACTCTCAAAAAATAGTAATAGTCCTATTTGAGGCTACAAATGAAGGAATTTTGTCCCATAAATTATCAAGATATAGCCTTTCATCTTTTGGAACTTTTTGGGATACTTCTCCATGTAAAATTTTAGTCAAAACAAACAACCAAGTCAAAATTATGACCTCTAAAAGTCTCTACATCACAACTCCTTTTACTAACCAAAATTTATCAACCTATTTTTTATACCATTGTAGAACTTAGTATCAAATATGTTAATTTAAATAGTAAATGTGGTTCTACAATATCATTAGTAATTAAGATACTAGCCTCTCAATATAGAAAGTGTTAGTCATCCCTTAAATCTAGAAATATAAATAATTATTGCCCAACTAAGACCATTATGGAGTTGAATACTTTTGGAGGAATATATCTAGGCATCACTTCAATAAAAAAAATCAATTAATTTTGATCAATTAAATTACTTGTTCATCTACATGTGAATCAACCAAGATATTATGCCAACCTTTTTATTAACCTAAATTCAACAACCTAGTTTATGTACCCTAGAACCTATTATAAAATCCATTAATTCAAATGAAGATAGTAGTTAAAGAATGTTGTTAGTAATTAGGATATTAAGCTTAACCTCTTAAATAGAAAGTGTTGGTCATCCTTTACCTAAATATACAAATAAATTCTTGTCCAACTATCAACAAAAATGAGTTAAATGTATGTGGAAGAATTATCTAGCCATGTGAAGATTTATTGATGTTGGTGAATGTCAAACGTGAAGATTTTTCATATAGGATGTTTCCCACCACTTTGGAACACTTTGAATAGGACTAGCATTTCAACCTATACTCTAAATTAATTAATGTAACTAAGAATACCCTAAGACTACTTTCATAAATCATTTCAAGTTGCCTTTCAAACTTATAATAATTTTCAAGCTAATTATCTTCCACTAGATGAGAACATGGAGAATAATTAGCATTGTTAAATAATTCTTATCATAGGTTATATACTCCAAAACTAAATTGCCCTTTAGGAAAATAAAGTTGCAACCCACTACTTTGTTTCAAGACCTTAGATCCCTTAATTTTCATGTTTTCAAACATCTCTATGATGGCTAGTTTAGCAAAATATTTAAAAGTGTTTGATCTAATTTATGAAACCAGATTACAATACCTGGGGTGATACTTGCAGTATTGTAGAGTTCAACATGAAAATTGAGAACAACAAGATTGCAAACCAAAAATTGCTCCATTCTATTCAAATATTGAAGCTTATACAAATCTGATGGATCCCAAGGGTCATCAAAATCCCTTGGAAATGAAATGAAAAGTCATCATAATATTTATTACAAATAAACTATTCGAACTATCAAAAATTATCAAAAAACTATATATAAAAATTAGGTCCACTTGGAGAAGGCATAACTTTCTAGTCCTAGCTCCAAATTGCAAACCGTTTAATGCATTGGAAACGTATTCAAAAGATCTAGAGTCTAATTTCAAAGGTAACAACATTCTATTGGTACTTTTAGGCAGCATCCAAGCCTAGAAATGCATCGAAGACCCTCAAAAATGTAGTTTACTAAAACATAAGAAAATTTGAAAAATTATATTTTAGTATTTCCCAATTTAATCCTGATCATTCCTCCCCCCTTGAGAGGCAATGGGCCCCATTGCACTAATCTGCTGCAATAGATGAGGAAATTGTTCTTCAATTTATTTCTTAGTAAACCACTTGCCTTGATGAGAATGCAGACTACCTTGAACCACCCGATATAGAGGAATGTTCTGATTTCTCAAAGTCTTTAAAATGACTTCAGTAACATGGTCACACTAGACTAGAATAGTAGTAGATAGATTTAACTCTGCAGCTTGAATGTGTTCAATAGCTTGGAAAATATCCAAAAAAGGAGGAAAATAGGGTCTCAACTGTATACACCTAAAAATGGTCACCTAGACTATTAGCCCCTTTTGCTAAATCATAAATTGCTTATTCTTGATCAAATCCTAGCTCTATCATTTATCCGATTATTTTCTATGGGCTAACCATCTTATCCTAAGTCTTTATTTATTAAAAGGAATATTTCCTCCCCTTTTAATAAATAAAAAGCCCCCACTTTTCCTCTTATCCTAAGTTGCACAAATAAAGTATTATTCTTATTTTATAAAAAGGGAAAAAACACTTTTTGTCTCATATGGACACAAAAGTCAACTCTTATTTTCCCATTGGAGGATATGTGTGCACATGGATTGCTCCTCTTTCAAGCTTCACTGTTGATTAAATCTTTTGCCTCTTAATCTCCATGGTCCATTTCTCCTCATTTCTTTTAAAAGGAGAGCTCTCTTCTTCATTCTAGATCCTCAACTTTTTATGCTAACTTTATGCTGCAGGTTTTCTAGGTCACTTTGGAGCTTTTGAAGATTTGGAGCATTCTTAGCATCTGCATCTCATTCTTTCATTCTACATCTCATTCTTGCATTCTTAGCTTAACTTCATATTTATGCTTTCTTAGATTAGCTTCATTTCTATGCTCTAGATTAGCTCACATAGATTAATTAGCTTGGGTTGTAACACTTGCATATTTCCTTTCATAGCTTAGCTTGCATTTCCATTTCTAGCATAGCATTGCATTGCATTTTCATTCTTGATTCTTGAGGATATTGGCATTCTTGCCCTTGTCTTCATTGAATCTCCCATTGCATGGTTTACTAGCAAGGTTATAGGCTAAATAGCTCTAGCTGACAGCATTCTTAAAAGCCCTTGCACTCCATGCCTAGGGAGCTATGGATCGATTTGTGAGACCTCATTCTTGAGTTTCTTTGCATGTAATGATCCATAGAAGTGTGACACAATTATAGCACACATCAACAATTCCACATTGAAACTTGGATGTAGTCCCAAAAAGGATGGCAAATTAAGTTCAAAAGCATTCTCACCAACTTGTTTCACAATAGTATACGGGCCATAACGAAAAGGAAAAAGCTTCCTATTTGGTCTTGCAAGCGCTCCTTCTAAAGATGTAACCATACCTTGTCACCAATCTGAAACTGGTGAGGAGTTCTATGTTTATCATGCCTTTCCTTATACTTTTGATTACTCTATTCCAAGATCTCATGAACTTGTTGTTGTAGGTGTCTAATGTTATCAATAATTTTTTTTTCTTTATCTACCTCCTTGTCACCATTCAATGGACTATTAGATTGTAGAGATGGTATTGCTACATCCATAGGTGCCAATGGTTGGTACCCAAGAGAAACCTCAAATGGACTATGCCATATAGTACTGTGGAGTGCAGAGTTGTAGGTGTGTTGTACATAGGGTAAGCTTTCATCCTATGTGCGAGGATGTTTGGAATGATACATCTGTAAAATATGAATAATCATTTGATTCACCACTTCTGTCTACCCATCTGTTTGGGGATGGAATGTTATGGACTTTGTCAACTTGGTGTCCATTTTAGCCCATAGTGCAGACCAAAATTTACTGATGAACCTGCTATCCCTATAAAAAATAATGGTTTTTGGCAAACCAAAATGAACCCAAACATGTTCAAAAAATAGCTTGGCAGTACTTCTGTAGAGATCATCTTTTTACATGCCACCATGATAGCCATTTTAGAAAACCTATCTACCACAACATATACACAATCATGCCCCCACCTGGTAGTTGGAAGTCCATACATAAAATCCATTGAAACCGACTACCATGGCTTATCAGGAATAGGTAATGGCAAGTATAGACCCAACTTATGGTTTGCTGGCTTGGCAATTGCATAGGCTGCACAAGCTTGTATATGTGAAATGCTATCCTACTTCATTTTTGGCCAATAGAAATACTTTTGAAGGATAGAAGTAGTCTTACCAATACCAAAATGTCCTGCAACATGACTGTAGTGAGATTCCCATATCATTTTCTTCCATTCCTCGGTGGGTACACATATGTGACCGTTATGGCAAAGCAACCCATCCTACAAGTGAAAATCAGAGACAGACTTTCGTTCTACCAAATTACTATAGATGTTAACAAAATCAGGGTCAGTACCATATAGTTGTTCCCAGGTTGATGATTGATGACCACATGAATCCAACACTATTGTCAAACCTATAATTGGAGGCCTACTCAAACAATCTGCCACCTTGTTACTACTTCCTTTTTTATGATGAATGTTGAGGTGAAATTGTTGTAGATAGGCTAACCACCATTGATGTCTATCATACTGCAGCTTCACTTGTGTTTGCAAGAATTGAAGTGGTTTATGGTATGTATGTATAACAATTTCCTTTCCCAGTATATTGTGTTTCCATTTTTTCTAGGCCTGAACAATGGCATACACCTCCTTATCATAGGTGGGGTACCTATGTACTTGAATAGGTGAAAAATGGAGCTTTAATAATGCATCTAACATTCCTCCTATTCATTTGTATTTTGAATTGGAATTGGATAAGTAATGTAAATCAAGAAATGCTTGGAGTCAAATAAGATAAGATACATACCTCATGATGGAATTAATCTAGAAATACCTATTTTTTTATACTTGTGTACAATCTCAAGAAATTTTGTAATCAGATTTGGGACTAGAAAACTGCAATAGAGAAAACCCAGAAAATTTTTGTCTCTCTGGAAGTAGGTCAACTTTGACCCAGATAGCGGAGCACAATCTTACCCCTCACTAAAGGTCTTCCTTGATCTAAAATAGCTCTGACGTAAATTTTTTTCACAGATCCTGAAAGTTTGATGAAAAGGGTACTCAAATCTGCACTTCAATTCTCGAAACAGCGGCTGTAGATATCTGAAAATGGTATTTTGGGGTAGCTATATAGGGTTTTTCCTTAGTCAAACCCCCATTTTGGTGATCTCCACCTCCACGAATAGCTAGATGTAATGGAATATGTGTGTGTATTGAATGTGTAATGCCAAGATCTAATCCTCTAGATTGAAACCCTAGCATGAATATGTATGAGAAAGCAATGCATAGATTTAAGATAAGAAAGCATACCAAGCCCCCAAGGCTAAAGTATTCTCATAAAACTCATAATCTGTAATTGCTACCCCATGATTGTATCTTTGAATGCTTGAATATTGATAATGGTGGATCAAGGAAGAAAGGATCTCTCTCTTCCTCCAAATAGATGTTCAAAATGGTGTGCTCACAAAAATGCTTGATATCAACAATGGCTTGATTCTTTATATCATCCTCTTGCAATATTGCATCTTCACTTCACTATTTCTTGCTTGCTTCAATCAAGTAAGTCTCCTTGATGGACCCTTTCTCATGAAATTTCTTGGTCTTTCTTGATGTCCTTGTTGTGTAAATAAAGGCAAATGAGAGTCTTTATATAGAGGTTTCAAGGTGAGGCTCCTAGAGTAATGTGAGGAACCATAATTCAAATTTCACCTTGAATTGTTACCCTTTTTTTCATCATGCAAAATAATAGACAAATAGTAGGGGTGCATTTAGGTTATTTCATTCAACAATGCTTTTCAGGTTATGTGAATCATCATTTTGTTATTGCATTCAAATCAGATTTTTCATCGTACTCTAAGTATTGATCACATGTTAAAAATTTGCCAAAATTCATAATTGATCATTACATTGTGCATTCATACTGAATGTAATTTACGAATGTTCATTCATACTTAATATTTCATATCATTAAATAGAGTACAATAGACAAAATAGAAAGAAGAGATAGGGGTATGAGTGGGTCCTCTGCATTGCCTTGAAGTTGTCTGCATATCTGAAACTGGTTGTCGTGTTTGGTCCTAGTCCTCTAGGTCTTCATCTTGAGTCTACATCTGTCAAGTCTTATGTTTTTAAGAGTTGTCCTACATCATGGTTAAGATTTTTTTAGATCCAATTGGATCTAAGCAATGCAAAGAACGTAAACATCATACAAACAATCAATTCTTTCATGGCTGCATATATTTATGATATTCAATGTAATAGCAAAATGAGCATGCACACAAAGTGAAAAGAAGTGTTAAAGACAGTTGTGTAGCGTTATGTTAGTGAGCACACTAGTGGTCTGATGGATGCCCAAAATTGACCACTGGGTCATGTTCACTAACATAATGAGTTTGTTTTGATGTTTTTAAGCTTAACAGAGAAATGCATTGTTCAAAAAAGACTAGTATTCTTCACAGTCGAGAATCAAAAGAGATGCAGTATACTTTTCATCATGGTGCTCACAGAATCAATATCATATTCAGATATTGTTCATTTTCTGAAAATATGTTTAAAGATCAAGTACAAGAACACATGAATCTATTTGTGGGTGTCACGAGCCTGTGCTCGAACCCTGTAAATAGTTTATGTTGCTGAAAGTGAAAATTTGTGCTACAAGTTATGTCATATCTGGATCATAGATCTATAGTAGAATATCAAGTGATATGCAATCACTAATTGTGATTCTCGTCGTTAGGAGTGTTAAAATGATACAATTTGTGCCTGTGCTAGCAAGAACGAAGTTCATATTCAACATGCAATAAAATGGATAAATGGATATGAGATATATTGTGCTGATTCATTATTGACTATAGGAAAGAAATGGCCAAAGTAAAATGTCAGATGTTAACATGCTTGTTGTATTCAGTGACTAGTAAAATGAAATATATTAACAGTTATTGAGTATGGAGGATCAATGTATTAAGCTGAAATAAAATGACTGGTAATATCACAGTGACAGGGTTTTGAAAGGACATATGTCACTGAGCTTTTGGAAGTTTGTTTTGGGAGACACAATGAATTCATTGTTGAACTTGGGCTCAAGTTAAAGACTCAGCCCAAATAGTAAAGACCAGTTATCCTGTATACAGTCGAGCATTACATGGATACAAGTATCATAAGTTTCTGAGGTTTTATAACTTAATCGCTATAGAAATCAAAGTATAATGCAGAGATAGCAATAAATAAATCTTCTTTGTTAGCTTTAGCACTTAGGTAAGTAACTGAATATGCAAGAAATGACTAGTCATGCCATGGATTTCATAGACAAAGATCAAAGACAGAAAATGAATTGATAAGAAGCTTGAGTTGAGATTTTTATTCTAAAACTAAAGGATAATGTTGATATGGACTCATTATTAAATACAGTGCCATCATCAATCATGTTTTATAGCTTTGCCAAAGATGGAGTCAACCAAGGAAAAGGAGTCAGCAAAGATATGGGTCGTGTTCAACAAGCAAAACCCACGTGCCAAACCTACAGCCAAAGGCTGAACTCTTTTCTAAATAAGCAAATATGGAATGTAAACTGCATTTTTAAATAGTAGAAGATGGAATAATACCATGGCATAAAGAGTGACTTATCTGTGGTGTTTATGCAGAGGGGCTGTGATTGAAGAGGTCGAGCTCTCTATGTTCAAAGTGCCACAATAGCACCATTAAGTGGCAGTGGAGTCCAAGTCAGGTGTAGCTGCAACAGAAACAAATGAAGAAGACCGAGTTCATGCGCAGATAATGCCATCTTATGGCATATAAATAGAAGTTGACTCCAGTGAGTAAGGAAAAATGCCAAGTTTTCAATTAAAGTTCGTGCTAAATGAAACCGTGGAGGCTGAGTTCATATAGAGAGCCGCGGTGGAGACTATGGAAAAGTTGAGTTCTTAAAGATAGATACAATGCCATAGTTTATGGTATATAAAAACTCATAGTCAAAATGAAATAGTGGAGGTCGAGTTCAAACAGCAAAAGCCCAAGACAACCAGAGAAGGAGGCCAAATCTACAGCATGGCGGCACAAATTGGTAGGGTTTTGAAACCCTTGCCTTCCCCAAACAATAGAGTTATGAAATGAAAAGATGAAATACCTATGTCAGAGTATGATAGACTTTGAAATCTTCCTAACAGAGGGAGTTAAGGCTTTGTCCAACCATAGTGCACGATCACCCTATATCAAATTCCATGACAACATTTTCAAGTTCCTTGACAGCTCAGCTTGATGGATATTTTCATTGGCATCGGTCATTTGACATTGGTTACATGTCAAGTTTTACATAATTGAACTTAAGGCATGGCTAGGGTTTATCACATATGCTGCGAGTTAGGGTTTTAGGGTTGAAGTTTTGATAGTGTAGATTTATTTATTTTTGAATTTTTGAATTTTTATTCAAAATAAAATAAAATAAATATTGGTTAAAACATTGTAAAAAGGGTTTATATCCTTTAAATAAAGACCAATATTTTATGCACTCATTTTGGAGTTCTTAGGCTAAAATTTTGGGCACAATTTGGGCTAATTTTTAGGAGCTTTTATAGTAAAATTGAGCTTTTCTAAGAGTTTCTCTAGGGGTGATTGGATTTTTGAATTAGGGTTTGGAGGGCTTCTTAAGGGAGTCAAATTGTTAGTTTTGGGTGTTGCGGATTTTGAAGAGAGGGCATATAGAGAACTTATTGTTCCTAAATGTTTTGGAAGCCATTTTTGTAACCACTTTTATCAGATTTTGGAGGAAATAAAGCAGAGATTTTTGGCTCATATTTTTGGAGTTCTTTTGACATATGATCTTGTATTCATCTTTTCTTGCAAGTGTTAATTTCATTGTAGTCCAAGAGAAGTGAACAAATTTACTTTCCTTCTTAAGGTAATCAATTGTTCAAAAGCCTTGTGGGAAAAATGTATGTTTGTTGACTATTCGAGCTATTTGTGGTCTAACCTTGATAGTAAGGTTTGTTAGCCTATATGTTGAGCAGAGATTTGAAGTGTCAAGATCTTCATTTATGAGTTAGGATTAATGATTTATCTTTTCTGTAAAGTTTGAATCAATTCTTGGTGTATCACCCTAATCTATTTTTAGTTCATAGTATTATTTTCCCCTTTTCCCAGGAAGTTACAGATCAGGAAGTGATATTCTATATTTGATAGGAACTGGCCTAGAATCTAAAGATTCCTCCTCATTCAGAGTCTGCCCACAGCTCGAGGAGGTTTCCATTGTTAGGATCGAATTGTCGTGTAGCCCTAATGTCTGACTTATGGTGACAATTCTAAAGCTGAACATGAATTATGGTCCAATCACAATAACCAACTAAGGAGGGAAAATAATTAAATGAATTTCAAATTAAAACTCTTCCGAATTTGGATCCGAGAGCTCGACATTGATTTCGGAGCCCTCTGGGACCAAAATTTAAAAAGGGAAATCAAATCCTGAAGGAGGTCAAAGATGACCTTAGCTCTGACCTAGGTCAGGGATGACCTCAACTTTGACCTAGGTCAGGGTCAACCTCAACCTTGACCCAGGGATTCAGATCCAACTAGAACAGGAAACAGAAGGTTCCAGGAGTGCCTGGAGACCTAGAAATGATAATAGAACAGGAGAGAGTGCCAGAGAGAAGCACAAAGTCCTATGATGAATATGATGAAGGCTAGGAGGACCTATTTCTAAGTCCTACCTAGAAAATAGAGCCATAGAGTAGGGAAATTAAGGAGAATCCTCAAGATCCTAACCCTAATTTCACCTAGAATGAAGGAATCAAGTGCAGAATACATCCCAAATGCAAGTCTATCATGATAAATGCACTACAAGAGGGTGCTAAACTATCAAGATGGAAGTGCTTCCATTTTAAGATGATACAGTACTATATCAAAAAAAAATTCACTATGATAGGAAACAAGATGCCCATGTTGCGTGAGTACCGCACCAAGAGCATAATCGAATGCATCTATTTATATCTCAAATGCTTGGTGTAGATCTGGAAGGACCAATACTAGTGCTGAACATAGTCTTTTCTTTAACTCCTCGAATGCTTGTAGCTTTGCCTCTGTCCACTCAATTTTTTCTTGTACTCCACCCCTTAATGATTGATTAAGAGGCCATGATATGTGTGAGAAACCAAACACAAATCTACGATAGAAGTTGGCTAAGCCCAAGAAGTTGCAAAGCTCTGTGAAATTTTTAGGGGATGGCCAATCTAAGATTATTTGAATCTTTGGTAAATCAACATGAACACCCTGAGTATCAATGATATACCCTAAGAATTGAATACACTACATACCAAAAGAACACTTCTCAATGTTGGCATAAAGTTTGTGTTTTTGCAAAGTTGAAAGCACTTGTTAAACATACTGCAAATGCTCAGACCAAGTTCTGTTGAAGATGAGTATGTCATCCAAATAAACAACCACAAAAGAATAAGTGAATGGTCTAAGCACATCATTCATCAATCTCCTAAATGTGGTTGGGGCATTTGTTAGGCCAAAAGGCATGACCAACCATTCAAACAAACCTTCCTTAGATTTAAATGAAATCTTCCACACATTTGCTAGATCAATTGGTACTTGGTGGTATCCAAAATTCAAGTCAATTTTTGTAAATAAATTAGCCCCCCTAGGTTGGTCCAACAAATCATCAATTCGAGGGATTGGATATCTATTTTTAACATAGATTTTGTTTAATGTCCTATAATCAATACAAATCCTCCATGTCCCATCTTTCTTTGTAGCAAGGACAATTGGACTTCCACAAGGTGAAGCACTTGGATGAATGTGTCCTTTCTGAATCAACTCCTAAATTTGTCTCTTAATCTCATCATTTTCCAAAACTGACCCCCTATATATTGGCTCATGTGGTAGTGGTGTACCTAGGATTAAATAAACAGAGTTCTTGACTTGACAGTGTGTTGGTACTCCCACTAGTGGTTTAAACATAGTATGATATTCTTTCAAAATTTTATCCATCTGATTTTGTTGATTTTCTATTACCTTAGCATGTGTATTAAGAACAACTGACTTTATTTGTTTAGGGCGAATCATGAGTAGAACAAAATCTCTAGTTTGAGCAATCAAGCGTTTACATTATTTAGCACTAATTAAAGAAGCAGTTTATGTTGGACATACCTTTGGTATTTGATACCTCTTCCCACCAAGCTTGATTGTAACACTATGTGGCCTGGACTCATACACCCCATGCCTCTGATACATGTATGGCTTCCCCAGCAAGACATCACATACATCCAATGGTGCTACATCACATATCACTTCATCCTTGAAAGGCTTGATTGAATATGGAAGACGACACTATTGATTTATTTGAATATCATGTCCCTCATTTACCCATCCCATAGAGTATGGTTGTGGGTGTCTTGTTGCTTTTAGATTTAATCTTTTGACTATCTCCCTAGAGATCAAATTCTTTTGACTCCCACTATTAACAATAAAATGTAGAGGCTTTCCATCAACCCACATCTATGAATGAAAAAGTTTCTCTTCATCTTCACAGGGAAATACTTTAGTAGTTCCAACTACGGCATATGGGTTTGCTTCTATGATGGAATCATTCTCCTCTTTCTCAAAATTATGTATTGTTGACGATTTTGGTTCAGCTTCCTCTCCTCGTATTTCTATCATCAAATTTTTAATACTTTGACAATCCTTTGTATTATGGGTTGGGAACTTATGCATCTCACACCACATGCCTATGTCTATTTGTGTCTTTTTAGTATACCACCATGTGCTCTTAGGTGAATTTGAATGAGGCTCCTTGGTCACCTATTTTACTACAAATTTATTGCCACCTTCAACCCTTGGCTTTTTGTTTGCAAAGTAGTCCCTCTTCCCTTTCTGCTTGAATTTCTCTTCAATTTTTGTAGCATATTTATAGGTAGTTTCCAATGTCTCAATATTCAAAAATTCCATCTCTATTTGAATATACCTGTGAAGTCCACTCCGATATTTCAAAATTTGATGCTTCTCTGAATCCTCAATACTGAGTTTTGTTGAAAGTGAATGGAATGTATTGGTGTAATCTTGCACAAACTGATCCCTCTTTTGTCGAAGAAGTTGTCATTCTATGTATTTTTGTTCATATACATCCTCCGAAAGGGAAGATTATTTTATGTATCCCACAAATTCTCCCCATGTGGGCTTCTTAACAAGAGATATTTCAAAACCATCTTCAATAAATGATTCTCATTCTTTATTTGTGGCGTTGGTTTCCCATGCTAATTTCACATGGATTTTAGCTTTGAGGAGAGAAAATATTATCTTTTCTGCATCTGAGAAATTATTTATAGAAAATTATGTATCCAACTTTGATAACCAATTATCAACAACTTTAGAATCGACCTTTCCTTCAAACTTTGGGATGTTGAAATTGACCTGCACTTTGAAAGGGGTATTTCCACAAAATGATGTTCCTGATTTAGAGGGTTTTTTATTCTATAGGAAGTGTGAAAATTGACTCATCATCTCCTCTTGTTTCTTATTTAAATGTTCCTTCACCAACTTCTTAGTAGCATCATTTGACATCTTCGATCATGTGTGTCTCAATGGTGGATATTTTGACAAATCTTGTGTATCCAATCCTAATCTTTGGTAGGAAGACCTTATGTAAATTGGCATAAAGGAGCATTCCCACTCTAATACCATTGATCTGATTTATGAAACCAGATTACAATACCTGGTGTGATACTTGTAGTATTGTAGAGTTCAATGCGAAAATTGAGAACAACAAGATTACAAACTAAAAATTTCTCCATTCTTTTCGAATATTGAAGTTTATACAAATCCGATGGATCCCAGGGGTCATTAGAATCCCTTGGAAATGAAATGAAAAGCCATCATAATATTTATTACAAATAAACTATTCAAAAGTGATTTAGAGGGTTTTTTATTCTGTAGGAGGTGTGAAAATTGACTCATCATCTCCTCTTGTTTCTTATTTAAATCTCCCTTCACCAACTTCTTAGTAGCATCATTTGACATCTTTGATCATGTGTGTCTCAATGGTGGATATTTTGACAAATCTTGTGTATCCAATCCTAATCTTTAGTAGGAAGACCTTGTGTAAATTGGCATAAAGGAGCATTGCCACTCTGATACCATTGATCTGATTTATGAAACCAGCTTACAATACCTAGTGTGATACCTGTAGTATTGTAGAGTTCAATGCGAAAATTGAGAACAACAAGATTACAAACTAAAAATTGCTCCATTCTATTCGAATATTGAAGTTTATACAAATCCGATGGATCCCAGGGGTCATTAGAATCCCTTGAAAATGAAATGAAAAGCCATCATAATATTTATTACAAATAAACTATTCAAACTATAAAAAATTATCAAAAAAACTATATATAAAAATTAGGTCCACTTGGAGAAGGCATAACTTTCTAGTCCTAGCTCTGAATTGCGAACTGTTTGATGTGTTCGAAAGGTATTCAAAAGATCTAGAATCAAATTTCATAAGTAACAATATTTTTTTGGTACTTCCAGACAGTATCCAAGCCCAGAAATGCACTGAAGACCCTCAAAAATGTAGTTTACTAAAACATAAGAAAATTTGAAAAGTTAGATTTTAGTATTTCCCAATTTAATCCTGATCAGTGTTTGTCAATGAAACAAGAAAAGTATAACTCAATGTATCTTTTTAGGTGTCTTACACTCACTAAGATAACATAAAAAATACTTTGATCAACTAGGCTTGACTAATAAAATTATATTTGTACTAAATCTTGTACATAATATTATATATTAAAAACTAATGAAGTTTAATTAGTCAATACCTACCACCTACTAGTATTCTAAAATAGTCACCCATTTACAAATAGTGAGACTCCTTATGCTACTTGAGTTTATGTCACAACCCATTTTCAATGAAATAGAAATTTTGCCACTTCGCCTAAATCCTCGCTAATGGTGGTAGTGGAAAAAAAAATTTGGCTTAAATTATGGCTTTAAATATGCTTTGGGGCTCTTCGATTTTGGATGGTATCGAAAGGTAAGGAGATACAGTGGAAAAGGAGGTGGATTGACTGTCAGGACTAACAATTTTCTTAGGTAATCGACTCCTCACAATGATGCAATGATGGTGATGAGAAAGGAGAGGAAATGGTATGTGGGTTGGTATTTCAAAAATAAATAGTTAACCAGCTATTTTTGAGGAGATGTGTGCATAATTTGGGGGATTGAGAGTTAAGGAAGGGGAATCGCATGGGATATCTCAACTCCTTCCTGGGTGATTATGAACCACATTTATAGCAATATAATATACTCCCTACCTAAATGCACTCACAACTGATTTAGCTGGAGCAAGGATGAGGGGCAGATACTAACCACTATATACTATCATTTCTTTTTGTCTAGTCACTTTGTTTCAAAAGGAAGTAACTTGTTAGTTGGGGACCATCCAATAGCTTTTTTTTAAAAGCTGCTACAAGACTGTCCATTTTCTTTTCTTATTGTTTGGCTGTCCTAACTAGTCATAGAATATGAGAATACAGTTTGAGGATATCTTTATTGGGCTCTAGTTTGTTTAGCACCCGTTCAACTATGAGGAGGAATGGATAGAGATCTCAAAGATCCTTCCTCCTCATTTCACTATCTTGTGATGAGTGCTAGAGTAGAATTAGTTTGTGCACATTTGGTGCAACTTAGCTGCAATCACCCTTGTGTGGCTTAGGGAGCGACCACCTATCAAGCATCTCAACTATAGAAGTAAGCCTCATCCTTATCAAATAGGGCCTCTACAGTTATGGTTTCAAATTATTACGCATAGTGGTGGCTCATGTCATGAGGAATGGAGGTTATCCAAAGTCCAAATGGGAATGGTGCTATAGATGAGGAACTCTCCATACAACAAGGTACCTATAGGGATCTTTTGAACTGTTGGGAAGCCCCAAAACAAATGTAAATAGTTCAATATTGCAGAAGGAGGAAGCTGAAATCTCATGAAGCGCATTACTTCCTTACCTATTATTTTTCTTTATAAGTTACTTTCGTATTTAGAAAAGGAAAAGATGAAATATAAACATATTTAAGTGACACGACATAACCTTATTATAAAGATGGAAATTTTAGCTTTTAAATCTATTTTGATTACTTCCCAATTGTAGTTTTAAACTTTTATGACCTTGATTTTAACATAGAAGAGTTTGATAAGAACCTCATGAGAAACTTGAATTGTTAAACAAAAAGAATATTTTATTGATTAAAATGAGTAAACTGAAGTTCTTGTGGCAAATTGGTTTAAAAGGTTTGTTTAATATAATAAAGTTAGAAAATGAATATATTGGAATAATATAGGGAAATACCATATACATAACCATATGTCAGTTGCATAAAGTTTGGACTTGATATTTTGGTTCACTGCACACAAATATTACCATTTCATCATATTTGAATCTTTGGGAAAATTTAGCATATTTTTCTCTAAATATCAAGAACTATGACTGAAAAACTATAATTTTCCTATAGCATATTATGTGTTTAGACCAGTTTACTTTTTAGCTGGAAAAAAATTTAAAATAAACCTTTGTTGGAAGTGAAATTAGCTACTCTCTTAAAACCCAGTCACTGGAAATAGATTGTAATCATAAGAAAAATCTTTTTAAACTACCTGGACATTGAACTCTTGATCAAAAATTTAGTAAAACTTGCTTGTTGTTTTCTTATTTGAAGCTACGACAGGATGTAGATGTACTTCCTGTAGCATGAGGAAAAATAGTTGGTTGTCCATTTTAATCTACAATAGGAACTATGTAAAATTCCTATAGCACCTGTATGTTTCCACAAATGATTGACATATATTCTTTATTACCTTATTATCATGATTTTTATAGATTTTGAGTATATGATTTTTTAGTAAGAAGTAAATGTTGTATTGTTAGGAGAAACCATGTAAATTATCATAGAAGATTAACCTCACTAAAATTCTGAGAAGGAAAGGATAAACTTGGATTTTATATTATTTTGTGATTGATCCATTTTGAAAGGAGGAATCAAAATCTTTACTATTAGGTGGATAATTTATCATTTTAGGGGAGATTTTATTGCTAAAATTAGAGTAGCATAGAACTTCATACATTCAAACTTTAAACATGGATTTATATGTGGGAGCTAACCACTTTGTTGAATGGAATCAAGTTAATTAAATATATCTTAGAAAGTCTATGATAAAATTATATTGAATTAAATACCTGTGTACTTGTTGGTGAAATTTGATATATTAAAGTATCATAAAATCTTGTTGTTTCCTATGTCATTATTGCAAGTTCCTTCTTTTAAAAATAATCTCTTGGTATATATATGTATGTGAGTGAGAAAGAATTGAGATCAAAACATGTTGATTAAGAAAGGGTTGATGCTTCTAATTTTATTTACCTGACTGATGCATTGGGTGTATCCATGTTTCGATGATAAGGATTTAGGATATGGTTATTTCTTATTACATTACTACAAAAAATAAAAGAGGTGAAAGTCAAATCTTAGTGAGTAGATATATGAAGGAAATCTTAGACATGTAAATTTGTTAGACCAATTTGTGAAGTACCTATTAATCATTGTTATAGTTTATGCTTTATTATGAAATGAATTTGTTATATGTGTATTCTTGAGTTTTCTCCATGCACTATGATGAATTCAAGTTATAAATATCATTTGAACTAAAAGAGATATTGGTGTAAATGTATGAGCTTGACATGTTTTTGATATTTAGGAGAATGACGTAGTTCAGGTAAGGAGGATCTAATTAAGGATAGTCCAAACAAGCAGCAAAACACCACAATGCGAAATAACACAACAAGAATAAGTTTTCAACTAAATTTTCATTAATATACCCAACTGTAAGGCATTCTAGGTTAGCGACAAATACAATGAAAGTATTTATGCTATCCCTCTAACTAGTCTAGCTCTGAAAAAAATTGCAAATGATGGAAACCTTAAGGCAGATCTAAACTTGAGATCGGAAGCCTCCAAGCATGCAAACCACTAGCTCTGCTATTACAACTATTACATAACAATCTGATCTTCAAGATCTCATAGGATCCAAATATGATTCTAATCTCATGTTACTACCAATCTACCCTCAAACATCTACCCAAGCTCTCAATATATAACCAGCTAAGCCACAAGTCGACTAGTCAGGCATTTAATTACATTATAGGTCCAGCCTAAGGAGATATACCAAAACTAAATAAAGAATGATCAAAACTTAATGTGAGGTTACATTAAGGTCCACATGTGAACCAAGAACATAATCCTAACTTAGAAAGATCCCATCTCATCACATAGAACCACACAAGATGAAAAACTCCACGTTTCATGTGAAACTAGCTAAAAATTGATACCCGAGAAAAATGGTCATAACTTTCAACTCATAATGAATTAGGAATTGTGACCTTGGTACATTAGGTCCTCTTAAAGGCCCTAAGAGTACAAAGGGTGATTCATTAAGGATCAACAACTACATGATGGGCAATCAGCACCCAGAAAGTAAGAAAAATATGGCTCCGACGACAAGGAAAATAACTTTAACTTTGAAATGATCCATCCAATCCTTATGCAATCATAGGAGGAGGTTCCAAAATAGGTCCTCAAAATCATGTAGGCTTTGCACAACATGAAACCAATAAATACAACAATTACAATGCAAACAACAGAAAATAGGAAATGTTTTTGGTTGATGCAAGATTGCTCAAAGCCCAAGATGCTCCTACATCAGACACCCCAGGTTCAAAAAGATGATCTCAATGGTTGGAAGAACATCTTTTGGGATTCAGCACATAAACCCTAAACTATTTCTTCACATACATGTCCTCCAAGTCTTCACTTTGCACACTCTTCCACTTCATCTTCACACAAATTTTGCCAATCCATGAAACCAAAAAATGAACAAGTCCATCAGCCAAGCCCTCCTCAACTAATCTACAACCAACCAATCAGCATGCTTAAGAAAAAGAACAAATTGACCCTTCAACTTATCATCGAGTATCAAATAAGCATAAGACTCATTACTATAAAATAGTAACTCAAGTCCATAACTAGAAAACAATATCAGCACCTCAACATTGAACAAAAGCAATTCGATAACACCATCATCACAAAGGTGTTCAGTAATAGATAACTCTTCACAAATAGCAACCTGACCATGCACAACCAGATGCTCTACAATCACCATATCAGACACAACTGGCTAAACATGAAAACAAATCTTCTCACCAACCTTAACAAGGTCAACCACAGTTTCAGTAAACATAGGTATCTCAGCAACAGTACTCACAATTTTCTCTACAGGTTTCATGCCAAAGTCCACCAACTAATCACAAAAACCAATATCACATACCTCTTCAACCTCCATATTGTCATAAGAAACCTTTTCAAGATGTCTTCTCTCTCGGACTAGTCTTCTAATAGGCCAGAAAAATTTCTTCTGAATTGGCATGTTCCAACTCTGGTAAGCTCTACAAATCTCAACAATATTTTCCTTCACAAGGTCATCAACCCGGCTCAACAAATCTGCTTCCCACTGAGCAAACCACTCCTAAATCTTTTCTTCCACCACATTACAAAGATCTACAATTTCTCTAGGATCCAATCTTCTCCGAGGCATCCTCAAAGATTCAAATCCAAAGCAACAAGTCACCAACAAGGTCCTAGTGCAAACAATCTCAACTGGTTTACACACTCAAGATCTTTAGGCTTTGATACCACTTGATGCAGGTCAGGTAAGGAGGATCTAATTAAGGATAGTCCAAACAAGTAGCAAAACACCACAATCCGGAATAACGCAAGAATAAATTTTTAGCTAAATTTTCATTAACATGCCCGACTGGAAGGCCTTCCGAGTTAGGTCAAAATACAATTAAATTATTTCTGCTATCCCTATAGCTAGTATAGCTCTAAAACAAATCAGAAACTGATGGAAACCCTAAGGTAGATCTAAACTTGAGCTTGCAAGCCTCCAAGGATGCAAACCACTAGCTCTACTATTACAACTATCAAATAACAATTTGATCTTCAAGATCTCATAGGATTCAAATATGATTCTACTCTCATGTTACTACCAATCTACCATCAAACATCTACCCAAGCTCTCAATATATAACCAACTAAGCCACAAGTCAGCTAGTCAGGCATTTAATTACATTATAGGTCCAGCCTAAGGAGATATACCAAAACTAAATAAAGAATGATCAAAACTTAATGCAAGGTTACATTTAGGTCCACACATGAACCAAGAAAATAATCCTAACTTATAAATATCCCATCTCATCACACGAAACCATGCAAGATGAAAAACTCCATGTTTCACGTGAAATTGGTTGAAAATTGATACCCGAGAAAAATGGTCATAACTTTCAACTCATAGTGAATTAGGACTTGTTGTCTTGGGAAATGATAGTACGTTAGGTCCTCTTAAATTTCATAAGAGTGAAAAGGCTGATTCATTAAGGATCAACATATACATGATGCGCAATCAACACCCAGAAAGCAGGAAAAATATGGCTCTGACGGCAAGGAAAACAACTCTAACTTTGAAACGATCCATCCAATCCTTATGTGATCATAGGAGAAGGTTCCAAAATAGTTCTTCAACATCATGTAATATTTTCACAACATGAAACCAATAAATGCAACAATTATAATGCAAACAACAGAAAATAGGAAATATTTTTGGTTGATGCAAGATTGCTCAAAGCCCGAGATGCTCCTGCATTAGAGAAGGATATTTTTATGTTTGTTTATGTATGTTGAATGCACCCATGAAACATGATGTACTATGTATCAAATGAGAATCTTTGCACAATATTTTCCATATGTATGAAATGGAAGTAGATTTACAAGGTTTTCTTTGGAAGTCCACGACATGTTATATTGGAAATTGATTCTAGATGTATCAAGTAGCACATATTACATTACTCCTTAGTTTTACTTTTTTAGATTACTTCTAGCTGAGCTGGGTATCGTTCATAATAGGAAGGATTCTAGGGAAGTGTTAATGCTTTGTGGTA
This sequence comes from Chamaecyparis obtusa, assembly GCA_027943335.1. Taxonomy (NCBI): domain Eukaryota; kingdom Viridiplantae; phylum Streptophyta; class Pinopsida; order Cupressales; family Cupressaceae; genus Chamaecyparis; species Chamaecyparis obtusa. The sequence goes on from BSBK01010108.1 coordinate 362,273, forward strand.
GGGTAGAAATGCACTCCCATAATATTCTCACCTAAGCTGACTTTTGTGAATAGGTTTCTGAAGCTTCTTTCAGGAAGGACTTTCCTTTACAGTGCTACACTTCTTTATATTCGACATGGTGGTATTTAGTAATTTTGTTGTTTACTTTTGTCATTAAGATGGAAGTACATATTTGATCTAATCTTTATCTTTTATTGATGTGATTCGACAATTGGTTGAAAATATCTTGGGTTGTTATTATGACTTGTTAGTTTGTACTTGCTTGTACTTGATGAGAATTCTCTTATTGTGACTCCATTACTACGTTCGACAAATGTTCAACAATTCTCTTATCTTTGGATATAGGTATGCTTTATCATTTCAACACTTATGGTCATAATTGTACTTCTTTTATTTTGATATTATAGAGAATCTATTTGTATCAAGTCACGTTTCCATTCAACCTTTGAATTGTTGACCGACTCCATTATCTTTTTATGAAAAGTGTTGATGTGGATTTTGTGTTGAAAATTTAGTCTTTACATATGGTATCAAAGCGTTGGATTCCATACTAGGGCCTTGAGTTCACTATTCTTAGTTGCAACGCTTAGTTGCATAAATTGTGAGTCGATTAATGTTTGGTCTATGAATGTAACTATGGCTCCCTAGATTGACTAGAGAGTCTTCCAATTTCATTCTATCTTAATAGAGAAGGATAGGATGTACCTTATTTAATGGGAAATAGACAATTGAGGGACAATACTTCTTACATGTGTAAAAATTTTTGAATGTCCATGGTTGCTCTTAAAACTATGAAATTTTGAAATAGTTCTGTGAGCTTGGCAACTGTCCACCTTTGAGTGGTGCGATTGCTTCCTGTTTTATATTGTAAAATATTAGAATATGTGAAAACTTATGAGGCACATTGTGTGTATGATACATTTAAAAATTTAATTCATTTTTCTCTACATTAGTGTAGGAAAGAAAGAAGATAAAATTTTATGATATATTGTGTAGTTAGATAATAATGGATATGCAATAAAGGTATGAGAGTTTTCCAGAATTTAGGACTTAGCTTGTGATAAATGATGGAAATATGTATTATTGTAAGGTATATTTGCAAGTGTTATGAAATTATTTTAGTACTATAACCTTATGAAATTCTTGGGGAAGAAGAATTCAACATGTTTTATATGAAACATAAATTTGCAGAAAATTTAAGAAAATATTTTTATATGTCTTACCTTGCATGGCTTGAGATTTCAAAAGAAAAGAGAGAATTAACAAATTCATGTGGGTTAGCTTAGTGGAAAGAGTAATGTTGTTTAAGGTAATTGAATGTGTTAATACATGATGATGTAAACTTTGAGATTTATGTTCTAGAAGTATGGTCATGTTATTTAGCATACCTTGTCTGCAAGGTGATGTGTAGCTTTTATTTCCTTCTTCTAGCTAGTGTTAGTCACTCTGTAAATATTATTTTAGTTTTTTATTGATGTTTTATTTTGAAATCTGATGAACTCTGAAAGAGGTGAAGGACTAGGTTGAAATCTTGAGTTCTCTTGTGACCACCTAAGCACCAATATTGAGTTTTTCAATCAACTGAGATTTTGTTCACACTTACTTCTCTAATTTTTCTTATGACCATTGAGGATTTGAATTGAAATTTGAAACTTGAAATATTGTGATTTCTTATGATCTTATGCTGGCTAGAATAAGTGTTTATGTTTCTAGTCCTATGATGTGAAGAGATGTTATCTATCATGTTTAGTGTACAACATTGATAGAATGTAAAAGGGATTAAAATGAAAAGAACATACCATTTTTAATCTTTCATTCATATATTACTTGAAATATGTTTCAACTATTATGAAATGATCAAACAAAATTGACAAGGAAATGGTGTGTTTATTAGAAAAGTAAACTTATGAAATAATTAACATTGATTGATATTCTTTGATGTGAGTTTTGATGCTATGAGGAGCATTGCATGAATATTCACATAATGATGGAATCTATGGAAACTACATCTTTTTGACATTAATATGATATTACTAGCACATGGGTGATTATATTTGAGACCTTGCAAGAAATCATTATGAGGTGATTGAAATAGATGTATTAGTTGATGCATTTGACGACTGACGAGTAGGTCACCATATTTTTATAAAAATGGAATATAATTATTTGGTTATGAAACACTATTGGTGTTTTTGACAGAATGGTCAACGCCTCTTTTGTATGTGTATGTTTATTTGACTAGATGGTTCAAATTTTGTGATTTCTTATGATGAAAGAAATTTTCATGATGAAGGGCATAATTCTTTTGATTAGTTGATTGTTGTATGACTTACATGGTCTTGTTTAATGTATTATTGCATGAAAGGAAATATATGAAATGCGTCTTTTTTCTCATTATGTATGATGTATTGTAAATCTTACCTTCCAGTGAGGGTGTTAATGTGGAAGATGTAAATAGGGAAGGGTAGAAAGGGATGTTTCTCTACCTGCCAATTTTCATTCCCGGTTATAAAAAGATGCTTTGGCCAGAGCTTGTTCGCATATATTTTTATAAATATGATACCCATGTTTGATCTCCCTACCACATCCATGATTAGTTCTTCTTAGACATAAGTGGAAAGTAGTTAGTTTCATGGTTGCACTAGATACCCCATGCATTTTATTTGTTGAGAATTGCAGGGTTGGGAATTCAGTGAGTAGGTAGAATCCCAAGGAAGTGTAAGACTTTGTGGGTAGAACGGACAAGTGTCTGAGCCACACTCCCATCTCGAGATTTGCATATGGACGACTGACTTTTTGATGGCATAGGAGACAGGGACTTATAGAAGGAAAAATGTCCAATTACAATTAAGTTTTTTGTTTCATGATTGACCTTTATGGTTATGTTTTTGGATGCATTGTTATAGATGTATAACATACATTGATGTGTTGATTTTATATGGTGATGAATTATCATGATTTATTTGGATGCTTGTGCTTAGATGAAGCACACTTGCATTACATTGATGAAGATGTGAATGCTTATTCATAATAAGATGTAAGACTTGTAAGACTTATATTGTTCTAGAGATGAAATATAAATGCTATGATGAAATGAGTTAACATTTTCTTTTAAAATATTGTTGTGAAGAGATGGGTATGAGGGATTAGGTAACATAAATGGAAAATGGATCTACTAATATTTTTCAGTTGATTGATGAGGACGTATGAAGGATTTCCTCATTTAGTGAGTATCACATATTAGATGGTACGTATGAATGATTTACTTACTTGTGATCATTTTGTGACTTAAATAATATTTTAGTTGAAATTTTGCAATCTTCAAATGACTTTTCTCTTGAATATAGAATATTGGAATTTTTATTTTTTGAAGTATTGACACTATGATTGGGTTAAAAATATTGTGAGTATATAAATAAGAGCATGCCAAGAAGGTGGATCCAAGGAAACCAAAAATGTTCTCAATTTATTGTGATACCACGATAAGGTATAGTAAGCACAGGTATGTAGGTACTTTGTTTCTACTAAAGAGTATTGAATGCAAGTTCTTTTTGAAAGTATTGAGTATGAGAATGTTAGATTTTCAATCTTGATTATGCTAAAAACATGTAATAATTCTTTGATGTTGTTCCTATGTATCACATATAGAACATCACATTATAAGAGAGGGGGAATATTGTCAAAGAGAGGTAACTCTAACCCACAAGTAAAACTAAAGGGTAGTAATGGAATTCACACACTCACATAGAAAATGTTATTTAAATAATTATGATTCAAGTGTGTTTTTTTTTTCTCCAAATGTATTTTGTTTTTGGTGCATGTACTTATTACAATGCATAACTGATGAAATTTGGCTTTATGTAAGCAAATGAAATTGAATCTTGTTGATTTTCTGCTAGAATGTAAAAGTGTATACATGCATTACCTTTAATATTTGGAAAATGAAATATGATTTATTATCAATTGTAAATTTCTTGAATTATCTTGAATATGATTATAAATTTTAAATTATGCATCAAGACAATGCATTCTTAAAAGGGGAAGGATGTCACAACCCATTTTTAATGAAACAAAAAATTTGCCACTTCTCCTAAATCATCACTAATGGTGGTAGTGGACAAAAAATTTTGACAGAAATTATGGCTTTGAATATGCTTTGGGGCTCTTCAATTTTGGATGGTTGAAAGGTAATGAGATATAGTGGAAAAGGAGGTAGATCGACTGCCAGGACTAACAGTTTTCTATGGTAATCGACTCCTACCAATGACTCAATGATGATGATCAAATTTGAGAGGAAATGGCACGCAAGTTGGTATTTAAAAAACAAACCGTTAACCAGCTATTTTTTCGGAGATGTGTGCATAATTTGGGGGCTTGAGAGTTAAGAAAGGGGAATCGCATGGGATATCCCACTTCGTCCATGGGTGATTACGAACCACATTGCTAGCAATATAATATACTCCTAGCCTATATGCACTGGTGACTGATTAAGCTGGAGAAAGGATGTGGGGAAGCTGCTAAACACTATATAATATCATTTCTTTTTGTCCAATCGCTTTGTTTCAGAAGGAAGTAGCTTGTTAGCTGGGGACTTTCCAATAGTTTTTTTTTAAAGCTGCTACCAGATCGTCCATTTTTTTTCTTATTGTTTGTCTGTCCTAACTAGGCATAGAATATGAGAATACCATTTGAGGCTATCTTTGTTGGGCTCCAGTTCATTTAGCAATCGTTCAACTATGAGAAGGAATGGATAGAGATATTGCATGTCCTTCCTCCTCATTTAACTATCTTGTGATGCATCCTAGAGTAGAATTAGTGTGTGCACATTTGGTGCAACTTAGATGCAACCACTCTTGTGTGGCTTAGGATGTGACCCCCCCATCAAGCATCTCGACTATAGGAGTCAACCCCATCCTCATCAAATAGGGCCTCTGCAGTTGTGGTTTGAAATTATTGTGCATAGTGGTGGCTCATGCCATGAGGAATGGAGGTTAGCCAAAGTGCAAACAAAGAAAGGTGCTACAGATGAGGAGCTCTCCATACAACAAGGTACCTACAATGATCATTTCAACTATTGGGGATCCCCAAAATAAATGTAAATAGTTCAATACCCTAGAAGGAGGAAGCTGAAATCTCGTGAAGCACATTACTTGGACTTACCTGGTATTTTTTTTTATAAGTTACTTTCATATTTAGAAAAGGAAAAGATGAAATATGAACATATTTAAGTGACATGACATAGGTATTATAAAGATGGAAATTTTAGCTTCTTAAAACTATTTTGATTACTTCCCATTTGTAGTTTTGAACTTTTTTGTCCCTAATTTTAATATAGAATGGTTTGATAAGCACCTCATGAGAAACTTGTATTGTTAAATAGAAAGAATATTTTCTTGATTAAAATGAGTAAACCAAAGTTCCTATGGAAAATTGGTTTAAAAGATATGTTTAATATAATAAAGTTAGAAAATGAATAGATTGGAATAATATAGGGAAATATCGAATACATAATTATATGTCAGTTTCTTCAAGTTTGGAGTTGATATTTTAGTTGACTGCACACAATGAATCTTTGGGAAAATCTAGCATATTGTTCCTTGAATATCAAGAATTGTGACTAAAAAATTGTTATTTTCCTATAGCATATTATGTGTTTAGACCAGTTTACTTTTTAGCTAGAAATAAATTTAAAATCAACCTTTGTTGGAAATGAAATTAGGTACTATCTTAGAACTCGGTCACTAGAAATAGATTGTAATCATAATCATAATCTATTTAAACTACCTGTACATTGAACTCTTGATCAAAAATTTAGCAAACTTTTCTTGTTGTTTTCTTATTTGAAGTTGTGACAAGATGTAGATGTACTTCCTATAGCATGAGAAATAATAGTTGGCTATCCATTTTAATCTATGACAGGAACTATGTAATCTTCATGTACCACCTATGTGTTTCCACAAATGATTGACATATATTCTTTATTACCTTATTATCATGATTTTCAGAGATTTTGAGTATATGATTTTTCAATAAGAAGTAAATGTTGTATTGTTACGTGAGAAACCATGTAAATTATCATATTAGAAGATTAACCTCACTGAAATTCTGATAGGAAAGGATAAACTTGGATTTTATGTTATTTTGTGATTGATCCATTTTGAAAGGAGGAATCAAAATCTTTACTATTAGGTGGATAATTTATCATTTTAGGGGAGATTTTATTGCTAAAATTAGAGTAGCATAGAACTTCATACGTTCAAAATTTAAACATGGATTTATAAGTGGGATCTAACCACTTTGTTGAATGGAATCAAGTTAATTAAATATATTTTAGAAAGTCTATGATAAAATTATATTGAATTAAATACTTGTGTACTTGTTGGTGAAACTTGATATGATTAAAGTATCATAAAATCTTGTTGCTTCCCATGTCATTATTGCAAGTTCCTTCTTTTAAAACAATCTCTTGGTATATCTATATATGTGAGTGAGAAAGAATTGAGATTTCAACATGTTGATTAATAAAGAGTTGATGCATCTAATTTTATTTACCTAACTAACGTATTGGGTTTATCCATGTTTTGATGATAAGGATTTAGGATATGGTTATTGCTTATTGCATTACTACAAAAAATGAAAGAGATGAAAGAAAAATCTTAATTAGTAGATATATGAAGGAAAGCTTAGAGATGTAAATTCATTAGACCTAGTTGTGAAGTACCTGTTAATCATTGTTATAGTTTGTGCTTTATTATGAAATGAATTTTTTATATGTGTATTATTGGGTTTTCTCCATGCACTATGATGAATTCAAGTTATAAATATCATTTGAACTAAAAGAGATATTGGCAGAAATGTATGAGCTTGACATGTTTGTGATAGTTAGAGGAATGATGTTGTTATGTTCATTTATGTATGTTGAAGGCACCCATGAAACATGATGTACTATGCATTTAATGAGAATCTTTGTAAAATCTTTTCCATATGTATGAACTGGAAGTAGATTTATAAGGTTTTCTTTGGAAGTCCATGACATGTTATATTGGAAATTGATTCTGGATGTATCAAGTAGAATATATTACATTACTCCTTTGTTTTACTTTGTTAGATTACTTCTAGCTAGGCTGGGTATCCTTCATGTCAGGAAGGATTCCGGAGAAGTGTTATTGCTTCGTGGTAGGGTGGAAACACACCCACAATATTCTCACCCAAGTTGACTTTTGTGAATAGGTTTTTGAAGCTTCTTTCAAGAAGGACTTTCCTTTACAGTGCTACACTTCTTTGTATTTGACATGGTGGTATTTGGTAATTTTTTTGTTTACTTTTGTCATTAAAATAGAAGTACGTATTTGATTTAATCTTTATCTTTTACTGATGCGATTCGACAGTTGGTCAAAAAACTCTTGGATTGTTATTCTGACTTGTTAGTTTGTATGTTCTTGTACTTGATGGGAACTCTCTTATTGTGACTTCATTACTACATTCGACAAATGGTAGACAAACCACTTATCTTTGGACATGGGTATGCTTTTTCATTTCGACAGTTATGGTCATAATTGCACTTCTTTTACTCCTATATTATAGAGAATCTCTTTGTATCTAGGTGACATTTGCATTCTACCTTAGAATTGTTGACCGACTCCATTGTCTTTTTATGAAAAGTGTTGATGTGGCTTTTGTGTTGAAAATTTAGTCTTTACAGTTTAACAAAAATAGACCAATTTAGAAATTCACAACATTTAGTGCATGGTCCAAAATTTGAGTAACAAAATCTTGAACTTGTTATGGATAATCTTTAAACCTTTAGAACAATATTTCATTGTCAAATTCCAATCAAATATGGAATTATAAATTTTAGTTGATTGGTATAATAATTTATGTGAGTTATTTGTCCATGATTAGAGCTCAAATCATGTATGATATGATTAGGCCATGAGTTGTGTATTGTAATAATTTGCTCAAAATTGCTTTCATAAATACTATTAATGACACTCACATCAATTGTTTGACCAATGTTGTTTTTTATTATTCTAAAAAATATTACATCTAGTAATTTAAATAAATATTGGATCAATAGTGTTGGATGGTCCTTCCTTAAAATAAATTGTATAATCTTATTAATTAAATGTCAAAATGACAACTCATTTAATTAACCAATAGCTTAAGACTATTTATTTAATCCACATGGATTCAAATTCCATTGCTCGTGCTTGCACTTATATAGTATATTCAAAATTAATAATATATTTTATCAAGAATAAAATAAATATTTGTGGTTGGACTCCCCATAATTAAAAACTGATTCTCTAGTGGAGAATGATCTATTAGAGAAACCCACGTGTCTCGCATAAGTCATTTGGGTCCTTTATTAGTTGCATCACTTTATAAGTCTAATTTGTGACTTACAACTACTTGTATTGGTCAATGCCAATGATATCAATTAACTAACAAATTGTAAAAGTAGTAAAGGAGTCAAGAAAAATAAGGATTTAATGATAAGAAATGAAAGTAAACATTTTGGATGATTTCTAATTATATGGTATTTACTAAATCTCTTAAATGACTCACCAACATCTTGCTATATCTATGGGATGTGACATATGGCTATGGGGCAGCCAAAATGCATGGCCCCATATTGTATTATATAAGTAACACTTCTAAAATACACTATGAGACCCATGGAATATTGGGGCCCCATAGATGCTTCTTGAGAAGTGTTCTCTAACTTCATATAAAGATTGCAAGGTTGTGTTATTTTTTGTTTACATAATTTATTTCTATTTCAAAGACTTGATGTGATGTAAACTATGACTATGGGGCCACAAGAATGTATGACTCTATGGCATATTTTATAATTAAGACTTATAGATTAACTATGGGGCCCATGCATTCTGGTGGCCCCATAGACACTATCTTGAATGTCTGTTCTAACTTTGTATAAAGATGGCATGGTTTTGTTACTTCTATTTTAAAGACTTTATGGGTTTTAATTATTTGAACAAATTTTTTTTAAAAAAAAATTACTTTTATATGTACAAGTTTTAAACTAATAGATACTTAGAAATAATTAGTGATAATTAAAAGAAATACGTTTTTAGTTTTTATACATTCTAACCTTAAATTCAATGATGAGTAGGTAATGAATCTATTTACTAGGTCATGTTTGATTAATTTAGTGAGAAAGAGTAAGTATAAAATTCACAATTCAAATATATATTTCTAATAGAGTAGCCAACCATTTGAATTGTGAGTGAATTTTATATTTAATTTTACATATTGTTTATGGTGGTTTATACTCAGGAATTTTATCTTTTGAGATTTGATGGTTACGTGGTCAATTTTTGTTCATTATGAATTTAAATACTTATATGTTAAACTAAGGTATCTCTATTGAGATTTACTTAGGAAAATATCAATTTTGGAAAAATGATCAAATAAGATAATATAATATATAAATAATCATTATTAATTATCTCTCATCTATATATGAAATAAAAAATACACAGCATAATCAAATTCCAAATCCTCCAAAAAAATCTTATATTCTATAAAATTTTCAGCAAACCATAATAACTCCATTAAAAAAAGAGATGGTGATATATGCTTAGACACAACAGGCACAGGTTGCAGTAGCCTTTAAAAAGTAACCTGTAAATCCTTCAATGGAAGAATACGTTGATAGATAGATAATCCTAAGATGCAAATTTTTTGAATCTTGTCATGTAAGAAGTATATGGCCATAGTAGGCAAACTTTATTGTTTTGTATTGATTTTTTTTTTTATCAGTAAAGGCCGAAGCCATAGTTTTTTTATTAAGTAGAAAGTAAAATATACAATATCTATCTACAGCTAAAAACCATAATAGTGTTCGATCAAGGAGTGTGAATAAATATAGAGTGCCAGTGCTCTCTCCATGAAAGGAAAAGAGCCATTCTCTGGTATAACAAAATTTCCTTAAATGTAAGTCTATCCATGCTTTCCCTGTTCAGCTAAAAGCTTCCCAAAAGTTCTTGATAATGGGAATGTTGTGTGTCCTTCCTATCAACTTTCTAGATTCTAACGAGGATGCCAACCATTAGAAATTGATCTAATGTGTGTTCCACATGCTGCTATATTAGCCAACTCATCAGCTTTACCATTGCCTTCGTGGTAGATATGGTTAGCCATTATTGATTCAAATTTGGAGATAATACTCAAAATCACCTCTAAAAAAGATTGAAGTTTTCAGTTAGTGATGGTTCCTGATCTAATTGCATTTATGATTATCACTGAATCACATTCGATTTCCACTTTATTGAAGCCTAAATCCCTGACAAGAATTAAACCATGATAAAGGGCTTTAATCTCTGCTGCATTATTAGTATTTGGTTCTAGAGGGATGGCTAGTTCAGCAATGATTTGGCCCTCTGAGGAATGAATTATGCACCCAGCACCCGAAGGCCCAGGGTTACCTTTTGATGCACCATCAAAATTTAATTTCACCCATCTCGGAGAAGGAGTTTTCCAAACACATGACTGTCTTTGAAGTCCATTCTTATTGCAACCTCTTCCTAAGGAACCAGCAGCTTTCAACCCATGCCAGCTTTTCATCATCTTATCATCCCAACTGGTGTAAAATTTATGTATTGCTGAATATGTTTGATTTCGAGAATTCATGATCTCCACTATAGCTACTTCAATTCTATTCAATATTTTCCCAATATCCATTGATTTATCTTGAAAGATTCTCCTATTTCTTTCTTTCCAGATTTCCCAGAGTAAAATTGAAGGAGAGATAATCCATAAGTTACCACACAAACTACCTTTGAAGAGAGTTGGCCAAGCAAGAAGATGCAATTGGAGATTTTGATGGGGGGCAGATTGCCAATTCAATTTTGAATATAGCCACTCCCAGCATTCTGTAGCAAAGGGGCAGGAAAATAATAGATGATTGTGAGATTCTTCATGTTTTAGACACATGTAGCATCTTGATGGACCCAAAAATCCCATTTTTGTAAATCTCTCTGCAGTCAAAATGCGGCCCTGAGAGGCCGCCCATAGGAAAATACCAGCTTTGGGGAGGCACAGTTTATTCCAGCAAAGATGGAGTGGGATTGTAGAAGACTTTTGAATGTGTTGTGTTAAGGAATTGTATCCTTCCTTCACCTTATAGACGCCATCTTTTGAACCCGTTCAAATTAACTCATCATTACCATTTTTCAAGAGGAAAGATCTGTTTTGAACTACAGACTTTAGCAAGTTTGATTCTTGGATATCAGCTCCTATACTTGAGAAATCCTTCCACTGCCAAGATCCATCCTCCTTTGATGAATGAAAAGGGATAATGTAATCTTTAAGCATATTACCTCATGTTGATTGACAAAGTTGCATAATCTGATTAAGGCCTGGTATCGATTGGAAAGTACCTAATCCTCCCCAAGAATCTTCCCAGAATCTGGCTGAGTTTAATGTAGATTAATTAAATCATTCCTTGCCAACAGAAACTAGAGAGTTCTGGATTAAGAGGCTTTACCTTAGAAAAACTTGAAAACAAAATCTGGCATAGATCTCAAAAGAGGTTAGAGATAATGAATAAATGAGATGAGCTGCTTTTGCATCTCCCTCAAAGCCTCCCAAAAAATACTTTAAAAAATATTATCAGAGGATATTTTGAAAGCCTTTGAAGGAGATTTAACAACAGTTCCCTTATACTTCTCCTCAAAATCCATCCACCTCCCATACTGAGAGACAGAGAGATTGTTGTAGAAAAATGTTAATTGGGTGGATGAATTTATCCAGCCATTAATGATTAAAGCAGAAGACAAGCTTATCAGCATAAAATCTCCAACAGATTGGTTGATACCATTTCTTTCCTCATGTCATTTCACTTCATGTTAATGGTAGGCCTAATTATAAATAGTAGATGCCATTAAACATTCCTTTCGCATGGCTAATAGTTTTCCTACGCACATTAGCTCAATGGGAATAATGTCACCAAGATTAAAACAAATCAGAATTTGACTTTTAATATAAGATTTCAATATATCTATGTAGAATATAATCGAATAATTGACTTTGAAACATTTTTAAAGTACCTTCAATTAGTTCTAAAAGCTAATTGACAACTTCCATCACTATCAGTAGAGGAATATATTATCATAGGAATGTTGTGTAATGGAAAGAAAAATGCACCACCAAGCACAAAACAACTGTCAAACTGCAATGAAATACCATTTTCGTTTATCTTAATAAAATTTTGTTAGATTTCATTGGATGCCGACTGAGATCTCTGATATGAAACCACTTCCATTGGTTTCTCGACAATTACTTTTTCATATATTCTGGTCCTACTTTCTCTTATAAATATTGCAATTCAATGTTATTTTCATGTAAGCTAAGCCTCCTATTCTCTTCTTCTTTTGGAAAAACATTTGATGATGAAGGCTTGTATTATATTCTAATTCTGAGGTTGTTGATTTGATTTGTGGAGGAAGTTGGTCTTACCTCTCCCTCAATGGCTTCTGAAATATCATAGCAGAGCATTGAATGAGATATTTTTTATGCTATTGAGGAAAGAGGCTAAAGCCAGCTGCCTCCATTATTTGCTTGATGATGCCGAGAGATTTCAACCATATCCACGGTGTTATGTAAGGCTATAACTGATATTTTTGCATAATTTGCGTTGATGCTTACTTGCAAGGATTATAATTACATGCACATGCTTGTTGGATTAGGTACACAAGCTTTCTGCTATGGAGGTAAAAGCCAACAAGTACAAGGAATTTAGATACGCAATGGTATTTTGTTAATGATATTATGTGTTAAAGAATCTAAATAATTCTAAGAAGTAGATAAAGAAGAAGTTGGATAATAAGATTTTTATGTTTTTTTCGTTGAGTGAATAAATGTTGGCATATTACATAATCCTTATAGTTTTAGGTTACATAATAAAATATCGGTGACGGTTGTAGAACTGTTTAACAGTTCTAAACAGTTGTATTATGCCTATTTAAAGGCACGCCAAGAATGACTTTGATGGCCCACTATATACATGCGCATTTCATCATTTTGTTCGTTATCACCAGTAATATGTAAGCTATTTCTCAAAGGTTTTAGTGAGGTTAATAGAGAGGATTGCATATTGTTAGCATTAGATTGTAGAAGCAGATAAATGTGACAGAGAAAAAGGTGAATGTGAGAGCATTTCAGGTTTTTGTGGTGCGTAGCTCCATTTCAACTGAGATCTCTGCATCCTTAAGGCGTGTATAACTGAAGCAAAAGAACTTGTGCATTTAGGCTGTGTCAAAGACACTAGTAGTTAAAGAAATTGCCATTTTCTTTTATTTTATGAGGCATAGTTTTTGAAGTTGTTAAGCTAAAATAATGGCAGTTTTGTTAAAGTTGTGGTTGGTTGAAGCTGTGAAAGAAGATAACTTATGTTTTGACATGCCTACATCTGTCAATGATACATTTCTTTTGTACTTTTTATCATCCAGCTGGGGGATATGTCCTTCAAACATTTAATAATGTTCATTGACTCACATTCAAGCCAAACCTTATTAAGTCTTTATCTTTAGCCATTTTAAACATCAATTGAGAGTTATAACTCTTAATCTTTCTCTTATTACAAATAAAGATTTAACTATCTTTAAATAGTTTGCAACTTTGACTACAACATTATGAAGCTTTCATGTACACACTCACAACAAAATAAAATTGAATTAATACAATATAACTAAAAGTTACAACAATTAAAACTTCAATGTGACCTTTAATTTGGGGTTGTTCTCTAACCAAAAGTTTCAATCCTCAAATGTGTAAAATAAAGGAGGTTTCATCTTCTAATATACATACTCAAACCCATCTATCTAATCTATTTTTTTAAAATGGATTTGTGTAAGTGTTAGATGATAAATATCTAAATAAATAATTTCACTGGTATATACCCACAAGAACCATAATAGATCAATATATAATATCATATTTTGACTCTAGAATATTATTTTATAGTATAAAAAAATGTCTATCCTCAAAAATATGATGACTTGAGTCTAATCAATAAATATATCCCCTCAATAAATAATATCATATTTTGACTCTAGAATATTATCTTGTAACATAAAAAATGTCCTTGAGTCTAATCAATAAATATATCCCCAAAATGATGAATCTACACTCTCAATCATTGATGTAGTTACTCTTTAATTAAAGATGAGCATTTTAAGGGTTGTCATCAAAAAGTCACTCTCATTGTTTGTGCTTACTCCAAATCATGATGTTGCAGCTCCATGCATACTTTGAAAAAACCATCTCTCAAATATATACACTTTCTAAAAGAAAATGAATCTACAATCCCCAAATCCCATAAAATTGATATATCATCTACTCATTTGATAATCACTCACTCAAAATGGATATCAATCATCACGAGACCTATCAATGACCCATCCTCAACTCTATACTAAATAGTACTCAATAATAACCGAAGCCATGATAAGCTACTATGTTGTGATATGTAATAAATTTCACTCAAAATATGTAATAATATACACTTTAGAAACTTACCCTAGTTATCAATCTCCAATATGATAGTCTCAAGGTACCATATTTGTGACAGCTCCTCACAAATATTAAAATGTTTTTTAAAAAGAGAAAATCCTCAATGGTCGATATGAATAAATGTCATGGCTTCTAGTCATTTTCTATCAATCCTCTAGAGACCCTATGTCATAGACATTAAAATATCCAAAAAAGGGCCAAATATAATGTGGCAAATAAGTTTAACTAGATCAATCAAGGACAAGCCTACATCGTCACTAAAAATATCTAACATATGTCAATCACTAATTTGACATCCAACCAGATATATAGTATATTTCTAATAGTAGACACAAGGATCAAGTGTATAAGTAGATATATCAACATATGAGACTATATAAAAATTCAACATCTATAAAAATATTTATTAATTTCAACAAGCATCAAAAACTAGGAATCAAATATATGAAACAATCATCAAATTATTAAATTGGGAATTTTTCCTAATACACAAACTCATAAGGTTCCACATATGAAATTACTCTATAATCACTTATCCATAAAATCAATTACTCAAACATTCAATCCTTAAGCAATCAACAAAATCCGATTAAAAAAAAAACTCAAATTTTTATCTTTGATATTCTACTTTATCATATGGGAGTGAAGACTAGATATGCATGACCCCCTTTGAAAGGGATTCAAACTAAATCAATGAATCCTTATAAGTATCTAATGTACAACTCAATGACACCCTTTTAGTTTTTCATCATAGGTGTCCAACAAGTTATCCTTATAGGTTTTCAGCTTAATGAGAAGAACGTGTAAGCCACCCCTTTTAAAGTTTCAAATTACACTCAACTACATAAAATGTTGGCCTAATCTATTCTACTAAAACAAAAAGAATAAAAAATCTCAATATGTGTAGCCTCAAATAAGTAGAATATATAAATATATACTATTGCCATTATGAGTTACATACCCAATGTTTTTAATAGGAAAACAATCACAATAGTTAGCAAATTCTCAACAAAAATATTTTGACACCAATATCCCAATCAAAATAGGAAATATCAAGAGCTAGACCAACATTATCAAAATAAGTAATAGATGTACATGATCATCTTCTATTGGAATCATGATCAAATCTAATATCCTCGTAACAAAACATAGCTTATCAAATAGAACAAGGGGCATCTTTAAAATATCAATGTTAAGGGTAGATAACTTCAGTTCAATAACATTGTACCATTGTAAATTGTAAGAACCCTATAGGTGTGACAATTTCATGACTATTTAGCACTCACCTTAGTATAATTATATTTTAACATACCTAATAGGTCTTCATATGGCACTTAATGGTCACCTAAGTTCAAATATGGGTCCTATCATATTTCATTTTCATTTAAAATTGAGGTAAATCCTTATTTATAAGTGTGCTCATCTATTAGTTCTTCAATCCAATAATTTATTTCCCTACATAGGCCCTATGTTTCCATTTGTGGCCTTTTGTATCTATCCTAGCCTTGGAATCTACTATCTCCTAGTTATCTAGGACCCATAGTGTAAATTTGAGCTCTAATTGGTGGGTATATGGTGGCTAGGCTACCTATACCTAGGGATATGGTACCTAGGAACCCTATAACCTGATTTTTAGGCTATAATTTATATTGGGGGCCCCTCTTGATAATTTAGTAGGATTCCTAGATTTGTGGTTAGTTTGTATTTATTTTAACCTCTAAAATATTGTAAGAGACCTATATAAGCACCCTATCTCTCCTCATTTGGGAAATCGATTTCATAATACAAGGTATCCACATCTACTCTCAACCATACACAGTCAAGATTTTTCATCCAAGCATTCAAGATCAAGTCTCAATAATTATTTAAGTGTTTCAAGGTGTTTCCAAGAAATCTTCTCCATGGATCCTATCTTCTTTCCCTCATTGAAGGTCAAGAAAAGGAGTTCACTATCAAGGAAGAATATCTACATTCATTCAATTATTGAGCTTTTCTCTACAATCAAGCATTGTGGAGAACTAAAATATCCATCACAATAGGTTTAGTCTTTCATGATTTCCTTTTGGGTAGTTATGTTAAGCCAAAGCTATTGCATCAACACGTTTGATCGTGCATTTAAGTAAGTATTTGTATTGCCAAGGTATGATATGCTTTATTTTTTAGATCTAGCCTCTTCTATGTGACAACACACTCTCCTTTACTTTATTTCATTTCAAGGTTGATGCCAAAGAGGGGTTTTACTGAGGCAAACCCCTCTATACAACCTTTTCCAATTTTTCATGTGCAGGACGAGATGACAATCCCACCATTGTAGATTTGGAAAGTACAAGATCTAATGAATGATTTATAAAAGTTTTAGGAAAAAGCATAGGGTATAGGGCAACTAGGCATCTTATAATCTCATATCTTAACCATAGGTTAGTATTGTATCATAGTTTTTATTTCTATTTGTTACAAGTTTCTATCTAATCTATGTTTATCTGTTTATACTTAAAGTTTCCCTTTATCTTATTTAATATCCTATCTTGCATCATACCGACACATCCCTTTAAATCCAACTCATCCCAAATGCACTCACTTAGTTCTTGAGTCCTACTTGAGCTTAGTGGGGTCATGTTCCTTCCAATTGTGCAATAAGGAAAAAGGATCTATGTCCTTTTCTTGCATCTTTCTCCTTTTTCTTATTGTACATGTTGGTGAACCCAACTTATAACATCTTCATTCTGATTTTGGTGCTAGATCTTCTTTATGTACTTGTAGGTTCACCTATTTTACATTTTAGTGAACCTGATTTATAACATTTCCATTCTAATATTGGTGTTATATCTTCTTTGATATCTTGTATCTAATACATTTCATTCTTAGATCTAATTTATGGAATCTTTCATAGAGTTTACTAAGTTAGATTGGCATGTGATAACTCATGTTGTTACATTTCTCCTTACTTCTCTTTATCAATAAAATGGAGTGAATAATGTGTTCTTGCATTGAATGATGTTTATATTCCTTCATAGTATTCTTCCATATGGAATTATGAGAATTCAAAATAACTGTCTTCCTTATAAAGCATTTTTGAATATTTTTCTCAATATTTTATGCGGTTTTCTCATTCAACTTTTAGCAAAATACATGGAATATATTGATTACATAAGGGAATTTTTTGATGAGCCTAAATATGATACTATCATAAACCACCTTAATCCTTCTCCTATTGTGCCTATTAATCACTAGGATAGAGATCAAGCTCCTAACAATCCCACATTAGTGAGACCTAGATCCTCTCCTCCTACACCCACCTTAATGGATGGTCTTAAGGAAACTAGTTTATGTACTTCTTTAGATGAGTTAAATAATTCCTCTTTTTATCAAAGAATCCTTTCTAATCCTCATGTTAATCATTTTCTTGATGATTTATCTCTAATAACAATTTTAAGTAGATTTGAAGATCTTCATAAGCCTTTTTCTTCCTCCCAACCTAAAGACAATGTGATTAGTGATGGGAATCCTAATATCCCTAAATAGATCATTTCCCTTCCTATTCCTCTTTATACTACACACTTCCATAAAGCTCAAGATGAATGTTCTTCCCTCTCTACATTAAAGGCTAATTATACTATGGGTTATGACATTACTACTCAACAAGGTTATAGTCTCCACAAGGTATTGGTATTAATGAACAAGGTATAAAAAAATTCATAGATCCTCGTACATAAGTTATTAGATGTGGTCTAATATTTATACCTCAAGCCACCACTTTTCCTTCTTCCAATCCTTGTTCATCACAACAAAAATTGCCTCTAGTCATTCTTTTACCAACACAATCCATTGTTTCACATATTTTTAGTGACGATTTGACTTTGGCTAAAAGGATATTTTGGAGACTTAAATATGATACTAAAATTTGTTTCCCTTTTAGATATTTTCCAAAGAGTCAAAGGTCTCATAATGGTGAATTTTTATATCTCTTTCATCACATAAATAAATATTATAATACTGATTGTATTAAATTTACATAATTTATTCAAGATTTAGTATATAGGTCTCCTATTTGTTCAACAACGGATCTTATACTTTTTCTTGATATCAAAAATGTACCTTAGCATTTCTCTTCCCTATTATGTTTTTCTCCATTATGTAATCTCAATAGCTTACATCATTGGGGGCTTTTTGTTTTGCATGATGATCATTGTGAGTAGCATAATAGGTCCTTTTAATTAAATATATGTATCAAGCATCTACGTGTTATAGCTCATTGGAAAGGGGATAGAAATTTTTTAATAATGGGATAATTAAAGGTAACTTTGAGAGCCAAAAATATATTAAAAGTAAATTAAATCATGTTTTGGAGTTAAAAGACTTAATTAATAGGGTGATTTATTTTAATAGATGGTCCTTTATTATTTAATGCTACATTGGGAATTTAAAAGGGGAAGTGATTCTTATTAAATCAAAGAAAAAAAGAAAAAAAAAATCACATTTTTTATAAAATTAATGAAAGTGAATACTATTCCTGAAAAAATAGTGAAAAAGCAAAAATAAAAATGTTTCCTTGAAAAAGCGACCAAAAAGCTATAAAAGGGGGATTGGGACTCTCATGTGGGTAGGTTGAGTTTATTATCTCTAATATTTTTCCTCTCTAAGGAAACCCTATGTCGTTCTTGAGTTGGACTTGGTTCAGCTCAAGGTTTGTGAGGACAAAATCCCTTAAAGGCAAAATTACTTACATTGTTAAAAGACATAATCTAGAGAATAATTTTGGTGTTTTCATCTCATACGACATAGGTTGGCATTCTTGTGGAGATTATTTTAGTTTTAATGGATTTTTATTACATATCTATTTGTTAGAGGTCGAATGGATAAGAATAAGAGGAAGGGTTTGTTGTTCATTAATTTCTTTTGCTAGTTGTACATTGCTAAGGAGGGACGTGAGCTTTCTAAAGCTAGAGATCTAGGGTTTTGGTGTCTTGTTCAATATTTTGGGGGTGCCTAGAGTAGGAAACCACAATGTTATAATATTTTTTTTCATTGCTAAAGTTTTATGGAGTTTGACTTTCATTTTGGGAGTGATGGTTTGCAAATTTCATGAACATCTCAAGATATTTCAATGTTACATTTTCTAAGAATTTTTGAATTAGATATATTTAATGTTATAAAATGATCTGGGCTACTCTTCTTTTTGGAAAAGAAAGTATTTTATACCAAAAATAAAATCTAGAATTTTTACTTCATATATTTCTGAGGTTTGTCATCTTTATGAGTTGTTAAATTGTTCCAAGCTACTTTATTATTGGTACTTTGTTTATCATATCAAAAATATTGCAAAACACAAACCAAACAAAAAAAAATAAAGGAAAAATAGGTTTGCATATTATACCAGTATCAGATTAATGTATCATGTCATCCTAAAGGGTCTAGTAAGAAGATGAAAATACTTGAAGAGCAAGTAAAAGGGCTGATAGAATTGAAGAAAATTTATCAAAGACAAAGTGCTAGTTGTCAAAATTATAGAGAGATTTAACAAAATTAAAATCACTTGTATGAGCATCTTGGGTGGTCTTAAAAAATAATGTAGAAGTAAATAAAAAAAGATTCTTCTAGTGCAAGAAACAATGAGAAACAAAAAATGAAAAGAGGTTCATAGAAAATATTTAAAATGGAGATAGTGACTCGATGCATAGAGATAATATAAAAAAAATTTAGGAAAAACCTTTGGACATGCATATAGTTAGTGTCAATGATTTTGTGCATGAAGGGAAAGACAAAAAAGAAGCCATGGATTTGTGTTCAGATATTTCTAGTAATGATGGTCCAAGCAGATATAGGTTTGATTATCATACACAAATTTTGGAAATGAGTGTTTATGAACATGTCAATACTACTAAGTTTGGGAGTGACTCTCTCATAGAGGGAACCTCATGATGACAATAAGTATTTTTTTCCCTAACTAAAGCAATCATCCCTTTGATACATGGGATCTAGGTGTGTTGGAAGCTAAGTATGTTAAAAATTCTACACAAGATGAATTATGTTTTCATTGTGATGATATTCTAATTTTTTAGCACAATGCATGTGTGGAGGATGTCCTTGATGAATGTAATGATGTTATTGAAACAAAATGTCATTTCTTTGAGATCATTTTGAGAAAAGTCTCTGTAAGATTGTTAATCCACATCATGTTTTTGAGAATCTTCATAGTAGAGAGGCAAAGGGTTTGGGAGTGATTCTCTCATAAAGGAAACTACTCATGATGACTACGAGCATTTTTTTCCTAAATGAAGCAATCAACCCTTTCATACATGGGTTCTAGGTATGTTGGCACCTAAGTATGTTGAAAATCCTACACAAGATGAATTATGTTTTGATTGTGATTATATTCTAATGTTTTAGCACAATGCATGTATGGAGGATGTCATTGATCTAAATTTAATGATTTTATTTAAATAGAATCCGATTTATCATTTCTTTGAGCTGATTTTGAGAAAAGTCTTTGTAAGATTATTAATCACATCCTTTTGTTGAGAATCTTCATAGTAGAGAGGCAAAGGTGATTTGAGACAACTACGGAGCTACTATTGATAGTGTCTCACTTGATGAAAAATATGAGGTATGGGATCTAGGAGAAGATTGAGAACCTAAGTTGGATTATGATCTATAGTTTTATGATGGTCTGAGTTCACTTTATGACATGATTTCTTACCCTCCTAGGAGACCGCCATATATGAAATATGCAAATGAGGAGCCAAATAATGATTAGGAGTGATATGACACTAAGAGGCATCATCATTCCTTATGAAAAAAGAAATTGTAAGATAAATTGGGGTCTGATTTGATGATTTCAATTGAAGATTCTTTCTTTGTTTCTACTTACTTTGAGTTGCACCATTCTTCTATAAAAGTTGGTATTGAGTTTTGGAGTGGGCCAACAAGTGATTTTAAAAAATTATTTGAGTTTTCGAGTTGTAAAAAATGCCCTTCAATGGTATTTGGCAATGTATTCTCTTCATGGATGAAATAATTCATGGAGGCTTCTATGTTTTAGATTTGAAAATTTCTCAAATAATATTACTGAGATTGCTAGAATTTCATAACATCTACAAGGAAATGAGATTTAAAGCTTGTTACTTATGTAGATATAGAGGAAGAAGGAACTAAAAATGACATCCATATGATCAAAAATCCATCCTTCAGATTGAAATTGATGTTTTATTTTATACAAATCTTTTTTTGGAGTTAGTTTTAAAGACAACAATTGTTCCTTGCATCTTAGTATTTTATGCTTTCATGGATGGATTACAAGAGATTGCCAAAAACATCATAGACTTCCTTGGTGTGTTTGATGTTATGGATGACACTTGGATTTTGATGTGCATCTTCCTAGACATGTTGGAGATCAATCTTGTTTGGGTATCTATGTTTTAAATCTTCAACAAGGTTTTATTGAGCTTATGGGAATGGTAGAATTTTTTTGGATGAATAAGCATCAAAACTTCAAAAGTATTGTTCAGTTTCTTACTAGACATTTTGTGACTTTATTTGATCATTTACAAATGTATTGGGGAGATATTTTGAGTAAGGATTGGAGCACTAAACAAATGGTCAATATTGGGAGCATTACTTGGAAAATAATAGAATAAAATCTTTATTTTGATCTTTCTTTATGGTTGCAAGTAATCACCAATTTTTTTGGTTTTCTCTCAATCAAAGGAGTTGGATCATTATTCATTCTCAAGGGAGTAAATTTATTAAATGGGAGATTTTATGAAAGTGTTTTCTAACCACTTATAAGTTAATTTCACAAAATGTAATGCTAAACACCCATGCTTATCCTTGAGAATTCCTTGGGTACTGTTGTTGTCCAGTGTGTAGAGCACTCAAAGTATAATGTACTTTGATGACTTTAGTTTTGAATAGTAGTGATTAATGTACACTTTAAACCTTCCAAACTTGGAGATTTCATCTAATGAAGGGTTGTAAAGTAATTTTATATCTAGATTACTCTTGGAATACATTTAGGACAAAAAACCAATTTGTGCTATGATTCATTTTTCAAAGACCCTTGGTGTTGGAACATTGAGATTTTTTTAGGAGTATTTGTGACTTTATAAGATTTCCACCGAGGAGACATGTTAGATCCATGTGGTGGTATACTCTTATTGGATTATAGTAAAGGATTCCTTTCCTTTTGGAAAGAAGAAGGAAGAAGTTTTCCTTTTTAGTTATAAATCTACATGATATCTTGAGGAGATACACTAAGGATTGGGGTTGTGAAAAACTATCAATATTAGTACTTCTATCTTCTTCATGATTATCCTATATATGAATTTAGTTCTTCGGTCATAGATGAGTTGGATGACTTCTTCAAATCATAAATTGAGTGTTTTACTATTGTGGTTGATTGGTAAAGGTGATGCGATTGTATGAGATGAATTTTTAGTTACTTACATGCTCGTATCTCCTATATTTTCAATGTGACTTCAAATTGATTACTATTATCATTATACTTCTATGTTATTCATGGTGACATTTTTTTATGAAAAAATTCACTTTAATCCTTGGTAGGATTTAGGGCATCCTGTTGTGAGTATTCTAGACATGGTTCATTTATTTCTTTCTTTCACTTTGGTGGGTGATAGCCAATGTAGATACTTTATGGAGATGATATGCATGTCTTCAAATGATGTGTTATTCATTGTAGCAGTTTAGGTGTGTTCATCACTATTCTTTGGACACTTGGAAGTTAAGTGTCAATATTCTAATTTTGGTAAGAAGTCACAAAGGTATTCCCTAGATGGTAAATTGAAAAGTTGTGATAGTGGTTTATTTGCTTCATTTTTTGGATGACATGTGGGGATATCAAGTGATTTTAGTTCTTTATGGAAAAGTGGATTCATTTCTCATCGACCCAAGATAGTGATTGGCAATGATTTTGTTGATATGGTTTTCTTTGAGATTCCTTCTTAGTATATATTACATACTATTGATTTTAACCCTCTCAAGTATTTCAATATGGGTTTTAGTGATATTTACATTTTGGAGTTCCAAGAGAGGAGAGTGTGGTTTGTTCATGATGGGTTGAATTTTTTACTAGAGTAGTGCAACATCATCATGTTGGCCCTTTTAAGATTGATTTGGAACCCTATAATCACAAGGGTTTTCATTTCAGTAGTTGTGGTTGGTGAACCTAGTGTTTTCTTAATGGAGTTTATCCCCATGGTGCATTGGGTTGGTTATTTTAAAGAGAAATATTTTAAGCAGTTGATTGAGCTTATGTAATATTTGATAAATCTTCTTACTGATGGTTATCAAGAGGTCTCTTGTGTTGGCACCTTGTAGACATAGTGTTTTGAGGGGTTGGAGCTATAGATCTTTGTGGTTTACTTGGTAACCTGGGATCATTTGTAATTTTATTCTAGATTAGTCTAATGATTGTGGGATTGTAATGGAATTTCTTGAGGATAAGAAATATTTGAAAAGGAAAGACCATAATGTCCCCATTTTAAGGCTCTCTATTATTGCAGTTTTTGTTGAATTTCTAGGTTTGTGTCAACTTGTTCAGAGGGGTAATTTGATGTTTCCAATGAGGTAATAAAGTTTCTAGAGGAGTCATATGATGCTTTCAAATGTTGATTTTGACTTCTAGTTTGGGCTCCAAGATTCTTGGAGGGGGCATCTATTTTTAGTAAGTCACCTAATCATGTATGTTTATCATCTTTCATCATCAAGATCACTCCTACATACTCAAATTTCAATTTCAATGCATTTTAACCATTGTCACTAATTGGGGTATATTTAGCTTATTATCTTAATTAAATGTATTTATCAAGGACCTCAATGTTATAGCTCATTGGATGCAGGATTGAAATTTTTAAATTATGGGATGCTTAAAAGTGATGTTGAGAGCCAAGTATTTTAATAGTAAAAGTCTAATTTGAGGCTACAAATGAAGGAATTTTACCCCATAAATATGTCAAGATATATTTTTTCATCTTTTGGAACTTTTTAGGATACTTCTCTATATACAATTTCAGCCAAAACAAACAACCAAGTCAAAATTTATGACCTCTAAAAGTCTCTACATCACAACTCCTTTTATTAACCTAAATTTATCAACCTAATTTTTATACCATTGTAGAACTTAGTATCAAATATGTTAATTTAAATAGTAAATGTGGTTCTACAATATCATTAGTAATTAGGATACTAGCCTAAATCAATATAGAAAGTGTTAGTCATCTATTATCTAGATATATAAATAATTATTGCCCAACTATGAACATTACTAAGTTAAATACTTTTGGAGGAATATATCTAGGCATCACTTCAATTAAAAATGGCAATACTTTTGACTAATTTAAATTACTTGTTCATCTACATGTGAATCAACCAAGAGATTATGTCAACCCCTTGTATTAACATAAATTCAAAAACCTAGTTTATGCACCCTAGAACCTATTATAAAAACTATTAATTCAAATCAAAATACTAGATAAAGAATGTTGTTAGTAATTAGGATATTAACCTTTACCTCTTAAATAGGAAGTGTTAGTCATCCTTTACCTAAATATAAAAATAAATTCTTTTCCATCTATCAACAATAATGAAATGAATTCCTATGAAAAATTATCCAGCCATATGAAGATGTATTGGTGTTTGTGAATGCCAAACGTGAAGATTTTTCATATAGGATGTTTCCCACCACTTTGGATCACTTTTAATAGGACTAGCATTTCAACCTATATTCTCAATTAATTAACAACTAACAATACCCTAAGACTACTTTCATAAATCATTTCAAGTTGCCTTTCAAACTCATGATAATTTTTCAAACTAATTATCTTCCACTAGAAGACTAATTATCTTCTCGTAGATTAGAACAAGGAGAATAATTAGGATTTTTAAATAATTAGTATCATAGGTTATATACTCCAAAATAAATTCCCCTTTAGTAATATAAAGTTGCAACACATCACTTAATTTCAAGGCCTTAGATCCCTTAATTTTCATGTCTTCAAACATAGCTCTATGATGGCTAGTTTAGCTAAATATTTCAAAGTGTTTGTTAATGAAACAAGAAAAGTATAACTCAATGTATCTTTTGAGGTGGCTTGCACTCACTAAGATAACATATGGCTTATAAATAAATGCTTTGATCAACTAGGCTTGACTAATCAATTTTTTGTACTAAATCTTGTACATAATATTATATATTAAAAACCAATGAAGTTTAATTAGTCAATACCTACCACCTACTAGCACTCTGAAATAGTCATCCATTTAAAAATAGTAAGACTCCTTATGTTACTTGAGTTTAACAAAAATAGACCAATTTAGAAATTCACAACATTTAGTGCATGGTCCAAAATTTGAGTAACAAAATCTTAAACTTGTAATGGATGATCTTAAAACCTTTGGAATAATATTTCATTATCAAATTCCATTCAAACATGGAATTATAAATTTCAATTGATTGGTATAATTATTTACATGAGTTATTTGTCCATGATTAGAGCTCTAATCATGTACAATATGATTAGGCCATGAATTGTGTATTGTAACAATTTGCTCAAAATTTCTTTCATAAATACTATTAATGACACCCACATCAATTGTTTGAGCAATGTTATTTTTTAATATTCTAAAAAATGTTGCATCTAGTAGGGTATGTGCAAGATCATGAGGGGCCAAAAAGTGGCGATGTGAAAAATATTCACTTTTCACTAGTCCAAAAGTGCATGAAAATGCTTGTTGACTTTTTAGTAGGCTTGGGTGTCAGTACACCTGGGAAAACCTGACACCAAAGCATAGGCTTAATCAGGTACCTGAAAACATATCGGGTAGCTGAGACCTGTGGCATAAATCAAAACCCGCGAGCCATTTTCCTCATTTCTCCTCACGTTTTGGGTTTGGAAAATGGCTGCAAATATTGATGTATATACACAATATTTTTGAGTATCTGATTTCCACAACAACAAATTCAATCTCCACAGTATACGATAAGTAAATTCTTTGTATATTTTGATTTTTTTATTTCATTTTGATGCTAAATGTAGTTTTTTTGGTTGAAATAGGGTTTTGTATTTATTTTTGTAATAATATATGAAATCAAATTGAAATTTTGATTTGTTTTTTATTTAATTAGGCATGGATGACAACAATGAAGAAAATAACCCTCCCGCACCAAATAATGATCCACAAAACAATCCCCCATCTCAAAACCCTCAATCTTTAGAAGAGTTGATACAAGATAATTTGAACACAATACGAGGTTTCCAAAACACATATCAAAATATACCTACATTAGGTCCCATTCTTGCCACATTAAATACTATTGTTGAAAATATTGACACACTCACACAGCAACATAATGTTGCTCTTCATTGGCGTGATGATATACACGCCCAATTTGATGATGGGCTTAACCATGATGGGATTGTGGCCCTTAATATAAGTAAGGAAGATATAATCTCTCTTTTTGTGAATCCTAAAACCAGATTACAAGTTGACCCCCAAAAGCCCAAATTATCAATAAAATGGTGCACAAATGAAGCAATGTGCACACACTTTTGGGATCACTAGTGGATGGTTTTTGATAAACCACCCCATAGCAATTTGGAGCTCCCTTTCTATTTCATAAAAAAATTGTATGTTGAGTTTGTGCTTGGTTACAATGTTAATTATTGGAGTATGAGGCCCAACATGGGCGTAGGCGGAGGAGCTCCTCAAACTAGGTCATTTGCCCAGTGCAAAAATGCCACTACCTTTGACCCCCCCACTGATGTCACACCCCCTCCTCAAGTGCAGCATCCTGATATCATTGCAGAGGCTGCCTCACAGACTATTAGGGCTATTCATTTATTGAGTGATCAGTTGATCATGCAGACCAGGTCAGTGTTGCCTCCTAGTGTGGATGATGTTGGTGCATCGACATCTCACCAGAGTTCACATGTATGCAAACCCCATATTTGCATTATATGCAAGAATATGTGCCTCAGACCGCTTACTGATGTTGATACATATCAGTATGTTATTGATGAGGATGTAGGAGATGCAGCTGCAGAGGCTGCAACACCTCATGGAGCATCTACATCTCATGAGAGTGCTCAAGAGGTGTATGCAGAGCCATGGACTCCTGTTGATATGGTAAGAGTAAACATTATAAATAAATTTGTCATGTGACTTATTTAATTTATTTATTTAGATTAGTTTTAATGATTGCATGCACTTATGTATATATATTTTTTCCATTTATGTTCAGTCGATGACACAGGAGGAGTTGAGACAGGTGGATGAGTCCACAGCTTTAGCCATTTCATTTGGCCTTGATGCCTATATGGCATATTATAAATTATGTACCCATTAGTTTTTTTATATCATTTGGTGTACATGCTTAAATCTCTATCAATTAGAGCAATAAAATTCATACATTTACTAATATATTGTAATATTTTTGTACTCTTGCAGGCTACAACCGATGTCAGTGGGGGGCATGAGGGGGTTCCTTCATCAGGTGTCGACAAAGGAAAGGTAATTAATTATTTAAAATTAATTATGCATGCATATGTATGCCACTTGTGTGTAGTAATAAATATTTTACTTGAATTTATTGTATAGGGTGTGGCTATCGATGATGTTCCGACATGGGTTCGGGAGCCTAGGCTGACAGGCATCTCAATTCAGAGTGATAGCCTGATTGTACGTAGAATTTTACATATTTTTATTTGTATTTTTGTAACTAGGGTTTTTATGATGATGTACATTTATATATAATTGACAATATTTTTACTCTCATAGGCTACTCTTAGTGTGAGGGAGGTCCCACAAGAATCTTTCGTATCTTTGTTGACCCAGCTCACTATTCCAATGTAGGGATCACCAGATGTAAGTTTTAATTTTAGTTCAAATCATCCTATTTTGTAGATTTATTACTCTATGTTGCACCACTCTACTAATCTCATTATTGCAGATATATATTTATAGGTCAGAGTTGGTATTGTTGGCATGGTCCCTTCGCTACCAAGGACTTATACTAGGCCACCTGATCATGGTAGGCGACCGAGAGGCCAGGTACAAATATTTGCATTCAATTATAATTATAATTTTAATTAAATTAGTGTTTGAATTATATATATATATATATATATATATATATATATATATATATATATATATATATATATATATATATATATATATATATATATATATATATATATATATATATATATATATATATATATATATATATATAAAGTAAGCAATCTAACTTGGGTTTGAACTCATTTTTTATGTAGGATCAATCAGAGCCAAACACTTCTTCAAAGAGGCTACATTTTGATGATCGCCCTATGGCATAGGATGTAGTTTTAGTTTTGTGGTCATTTATAGATGCCACTTGGCACATTTTGAGATGGCATATATGCCACATTTTACACCTTGAAAGATTGATTTTGTAGACATTTTGAAATGGCATGTGCCATATTTGTATATGGAGATACTTTTGATACATTTGATACTTTCTATATATGGAACATGTTCATTTTTATGTTATATTTGCATCATCTTTTGTATACATATTTATTATTCATGTTTATAGAATTGAATGGTGAAGTTATATCTTGACTATGATTAGCATTATGATTTAAATTATATATTGTTGAAGTTACATTTGTTTTTCTTTAGTTTGGAATACCCTGTTCGTGGAGCTTATTATGTTTGAGGTTTAACTTCTATAGATTTCCTATGTTCTTATGTTTCATACCATTATATATACTCACTTGAGCCACTTAGTACTACATTGTTTCAATACTATGTATATACTCATTGTGTATATAACTCATCATATTACGGTTTACTAAATCCATAGAGAAATGTAGCACTTGTGCTATTAGGTCACTTGGGTCGAGCGTGGTCGCGAGCATTGCAATGACTCCATGGGCAGAATGGGGTTGTCAGTTGCGTTTACTCAGCCAACAGGAGCCGATGGAGTAGACGGTTCAATGCCAAGATGGATGGTTTGAAAGATACACTGTTGAGCTACTTTCAACTGACCCTCACTGCAAGTTTTGGCATCAACTGAGATCGCCTTGCCAAATGCAAACGAAGTTGAATCGCCCAAAACCAAGAGAGGTTATTGTAGACCTCAAAAAATAATCTTGTAGCCCCTAATGGTTTGTTGATACCTCTCACGAGGTCTGAGATACGAGCCTCGAAAGATCACTGCCCAATCATGCTTAGTGCACCTTGGGGTCACTTGGGTTGAGCGTGGTCGCAAGCGTTCCAGTGATTCCATGGGTGGAATGGGGTTTTCAATGGTGTTTACCTAGCCAACCAAAGCTGATGGAGTATACGGTTTGGTGCCAAGATGGACAGTTTGAAAGATACACTGCTGAGCTACTTTCAACTGACCCTCACTGCAAGTTTTGGCATCGACTGAGATCGCGTTGCCAAATACAAATGAAGTTGAATCACCAAAAACTGAGAGAGGTTATTATAGACCTCAAAAACACAATCCCGTAGCCCTTGATGATTTGTTAATACCTCTCACGAGGTTTGAGATACAAGCCTCGGAAGATCACTGCCCAATCGTGCTTAGTGCACCTTGGGGTCACTTGGGTTGAGCATGGTCGCGAGCATTCCAATGACTCCATGGGTGGAATGGGGTTCTCAGTGGTGTTTACCTGGCCAACTGGAGCTGATGGAGTAGACGACTCGATGCCAAGATGGACAGCTTGAAAGATACACTACTGAGCTACTTTCAACTGACCCTCACTACAAGTTTTGGCATTGACTGAGATCACCTTTCCAAATGCAAATGAATTCAAATCGCCCAAAACTAACAGAGTTTATTGTAGACCTCAGAAACACAATCTTGTAGCCCCTAATGGTTTGTCGATACCTATCACAAGGTCTAAGATATGAGACTTAGAAGATCACTGCCCAATCATGCTTAGTACACCTTGGGTCCACTTGGGTCGAGCGTGGTCACGAGCATTCTAGTGACTCTTTGGGTGGAATGGGGTTTTCACTGGCATTTACCTGACCAACCGGAGCTGATGCAGCAGACGGTTTGATCCCAGGATGGACGGTTTGAAAGATACACTTCAGAGCTACTTTCAACTGACCCTCACTGCAAGTTTTGGCATCGACTGAGATCGCCTTGCCAAATGTAAATGAAGTCGAATCGCCCAAAATTGAGATAGGTTATTTTAGACCTTGGAATCATTATCTCGTACCCCCTAACAATTTATTGATACCTCTTGTGAGGTTCAAGATATGAGCCTCAAAAGATCATTGCCCAGTCGTGCTTAGTGCACCTTGGGGTTACTTGGGTCAAGCATGGTCACGAGCGTTCCAGTGACTCTGTGGGTAGAACAGGGTTGTCACTGGAATTTACCCAACTAACCAGAGCTGATGGAGAAAATGGTTTGATGCCAGGATGGATGGTTTGAAAGATACACTGCTGAGCTACTTTCAACTGACCCTCACTACAAGTTTTGGCATCAACTGAGATCACCTTTCCAAATGTAAACGAAGTCGAATCACCCAAAACTGAGAGAGGTTATTGTAGAACTTAGAAACAAAATCCCGTAGCCCCTAATGGTTTTGCAATACCTCTCATGAGGTCTAAGATACAAGCCCTGAAAGATCATTGTCCAATCGTGCTTAGTGCACCTTGGGGTCACTTGGGTCGAGCATGGTCGCGAGTGTTCCAGTGACTCCATGGGTAGAACAGGGTTGTCACTAGTGTTTACCCAACCAACCAAAGCTGATGGAGAAGATGGTTTCATCCCAGGATGGATGGTTTGAAAGATACACTTTAGAGCTACTTTCAACTCAACCTCACTGCAAGTTTTGGCATCGACTGAGATTGCCTTTCCAAATGCAAACAAAGTCAAATCACCCAAAACCAAGAGAGGTTATTGTAGACCTTGAAAACATGATCCCATAGCCCCTAACCATTTGTTGATACCTCTCACCAGGTCTGAGATACAAGCCTTGAAAGATCATTTCCCAATCGTGCTTAGTACACCTTGGGGTCACTTGGGTCGAGCATGGTCACGAGCATTCCAGTGACTCCATGGGTAGAATGGGGTTGTCACTGGCTTTTACCCAGCCAACTAGAGCCAATGGAGTAGACTGTTCAATCCCAGGATGGACGGTTTGAAAGTTACACTTCAGAGCTACTTTCAACTGACCCTCACTACAACTCTTGGCATCGACTGAGATCGCCTTGCCAAATGCAAACAAAATTGAATTGCCCAAAATTGAGAGAGGTTATTGTAGAACTCGGAATCAAGATCTAGTAGCCCCTAAAATTTTGTTGGTACCTCTCACGAGGTCTGAGATACAAGCCTTGAATGATTGCTTCCCAATCATTCTTAATGCACCTTGGGGTCACTTGGGTCGAGCGTGGTCGCGAGCATTCCAGTGACTCTGTGGGTGGAACAGGGTTGTCACTGGCATTTACCTAGCCAACCGAAGCTAATGGAGTAGATGGTTTGATGCTAGGATGGATGGTTTAAAGATACACTACTGAGCTACTTTCAACTAACCCTCACTGCAAGTTTTGGCATCAACTGAGATCACCTTGCCAAATGCAAATGAAGTTGAATCACCCAAAATTGAGAGAGGTTATTGTAGACCTCAGAAACATGATCCCATAGGTCTTGATGATTTGTCAATACCTCTCATGAGGTCTGAGATACGAGCCTCTAAAGATCACTGCCCAATCATGCTTAGTGCACCTTGGGGTCACTTGGGTCAAGCGTGGTCATGAGCATTCCAGTGACTCCGCAAGTGGAACAAGGTTGTCACCGGTGTTTACCTAGCCAACCAGAGCCAATGGAAAAGTTAATTCGATCCCAGGACAGATGGTTTGAAAGATACACTTCAGAGCTACTTTTAACTGACCCTCACTACAAGTTTTGGCATCGAATGAGATCACCTTGCCAAATGAAAATGAAGTCGAATCACCCAAAAATGAGAAATTTTATTGTAGACCTTAGAATCATGATCCTGTAGCCTCTAAAATTTTGTTGATACCTTTCATGAGGTACGAGCCTTGAAAGATTGCTGCCCAATCATGGTTATTGCACCTTGGGCTCACTTGGGTCGAGCGTGGTCATGAGCGTTCTAGTGACTCCATGGGTGGAATGGGATTGTCACTCACATTTACAATGTCATGAAAGTGAACCACCAAATTATATTCCACACCATTTTTAGTAACAAAAAATTTAATTCTTTTACTCTCCCGTGCAAACTCAGAGAAGCACATCACTTGCAGACCATAAAACACACAATGCATTATGGTACACTGGGCAGCCTACAAGAAGTTGTGTTTTACAGATTGAGTAAGTAGTCCTTGGGAACATGTCTTTGGCTATAGTGGAAACAATTAGGTTTTCATTTTGAAACAAGAGAAGACCCAAATGGGAAAGCATGCACACTTCTTTTCTTGACCCAGTTCCGTTGCAATGACTGTTAGTGGTATGTTTGAAATTTGAACTATGAAACTAATCATGATTAAGCCAGTCAGCACCCTACTAAAATTAAATATATTTTTAATATTTTTCTTATTATGTTTGAGTTTTAACTTCTATAGATTGTTTGAAATGATAAAAAATAATATCCTTAAAGATTTAAAAACAACAATCAAACATGTAAGAATTCAAACCATGCAAATGACATAAGTAAATGACATGTAAGATCCCTTGTTGGCACTATTGGCTACCCATACATGATTTTGGTCATAAGTCCTTATCAAGACTTCTAGGACAATTAACTTTTAAATCAAATTGATTGTTACAAATTGCCATTATAGGCTTCAAAAGATCTCAATTAGCCATTAAGGATCCTTTTGTCCTTCTATCTTTGATTGGATCCATGGTGATTGTAGGTTGCTTCATAGATGCTCTTGCACAAGTTACAATCCACATACAAAACCAAGTTTATTGACTCAAAATACAATCTAAGAAAGGTGAAATTAATGTATTGAATTAAGCTTAACAAACTTATAAAACAATGCACTAAGTTAACTTATTACCTAGTCAAGTGTTCCTGAAGGGTCATCTCTTTGCTTCAAGGTCTCCAATAGTGCTTCATGATCAGCAAGTACTAATAGTCCAAAGTTCTTTTGTCTTTGGTCTTCCTTGATGCTTTGACAACTTGACATCTTTTTCTATAACAAGGTCTGAATACATGAGAATAGTTTGTGCTTCTCATAGTCTTAAAAATGTAGGAATTACATTATTTCTAATCATGTATGTTCACAGCCATGTTCCCGCAACAACAACTGAACTAGTAGGATATGTGAACCCATCACCATCTGTCATTGGTTGTACAAGCTTCTATTTACTGCATACATAACGTGCTAACCAATAATCTAACCTCTCATCATTCCCCTACAGTTGCAACCGATGCAAAAACATCTCCTGGCTTCATAAGATCTGAAAGATGGTCATACTCAACTGAAGTGTCCATGTCATCATTTCTTATAGAGAGTGGCAAAGATAAAGGAGTTAGATAATATGGAACCCATGTATCCACCCACTCGCTTGACATCACAATGACCCCAATCATACTAAAAACAAATGGGGCAAAAAAAAGCCAACTCTTGTGTCCAAATGGTCCATGTACTACTATTGGAGCTTCGGAATGAATGCATTTTTTAAGAGTCTTTCATTGTTTGACAATCCAATCTATCTCCTATAGTTCCCTCTTCAACCAACCAAAAGAATCTATGAACTGTAGAATCAAGAGGCCCCCCTGTGACAATGCTAGAGTACACCAATCAATAATAGAATGAGAATCAAGAAGTACAGCACCTGAAATCCTCAATTGCTCCTTAACTAGAGCTCTCTTCACACATGCACCTGCTCCATCATGCTCCCCCTTTCCCATCACTAACTCAAAAAAAATTCAAATATGAGGTACCACCTCTCTCCACATGCATTCTACACAACCCAATAAAACATTATGGCATTCTTAAATTGACCGGTGTGCAATTATCCAACCAAATGAGATGCCTATCCATAGCAATACCATTGTCCTGCAAGAAGCCAAAATAGTTCTAGAAACAATGTTGAACAAACACATGAGAGTGAGACCTGTCGTCACTCATATAAAAATGGTACTCTCTGATTATCTTTCGCTCATCTTTTGTGCTATCAAGGGATTGTCTATATGTGATGTGTACAAAAATAGCAACCTAAATGGAATTGTAATATTGACCTTGAGTCTCATTTTGGGGCTGCAATGTATAGTTCTCCACAAAGTCTACAATGGATATAATAGTTTCAATGGGGAAAGTGTCCTTACACATCTTGAAATTGTTGATCCAACTATTGAGACCTATGACAATGCCTTGCATACTTGTAAAAAAGATTTGTCTTGAAATCTGAGATAAAATCAGCAACATTGTATTCTTTTGCAACTAACTCACATCTAGAGCCTTCACCTTCACTCTTCAATGTATATTTCACTGTTTCATATACCTTTTTTTGGATGAGTGTCTTTCCAAAATTGTGTTCCAAACCCTCATGAAAACATGTTCTAAACATTGGACAAGCCACCACATTCTAAGCACTTTGCATTTAAGCAATCTTTTTTATAAAATAAACAACCATCATTTCTATGACATAAAAATTGATCTAGCAAGTCTCTTGATGATTTGGGAAGACTACTTGCACCAC
>BSBK01010109.1:0-52438 GCA_027943335.1 Chamaecyparis obtusa
ATGTTCCAACTAGATCGCACCATGTATTATCTTTAATAATCCAAGAGGTTTCCGGGGGTTTTAAAAAATGGATGAATTCCAAAGAAATTCAAACAAACATCGATCTTGGCAACAATTTTTTTTATATCCGCTTTTTTTTCGGGAAGATCTTTACGCAATTGCTCATTATCATCATTTAGATAGATCTGGTTCCTCCGAACCAACGGAAATTTTAGTTTCTAATTTTTTGAGTTTTCTAACTGTAAAACGTTCAATACGTCGGATACGTAAACAGAATAATTCAATTAGTTTATTGGGGAATTCCGATTCAAATAAATTGATTGAATACAATAAGAATTCTTCTTTTCAATTGATACTAGAAGGTTTTACAATTGTCTTGGAAGTTTCGTTCGCAATGCGATCAAAACATTTCATAAAAGGAATGGATGGATGGAATAGTCTCCGATCCATCCATTGCATATTTCCTTTTATGGAGGCTAAATTACCACATTCCAATTATATATCAGATCTACGAGTGCCCTACTCAATTCATCCGGAAATTTTGGTTCGAATTTTTCGTCGCTGGATCCGAGATGTTCCTTCTTTGCATTTATTACGATCGATTCTCCATGAATGGAAAAATAGTTTTAATCGAGAAAATTTGCAGAAAGCTCTGATTACACAGAGAGAAAATACGAGGTTCTCCCTGTTCCTTTGGAATTCTTATGTGTATGAATGCGAATCGTTTTTAATTCCTCTTATTAAACGAATTTTGAATTCACAATCATTGTTATATGGATCTTTTCCCGATCGAACTCATTTTGAGAAAAAGATCAAAGATATTGTTCTATTTCCTCCTCATAAAATTTCAACAAAAAAGATCTGGTTGCTAAAGGATTCTTTCATCCATTATGTGAGATATGGAGAAAGATCCCTTATAGCTCTAAAGGGTACGCACCTTCAAGTGAAAAAATGTAGATATCATCTGTTTCATTTTTGGCAATACTATTTTCATCTTTGGTTTCAACCGTATAGGATATGCAGTCTTGAATTATCCAAGACTTCTTTTTCTTTTTTAGGTTTTTTTATGCATGTTAAAATGAGACCTCTCGTGGTTAGAGCCAAAATGCTAGATGATTTATTCATTACCGATCTGATTACCAATGAATTAAACTCAACAGCTCCGATTAGATCAATTCTTTTTTCTTTGGCTAAAGAAAAGTTTTGTGACATCTCAGGGTGGCCAATTAGTAAATTGTCTTGGACCAGTCTATCAGATGATGATATCCTCGATCGATTCGATCGAATTTGGATAAATCTTTTTCATTACTACAGTGGATCGATCAATCAAGATGGTTTATATCATATAAAGTATATACTTTTACTTTCATGTGCTAAAACTTTGGCCTGTAAACATAAAAGTACGATACGTGTAATTCGAGAACAATTAGGTTCGGAACTCTTTACAAAATCGTTTTCAAAAGAAAGAGAATTCATTTCTTCGTCCTCTTCAAAAACTCGTTTACAGAGAGAACGAATTTGGAATTTAGAAATTAGCCAGATAAACCCCCTGGCTAATTTCTGGCAAAAGATGCAGAATAAACAAATCAAAAACTGATTTTGACCAATGAAATGCTTATTGAGCAATTGCCAGGATCAATTTATGATCCTATAGATCTTTTCCACCCGGAAATCCAACCAAATGATTGATCAAATCAATACATGGAGAAAGCCGTGTGCAATGAAAATTGCAAGCACGGTTTGGGGAGAGATTTCTTGCTCTTCTTAAAAAGAGCAGATAATCCACTCCATCCGATGAGCTCCGGGTTCAAGTCCCGGGCAACCCAGAGTACCAGAATCTAGCACCTAAAGGTATTTTTGTCTACTTATTCTAGATCCAATCCAATTCAATGTTATCCATTGTGCTTAACAAGCAAGAAAGGTAACATCCCACTATTCGGGAATCATCCTTACTTACTCATCGAAAAAGTTTTCTCTAAGCACATTTCACTTCAAGGTAATAATATTGATTACCTTGAAGTGAAAAGAAAGAAAGAATGCTAATAGAGCGCATTAATACCGGTATTAATGCGCTCTACGTATTGAAAAGCATTTCAATATATGTGGATATAGTTTATGGAAGAGGATACTATGAATTTTATGAATATTCATAAAGATGTCAAAATATTGGTTGACATACAGATATGAATCATATTATACTGTTGAATAACAAGCCTTATGTGTATGCTTGGGAGCTTCTAATGATTAAATAAACCAAGTTATAACCATGACCGCAATTCTAGAAAGACGCGAAAGCGCAAGCCTATGGAATCGTTTTTGCGATTGGATCACTAGCACTGAAAACCGTCTTTACATTGGATGGTTTGGTGTCTTAATGATTCCTACCCTATTGACTGCAACCTCTGTATTCATTATCGCTTTCATTGCAGCTCCTCCAGTAGATATTGATGGTATTCGTGAACCTGTTTCCGGTTCTCTTCTTTATGGAAACAATATTATTTCCGGTGCTATTATTCCTACCTCTGCAGCCATCGGTCTGCATTTCTATCCCATCTGGGAAGCAGCTTCTGTTGATGAATGGCTATACAACGGTGGTCCGTATGAGCTAATCGTTCTACACTTCCTACTTGGTGTAGCTTGCTATATGGGTCGTGAGTGGGAGCTTAGCTTCCGTCTAGGTATGCGTCCTTGGATTGCTGTTGCATATTCAGCTCCAGTAGCAGCAGCTACTGCTGTTTTCTTGATTTACCCTATTGGTCAAGGAAGCTTCTCTGATGGTATGCCTCTAGGAATCTCTGGTACTTTCAATTTCATGATTGTATTCCAGGCTGAACACAATATTCTTATGCATCCATTTCACATGTTAGGTGTAGCTGGCGTTATTCGGCGGCTCTCTATTTAGTGCTATGCATGGTTCTTTGGTAACTTCGAGTTTGATCAGGGAAACTACCGAAAATGAGTCTGCTAATGCAGGTTACAAATTTGGTCAGGAAGAAGAAACCTACAATATTGTAGCTGCTCACGGTTATTTCGGCCGATTGATCTTCCAATATGCTAGTTTCAACAACTCCCGTTCTCTACATTTCTTTTTAGCTGCTTGGCCAGTAGTAGGTATCTGGTTTACTGCTTTGGGCATCAGCACTATGGCTTTCAACTTAAATGGATTCAATTTCAACCAATCTGTTGTTGACAGTCAAGGTCGTGTAATTAACACTTGGGCCGATATCATTAATCGTGCTAACCTTGGTATGGAAGTTATGCACGAGCGTAACGCTCACAACTTCCCTCTGGATCTAGCTGCTGTTGAAGCTAATTCTATAGACGGCTAATTACTCTGGATTGTTAGTGTCTTTCAATCTTTGAAAAGCAAAAAAGAAAGCAGTACCAAAACCGAAAGGTCTGGTACTGCTTTTTCCGTCTAATTTAAAGTTATTGCGAGCAGAGCACAATAACTGTTTACTGTGCATCCAGCAGGAATTGAACCCGCGACTTACCAATTATGAGTTGGGTGCTTTTACCATTCAGCCATGGATGCATAATATCTAATCTAATAATAAGTATTGGCTCAGATCTTAAATTAAATATCCAAAACTATTATTGTTTCAATAAACAAAACGTCAATAACTTGTTCGAGAGTTGCATTACAAGATTGTTGAATCTTGCAACAAGTTATTAACTAATAATATAATAGTTTCATTATTAGTTCATTTTCGGGGCTTAGAACCATTCTTGAAATGGAATGACCGTAGACAGAGACTGCCAATTAGTTTGGGGCGGACGTAGCCAAGTGGTTCCAAGGCAGTGGATTGTGAATCCACCACGCGCGGGTTCGATCCCCGTCGTTCGCCCGGTAAAAAAATCGACCGGATTCAATTCATTGTGATTTTCTATAATGAATCAAATGATGAGTGGTTGACGATACATTTGTGTATGTATGTTATTACATACATATAACAAAATATAAGAAGAAAATATTTGATTATGAAAAAAGAAAAAACTGAATCGATGATAAGATTTCTTTGGTGATTTCAATTTATTGATTGAAATAACGATAATTTATTTGGGAATGAAGGATTCTTTGCTTGGCTTCCTCCATTTACTCAGGATAAAATGAGGGTGAGGGAGCTAAGCTAAAAAAAAAAAAAAAACAATGTCAAACAACTACAATTCAATTTATAAATAAGGCAAAGTTCAACTCAAAATTAGATAAAACGAATAACAAGTTCGGAAGATAAAAAAGAAATAAAAGGAGATCAAAAGATGAAAATAGCAGTTTATGGAAAAGGCGGAATCGGTAAATCAACCACTAGTTGTAATATTTCAATTGCCCTAGCTAGACGTGGTGAAAAAGTGTTACAGATTGGATGTGATCCCAAACATGATAGTACTTTTACTCTGACAGGATTTTTGATACCTACAATTATAGATACTTTGCAGTCCAAAGATTATCATTATGAGGATATTTGGTCCGAAGATGTCATTCATAAAGGTTATGGAGGGGTAGATTGTGTGGAAGCTGGGGGGCCACCTGCAGGTGCTGGATGCGGGGGATATGTGGTAGGAGAGACTGTGAAATTGTTAAAAGAATTAAATGCATTTTACGAATATGATATAATATTATTTGATGTATTGGGTGACGTGGTTTGCGGAGGTTTTGCTGCTCCGTTGAACTATGCAGATTACTGTCTCATTATTACAGATAATGGGTTTGATGCATTATTTGCAGCTAATCGTATTACTGCTTCTATCAGGGAAAAAGCTCGTACACATCCACTGCGATTAGCAGGTTTGGTTGGAAATCGCACATCTAAAAGAGATCTTATCAATCAATATGTAGAAGCCTGCCCAATGCCCGTAATAGAAGTCTTACCTCTTATTGAAGATATTCGAGTTTCGAGGGTCAAAGGGAAAACCTTATTTGAAATGGTTGGATCCGAACCATCTCTTAACTATGTATGTGAATATTATTTAGACATAGCGGATCAAATATTGTCCCAACCAGAAGGTATTGTGCCAAAGGAGATTCCAGATCGGGAATTATTCAATCTACTCTCTGACCTTTATCTCAATCCTATTGATGAGGGGAAACATCAAAATAATAAGGAAAATTTACTTGGATTTACGACGATTTAATCAACATAGTTATAATCATTTATGTCAGTGAAAATTGATGAAACTCTCACTGTCGAATGTGAGACAGGTAATTATCATACTTTTTGTCCAATTAGCTGTGTATCTTGGTTATATCAAAAGATCGAAGATAGTTTCTTTTTAGTTGTGGGTACAAAGACATGCGGTTATTTTCTGCAAAATGCACTTGGAGTAATGATTTTTGCAGAACCTCGCTATGCAATGGCAGAATTGGAAGAAGGAGATATATCGGCTCAATTGAATGATTATGAAGGATTAAAAAAGCTTTGTATTCGAATAAGAAAAGATAGAGACCCTAGCGTGATCATATGGATAGGTACTTGTACTACAGAGATAATCAAAATGGATTTGGAAGGTATGGCACCCAAACTAGAATGGGAAATTGGAATCCCAATTCTAGTGGCAAGAGCGAATGGACTCGATTATGCCTTTACTCAAGGAGAAGATACTGTGTTAGCTGCGATGGCACATCGTTGTCCAGAACCGGAATTCTCCGTTCGTGAACGAAAAGAAACTAGTCAAAATTTTTTGACTTTTCATTCTAGAAAAAAAGAGGAATTGGTTGAATATGCAAATCATCCTTCCTTAGTTCTTTTTGGATCTTTGCCGTCCAACGTCGCTTCTCAACTCAATTTAGAATTAAAACGTCAATCCATCAAGGTATCAGGTTGGTTACCTGCTCAAAAATATACCGATCTTCCATCATTGGGTGATGGAGTTTATGTTTGTGGTGTTCACCCCATTTTTGAGTCGGACAGCGACAACTTTGATAAGACGCGAAAAATGTCAATTAATTGGAGCTCCTTTTCCTATCGGTCCAGACGGAACGCGTGCTTGGATTGAAAAGATTTGTCCTGTATTTGGTGTTGAACCCCAAGGTTTGGAGGAAAGGGAGGAACGAATATGGGAAGGTTTAAAGGATTATCTTGATTTGGTACATGGTAAATCTGTCTTTTTCATGGGAGATAATCTACTAGAAGTCTCTCTAGCAAGATTCTTAATCAGATGTGGAATGATTGTTCATGAAATTGGCATTCCATATATGGATAAACGATATCAAGCTGCTGAATTATCACTTTTACAAAATACATGTATAAAGATGTGTGTACCAATACCACGAATTGTGGAGAAACCGGATAATTCGAATCAAATACGACGTATACGCGAATTACAACCCGATTTAGCTATCACAGGAATGGCTCATGCTAACCCGCTAGAAGCAAGAGGAATTAGTACTAAATGGTCAGTTGAATTTACTTTTGCGCAGATTCATGGGTTTGCCAATGCAAGAGATGTACTTGAATTGGTTACCCGACCTCTACGTCGTCAGAAAAATTTAGAAGACTTGGGTCGAACCA
Organism: Chamaecyparis obtusa; assembly: GCA_027943335.1. Taxonomy (NCBI): domain Eukaryota; kingdom Viridiplantae; phylum Streptophyta; class Pinopsida; order Cupressales; family Cupressaceae; genus Chamaecyparis; species Chamaecyparis obtusa. The sequence goes on from BSBK01010109.1 coordinate 6,510, forward strand.
CTTTGGTCAAGAAATAATAAGTTTCAATTTCAGTAATTCTCGATCGAACTATTTCAGATAATTCAATCTATCTAATTTGATTTGAATTCTCAAAATAGAGACATATAGAAAAAGGAAAAAGATCAAAATTCATTCAAATTCATATTATTTTGAATGCTATTTGTGGATTTGAGCGATAACTAATAGTTGATTTTTTCTCACGGGAGATTTGAAATGATTATAGAAATTATTTCAAATTTCCCCATGATTATATGAATATCAGAGTCATTTCTCTCACGAAAACATTCTTTTATGGAAATTATATGGAAGGGATACTAACCCATAGTATCTTATTAACAATAATGCCGCCACTCGGATTCGAACCGAGATGCTCTAGCACTGCTTCCTAAGAGCAGCGTGTCTACCAATTTCACCATGGCGGCTTGGTATTGTTCTAATATATCTAAATATATTTATATATATAATATTTAGATATATTAGACTATTTTTCCGAGATTGTCAATGCAAAAAGAGTTTTTTTCTCTATTCAATATCCGACGTTAAATAGATACAGAAATCCGATGTTGGTCGTTATAACGGAGTAGCACGCAGTTTGGTAGCGTGCCACCTGGGGATGGTGGAGGTCCTAGGTTCAAATCCTGCTGCTCCAAAACCCATCCCATGGTAAACAAGATCGCGGCTAATTTTTATCTTCTAAATAAGGAAAAAAGTTCTAAGAAAAACCATATTGGACGAATATATTTGTTATAAAAGTTACGCGTTTTCTCCCAACGACTTAAAGGTCTAGGTCTTTCTAGCTTAACTAATAGTCCGCCTATAATATCTCTTAGGAAACTGAGAAAATTGATAAGTTTCACTCTGATTTCATTTAGAAGGTTTCTTAGGAAACTTCTAAAGTTGATAAGTTTAGTTTCCAACTTAAGCGGATCTATCAATTTTCTCAGTTTCTTTTTAAGGGGATTTAGAACTTTTTGAAGTTCAAGTCTAAGTTTCGAAAAAAATTCTCTCATCGATTTGATAAGAAAATCTCTCAGTTTAGAGAAAAGTTCTCTCATCGATTTGATAAGAAAATCTCAGTTTAGAGAAAAGTTCTTTCATCGATTTGATAAGAAAATCTCTCAACGAACTCATCCGTCTGATAAGAAAATCTCTCAACGAACTCATCCGTCTGATAAGAAAATCTCTCAACGAACTCATCCGTCTGATAAGAAAATCTCTCAACGAACTCATCCGTCTGATAAGAAAATCTCTCAACGAACTCATCCGTCTGATAAGAAAATCTCTCAGTTTAGAGAAAAGGGAACCTATCCATTCCATAATGGAATCTCTAAGCAAACTTATTATTCTTCTAACTAGCGTAAGAAACTCATTGTACGGGGAGCGGTCAGAAGGAAGAGATGAACTTATGCTACAAAAAGAGTCTTCTTTTTTGAGCTTTACCTCATTTATAGCTTCATTTCGTCCAGCAACCGGCGAATGTTTCGTACCCAAGAAACTTTTGGTATGATTTCCAAAATTTTGAAGAATCTCTTTTATCGAAATAAAACTGTGTCTTATAAAATACAAACTATTTTGAATATGTTCCCAATGATCTATTTTGGGATACATACGTACCCTCAACATAACAGATCGACTACCATTATTGGTATTCCACCAAAATCTATTCATGCAAATAAGATCTTCTAATCGATAACGAGGCCAAAGAAAACGTCTTATCTTTTGTCTTGTATCGACGATCAGAGGCTCGCTTTTTTTCATCAGACCTTGGTCATTTGGTATCTCTTTACTATTGAATCTTACACTTTCATCTAAATGATTTTCCAGATTCAAAAGATTCAAAATTCGAAATTCCCTACGACGTCTTGGAAGAAAAACATCTTCGAAAATGAAAGAACTTGAAATTTTTTCATTTAGATCCTCAATACGATGTACTTTTCTTCGTCGTTGAGATCTATCAAAAAGATTTACATCAATTTTTTTCTTTTTTAGTTTTAAGAAAAGACTTGCAATTTTATATACAAAGAATCGGTCATTAAAGTACCCCGGTACAAATGGCATAGATCTTCGGGTTGCCTCGGCAAAAACTCTAAGCAAATCATTTTCTTTCGGGAAGCAACTTTTGAGATACAATACAGTTTCCAATAATCCCAAGTCAAGATCCCCATTTTCCGCATATGGGAAAAGTAAGTCGGCTACAGCAGCATCGTCGCCTAATTTTTTCTTATCAAAGAAACGAGACGCATTTTTGAACTTGGAAGCCCAACGAGCTAATGGCAGTTTTTCGAGCTCGAATTTGGTTCTCCACCTACGAATATTTTTGGCCATTTCTCGATACGCTAATTTTTCTTTTACCAATTCTTTTTCGGGGTCCATTCCCCTGAGTCTCATCTCCTCTTTTAATTCTGCCTCCCTTGCAAGACGTTTTGCCTCCCGTTGAAAGCGTTTCTGTTCTTTCAGATATTCAGTTCTGGCAATTCTGGGATCTTGTACTTGTTTATCGGCTTTCTTGGGTTTGGTCTTGGTTTCGGATGGTACTTTTACTTTTTTGTTTTTGTTTTTTTCATCATCCAATTTTGATTTAACTCGGTCCCATGCCTTCCTATCACCTTGTGATGCTTTCTTAGCATCTTGTTTCAAAATGATTTCCTTTATTGCTATTCGGACTTCTTCTTTTTCTGTATTGATTTTATCAATATTTTTTTTTGGATAATAAATATTATAGAAATCTCGAACTAGAAGATCTCTCCTCTTTTTGTTCGAATATTTATTTTTTCGACGTAATTCTTCCAATTTGCGTCTCCTTTCTTCCCTTCTGAGCTGTTCAGCTTTTTGTGCAGCTATTTTTGCTAGTTGTCTAGCTCTCTGTTGCTTGATAAATCTTTGCCTTGATTCCCGCATTCTCTTTTTCTTGTTTTGGTCATCTTCTCCTTTAAATGCCCTTCTCAATCTATTTACTTCTTCTGGAGAAGTTGCCGACTCCAATTTTTTGCGCCGTTCCTCTCTTGTCTTGAGCCTTTCTTCTTTACGCTTTCTGCGCGCCTCCCTAATTTCTTCGAGGGCAGCGAGTTTGCTTCGCCTTTCCTCTTCTTTCTTTCGAAGACTTTCTATTACAAAAGCATCAACATCAAACTCTTTTGGTACTTGAATCTCTCGAAATTCCCACATTTGTTCAATTTGTCTTCTTATGATATCCGGGGGAAAAACGTCACCAAGTTTGTTTGCATTTTTGATTTTTTTTCTAAGATTTGGGAACAACCAGAATTGCCATTTGTAATATCGACTTTTTTTGTAATATTTTGCCTTAGTTGCCGAGAAAAAATCGACATTTTTCTTTTTGGAAGAAATTTTCTTCTTCTTCTTCTTGCAAGAACCGGGATTCTGAAAATTAGTAATAGCTTGATAATCTGGTTCCGGTATATATTGAATTGCGGGTCCGTGATTATCCTCTTTCATATGATCCAGATAACTATACGCTAAAAGATCATATCTGTGACGTTTGATCCGATTCTTGAGTCGGGTTAGAAAAGATGCAAAGCGCTTCTCTCCCAAAAACGATGCAAATTCACTCCATCCCAACCGGTTGCCAATACTATTTCTTTTCTTTTTGTGCGGGGCTATTCTATAGCCAGCACACCATTTTAACCATTGCTTCCAATGGTTAGCCGTTAACTCTCGAGGATGCTTGCAATCCAATAGCCCTTGCGAATGCAAAAATTCTTTAACATTCTTTTTTATAAAAGGAGACGATGTTCTTGATTCTAATAAATCCCTCGCATAGAATCCCTTCATATTTCTTATTTCTCGCCATATTTTGTGAAATACATATGCCTGGGAAATTTCTTTTCCTTGGCATTTGGATTCGGCGTTTTTGCTAATTGGGTCATTGCTATTGAATATTTTTTTAATTGCTTCAATACTTCTACTCAATTGCATGCAAAATTCCAAATTGGATTCGATCATATTGAACATACTTATTTTGAGATCAATAAGTATTAATTTCACCCTAAAATGAATAACTTTCATAAAATATGGCAATTTCTTCTTAATGAATCGAATAGTTTTCTTTTGGAAAAGCGAACGCCAAATTTTGATTCGAGTCCACTCTTTTTTCAATCTAGATTTTATGTCAGGAGAAGGTTGATCCATTATCTGTTTAAAATCAGTTTTCAATTTATTATAAATATCTAGATTGAAGAGATACTCTTCATTCATTTGGTTGATTCGATCATTCATTGTGGTTGTCCAATAAGCTGGATCTAGAAGATCCCAATTTTTTTCCATCTGGATTGAAGATGGTTCATCTTGTACGACCTCTAAAGAAAATTTAATATTAGACGTAGGCTTAGTCCGAATCATTCTGATTTCTGTCCGAGTATCTATCTTGATCTCTGTCTTAATTTTCTTATTTATCAATTGGCGGATCGGTTCGATAATAGGTTTGATAATAATTATCAATTGGCGAATAGGTTCGATAATAGGTTTTGCCCGATCGGACGTGTAATTCCAAATACATTCGCGAATAGGTTTCCAAAAAGAAGGCACTTTTGGGGGATTACCGAAAGGTAAGTCAATTTCTGTCCCATATATGGTTAAGAAACCAGTTGTTTTTTGGTCAATCTCAGTAGAGTTAGATTCATACCAAGGTCTCAAGCGAAAAGGATATACAATCTTGATTTGAATACCCTCTTTGATATAATCTTTTATGAACTTCTTCGGGACATCCGGGTCCGTCAGTTCATATCCATCATAATTACATTTGAGATATGCTTCCTTTTGCAAGTTGGACCAATCCTGCTCCCATTCGGGGACCTGAAATAATAAAGTACGACCAATATTTTTAGCTATTATCAAAATAGGGAAATACAATCTTTTCCTTAAATACGTATGAGTGAACAAGAGAGCAGCTCTGACATAGTGAATCACTTCTCCGTCGAAGGTTTGCTGTGTTCGACGGCGACGTTCTTCTTTTCTCCTTTCACGTCTCTCTAAAAATTTTTCGTACATTCTTAAAGATCTTGAAGTTTTTTTCATTTTTGTCTTCTCTTTGACTTCCTTCTTAGGAAAAGGTTTGTGATGTGACTTTTGAGTAGTCATCCCCCCTGGCTTTTGAGTCATTGATCTAAGTCTCCCGAAAAGAATCGACTCTGGTCTCGCTATCCAATGGTTGATCGCTGAAACTTTTCGTCGTTGAAAACGGACAGCTCCCTTTACTAAATCTCGACGAAAATCCCCTTCATAGGGGTAACTAAAGACATATATATCTTTAAATACAAGATCTTCTTCTTCGTCCCCCCCCTTGTCCGCTTCAAGAGTTTCTTCTTGTTCAGGAGTTCTTTCTTGTTCAAGTTTTTTGAAAGGTTGAAAGAATCCTTTTTTTTTGTCTTTTTTCTTCTTTTGTAACTCTTTTATTTTGTCAAAGGGCCTTATAATGATTAATTGTCGAGCTTTTTTTGGACGAGTTTCGAGACAATCTTTGACAGCTAGAGGGTCGTGAACTCCAGATATTAGGGTGGAGGGCAATTTAGGAACAATAAACCTGTTAAAATCTCGGATTCGAGGTTCATCATCATCAACACGGATTTTTTCCTTTTCCATAAACTTATTATAAATAAGATAAAGTTCATAGAAATTTGTAAAATCTTTCATATCTTGATCAAATTGTTTTTTTTCAAATAAATCTTGATCAAAATTTGATTTATTGTTCTTATTCTTTTTCTTCTTAGTACGTTTCTTCTTAGAAGGCAGGCCCTCTTTTGAAATCTCTACCAAATCTTTCAGAATATCCTTCTGCGATATCTTAATATCCATAGAGACTTCAGAATTTGAGAATTCTTTCAAATTTATAAAAAAAAATCGCTCATAAAGCAAAGCCTGCTCGGTAGGAAGAACACTAAGAAGTAATTCCCACTTGAGACCTGTAGTTTCAAGAAAAATATGCAACAAATAATGTGTTAGTAATTTTTTATCGCAAGAAGCAATACCTTCTTCTATTCTTGCATTTAAAGGCGCCGGGACCAATGTTTTGAAAACATGTTCCAATGAAGATAAATTTTTAGGATAGATTTTCTCATATCTTGACTTTAAATCTTCCAAAGTAGATTCATCCAACCATTTTTTTTTATTCTGTTCCTCTAATAAGAACATATGAATTTTATCTATCCACCATTTGGAAATCATTTTTATTCGTGGTTGAACGATTCTATTTTTATTTTCTGGTGGAATTAAGGAAATTCGAAAAGGCCGGTTGGTAGAATCACGGTTCTTACATTGCGACAGTTTTTTTTTTTGCTCTTTCAAATATTTTTGCTCTTTCAAATAATCCTCTGAATGGATCATCCAAGGTGATTTAAATTGATTCATCGACCCACGGAATGGCCCGCTGAGTAAAGGATCATGAACTTCTGAAAGGTACTTCCCTTCTTTTGTTCGAGAAAATCTCATTTTTTTTTCAAGAATATCTACAATAGGAGATCCATTGCTTAGAGCTCTCACCCTATTTTCAAGCTCTTCGCCTAAATAAGATTTCCTCTCCGATTTTCTCACTATCCATTCATCAAGGTTATCCTGATTTGAATCAAGACTTTGATCGCCCAAGTTTGCCATTTTGGCAAAGAAAGACATACTTGGCGGAGCTGTGAAAGAAATTCTTTCATCGCCATCACTGAGACAAACATCGAAGAAATATTCAGCAACTTGGCTCTTCACAGGGCCACGAAGAATAAAATCCCCTATACTAACGTATCGTAGGGGTTGGTTAAACCGATTAGAATCAAAAAAGATTAATGGCCATCTTTTTATTAGAAAAGATGCTAAAGTCGAATCTGTCTCAGTATCCAATTTGAGATCTTCTAAAGATAGAATTCTCACTAATGTTCTATAAGAAGGAGACAGAGGAATGGGCGGCTTATTAACTTGATTTTTTTTCATATTAATAGCAGCTTTAGTTTGAGACTTATGCCTTTTTTTTTTCTTAGGTATTTTGAAACCTTCCCTAAAAGATTTTTTCTTATCGGATAAATCTAGCGATACCTCTTCTAACTCTTCTCGAGGACCCTGAATGAACGATCTTGAATCATTCCACTTAGTAGCGATGAAAGAAGGATTCCTCCCGTAGCATGTGAGCATGGCATAAGCGAAAAAAATAATTTGAAAACTGAAGGCGAAAAGTTCCCGTTTTCGATTCGCTTTTAAGGGAACATCATTTTCTACGCGTGAACAAAAAATTTTCGTCATTTTGACAAAAAGAATTTGTCCGCTCAACCATCCGGCTGCGGTACTCAGCAGAAATATATAGCTTCCACTATACCTGAATAGCATCATATTGGTTAACCGAGTATACACAGATTTACCGAAAAGGGCCGGGTTCAGCAGCTGTAAAGCGACTCCAATCAAAAACTCTATTGCCGGATTTTGAATCCAAGGGTATTTCCGAATCAAACTTGTTTGAAAAATAAGAAATAATAGAACGGGAACAAGCATGATTGTCATTACGTGAGGTTTCCAAATGCTCGCATAAATAGGGCCAAGATAAATGGATGAGAAGACCACGAGTTGTGCCACAAAAGAACCACCAAGGATCAATTTTCCCGTAGGGACAATTTTCCTGTTGTCGACGACTTTGTTTTGAATCAACATCGCTCGGACATAATACATTTGAGCTGGACCAATTGGCAACGTTGATAAAAAGCCATAATAAACGCCAAATAGTAGAACTGGAGCAGACCTCTGAATCCACGGTACTAATATATAGTATATTTCTGTAATCATATTAAATACCTCCTTTATTTAATTTTGATTTTTGATTTGAATTATTGTTTATTACTTCTTGTTCTTCTTCTTCTTGTTGTTGTTCTTGTTGTTGTTGTTCTTGTTGTTGTTCTTTTTGTTCTTCTTCTTCTTGTTTTTTCTCATCCGCTAGATCATCCCCGAGATATGGAACTTTAAGGATGCTTGTTAAGTTCAAGCTCATGACATATGACATAATTTTTTCCTTCCTAGTATATATAATCATCTTCCCCCTCCTATTTATATTTATAAGAATCATATTCTTTCTACTATTTATATATTGTTCAATTTGAGACTATAGATCAGAATATTATATATCTATATATATAGAATCATATTATTTCTATTTATACATAATCATATCATTTATACATATATTATTTCTATTTATACATGATCATATCATTTATACATGATCATATCATTTATACGTATATTATTTTGATTTATACATAATCATATCATTTATACAGAATCATATCATTTATACATGATCATATCATTTATACGTATATTATTTCTATTTATACATAATCATATCATTTATACATGATCATATCATTTATACGTATATTATTTTGATTTATACATAATCATATCATTTATACAGAATCATATCATTTATACATGATCATATCATTTATACGTATATTATTTCTATTTATACATAATCATATCATTTATACAGAATCATATCATTTATACATGATCATATCATTTATACGTATATTATTTCTATTTATACATAATCATATCATTTATACATGATCATATCATTTATACGTATATTATTTTGATTTATACATAATCATATCATTTATACAGAATCATATCATTTATACATGATCATATCATTTATACGTATATTATTTTGATTTATACATAATCATATCATTTATACGTATATTATTTATACCATTTTATTTTTGAAATTGAGTATTATTTGTTCAATTTGATACTATACAAAAAGATTGTATCCATCCCTTATTAATATATAGAATTATATTCTTTCTACCATTTCGACCATTTTATTTTTGAAATTTGATACTATAGATCCAAATATTATCACTTCTCTCTATAATATAGTATAGAATAGAGAGAGAATCTCTTTCTACCATATTCAATAATAATATAAAAATGTTAGATTCATATTCAAACTCTTGAATGAATTATATTCAATGCGAATATCCACATAGTCCGTTAGATTCATATTCAAACTATTGAATGAATTGAATTATGTTCAATTCATATTTGTAATCATGTAATCATAGACCCCAATACTCCATAGACGGTTTGAACCGTCTAATAACAATAATTTTTCTGTTATACGCCATTACATAGCATTATGTAATGGCATATAACAGAAAGTTTCAATCCGACGAGGTTAGAGGACCAGAAAAGGACTCATGACTAACTAATGGAGGGCCTTTTTTATGGGCCCGATAGCCATCTAATTATAGAATGGAAGGCTATATTAAGGATGAAGATTTTCAACATATTTACTTTTTTCATTGTTTATATGTTACTGAATATTGGCATGACTGGTTTTGGTGATTCATAACCATATTTGTTAGATACAAATCGAACATCTAACAAAAAAAGAAAAAGTGTCATTGTTTTGAGAATAATATGGAACAAGAGAAATATTTCAAATAATATAAAACAATGAAAATTTCTTTCTGTTTTTCTCTTTTTACCTTAATTTCCTAACTTTTCAGCTCTGTTACTATTGTAATATAAGTTTATTTAGATTCTTATATTGTATATAAGTTTATTTAGATTCTTAGCTTATATAAGTTTATTTTTAGACCCTTTGACATATTTATCATTCAACCATTACATATTCATTTTATCCTACATGTCACCTTCTTATTATTTATAACCCAGTCGGCATGTATAATTCAATTATTTCGCTGACAACATTTTTTAAAAGAGCTCGTGGAACCATGCTATCAAACATTCCAAAATCAAATAAAGAATCAGATATTTGATCTTCGTCATCTACTATCTGGTTTAATGTCTGTTCAATAACTCTTTTACCCGCAAATGCAATGTATGCATTTGGCTCGACAATCGTGACATTAGCCAACATACCAAAGCTAGCAGTGACTCCACCAGTCGTAGGAGATGTAAGAACTGAAATATATAGCAAATTTTTCTCCTTTTGATGTGTATGCAACACAGCAGCTATCTTATTCATTTGCATTAAACTAAAACTTCCTTCTTGCATACGCGCTCCGCCAGAAGCACATACGAGAATTACTGGAAGAAGATGCTCAGTAGCATACTGTATTAAACGAGTTATTTTTTCGCCCACTACCGATCCCATACTGCCTCCCATGAACTGAAAATCCATAACCCCGAGTGCGACAGGAAGACCATTTATTTTACCTATGCCTGTTTGAATAGCGTCGGGTAAACCTGTTTCTTTTTGATAGGAAGTATTATAATCATCATAACACTGTTCTTCGGTTTCTGTGTCTAGAAATTCCTCGTTTCTTAGCTTAAGAAGTGTTTTTTTAACTAGGTTTACGCCAGCGTCAACATATTCTTTTTCCTCTTTAGTTAAAGAATCATAAGTTAAAGGATATTCTTCTTCAATATCCTCAGTATCTTCAGTATCTTCTATATCACTTTCTTCTTCTTCTTTCTTTTTCTTACAAAATTTTTCTTTGCTATCTAGTGCTAATGTAGCAAAGTTTTTCATTATCTCTAGTAAATAGAGATAAATTAACTCAGTATCTTCAGTACACAAGAATAAATTATTGTCACAATTTTTTTCGTTATTATATATATTTTCTATTTGTCTAAATAATTCAACACGTGTTTCACTATATAAAAAATCATCATGCATGATATGATCAATAATATTATAACACTCATAGCGATCTTGTTTTTTCACGTATTCTACTAGAATATTGGAACCGAATCGATAGAATTCTTCTCCTTTGAGTAAACCACAACAATTCATTTTAAACCAATCTTTGAATTTTGTCAATACCAAATATTTTTCCATCAAGCAGATTGCAATATGTTTTCGCAGCCATAAAAAGTAATTTGTCTCTGGATCATTTCCTGGATAAAAAGGAAATCGTTTTTTTCTTTTCCTTGCTTTTCTTTTCTCTTCCGGAAAAGAAAGTTCCATTTTCACTAAGTTTACCGCCGCTACTTTCAAGAACTTATCTTGTGATAGTAATTGTTCTTTTAAGTTGGATAATTGTTTATTTAATTTAATTAGTAAGCTCAAATTTAGGCAATTTTGAAGTTGAAGCAAATCAATTACAGTTTGTATAGGTTGAATATAATTTTTTGTTATAGCAAAAAAAGAATTTATAGGTTGATCATTTTCATCAAATGCTGCATCTATAAATTCTTTCACAACATCTATTGACAAAAGAGATATAAGTTCATCATTTTCAAATGATGTATCTCTATTTAAAATATGCATAAACCGTATAAGTTGTTGTTCATCTTTCAATGCTGTTTCTGTATCTGTATCTAAAAGCGCAAACCGCTGCAATTCATCTGTTATTTTTTTATGTATTTCAAAAAGTACAAATTGAACTGTTTTCAAACCTGTATCAAGAATATTTTGTAGTATCTTAATAGTTTCCTTTGAATTCAAATTCAAATATTTTATGAATTTCTTTCCTAATACAACCTTAACGATATTAACAAGAGTAATATTGTATCTTACTAATGTTTTCAATCCATTTTTTTCGTGAAAAAACTCAAAGTCAAAATATTTGTCATAAATTACTTTGTACAATAAAGTTGAGACCCTTTGAACCATTTTAATGTCAAACGTCGTATGCTGTTTCTCTAAAACATCTATACTAGAAAAATTCATGTCCATAGGCCACCAAGTGCCATTATCAATTAATAATTCAATTCGTTCTGAACTAGTCATCTGTAGCGTTGCCCCGCATTCCTCACAAACACCCTTTTGTTCTAAAAAAAGTTTCTTATATATAAAGGTCTCACAATTCTCGCACATAAACCACAAATGTTTAAAACGTTCCGTTTTCAATCTGTGTTCTACGGGTTTTGTTTCGTTGATATGTTCAGAATCTTTGTCTTCTTCACACATTTTCTCAGAATCTTTGTCTTCTTCACACATTTTCTCAGAATCTTTGTCTTCTTCACACATTTTCCTATATTTTTTCTATATATTATTAATGTACAACTTTTAACAGACACAAATACAAACCATCATACTTTAGCGCACTTTGGGTGCGAGCTAGAATAGCCCTTGCCCCCCGGGCCTGGATCTACCGATCCACCGACCCCATCGAGTAATCCAGAAAATAGATTTCTCTATTAGAAAATAGGTCAATACCTTACCTCTAGCCGAATTATCTATTCCCATCCATTCGGTATTCGGCTCAATCTTAAAAGAAAAGATTGGGCCGAGTTCGCTTCGATTAAGGGACCAAACAGACGAAAGTCACTCGATTACAAGCGATCAATCGTATCAAATTCAAATTTGATTTCCTTCCATATTTCACAAGCGGCAGCTAGTTCAGGACTCCATTTAGTAGCTTCGCGGATCACTTGATTACCTTCACGCGCAAGATCACGTCCTTCATTACGAGCTTGTACACAAGCTTCTAAAGCGACCCGATTAGCCACCGCACCAGGTGCATTTCCCCAAGGGTGCCCCAAAGTCCCTCCACCAAACTGTAATACGGAATCATCTCCAAAGATCTCGGTCAGAGCAGGCATATGCCAAACGTGAATACCTCCTGAAGCTACAGGCAGAACACCCGGCATAGAGACCCAATCCTGAGTGAAATAAATACCGCGACTTCGGTCTTTTTCAATAAAATCATCACGCAATAGATCAACAAAACCCAAAGTTACTTCTCGTTCTCCTTCAAGTTTACCTACTACAGTACCAGCATGAATATGATCTCCACCAGACATACGTAGTGCTTTAGCCAGTACACGGAAGTGCATACCATGATTTCTTTGTCTGTCAATAACTGCGTGCATTGCGCGGTGAATGTGAAGAAGTAGGCCGTTATCTCGGCAATAATGAGCCAACGAAGTATTTGCCGTAAAACCTCCAGTCAGATAGTCATGCATGACTATAGGAACTCCCAATTCTCTGGCGAATACTGCTCTTTTCATCATTTCTTCACATGTCCCTGCAGTCGCATTCAGGTAATGTCCCTTAATCTCACCCGTCTCAGCCTGAGCTTTATAAAGTGCTTCTGCACAAAAGCAGAAACGATCTCTCCAGCGCATAAATGGTTGGGAATTCACGTTTTCATCATCCTTGGTAAAATCAAGTCCACCACGGAGACATTCATAAACCGCTCTACCATAATTCTTGGCAGATAGACCCAATTTTGGTTTGATAGTACATCCCAACAAAGGACGACCATATTTGTTTAATTTATCTCTTTCTACTTGAATACCATGTGGTGGGCCTTGAAAAGTTTTTGAATAAGCAGGAGGAATTCGTAAATCTTCCAGACGTAGAGCCCGTAAAGCTTTGAATCCAAATACATTACCTACAATAGAAGTAAACAGGTTAGTCACAGAGCCTTCTTCAAAAAGATCTAAAGGGTAAGCTACATAGGCAATAAATTGAGTTTCCTCTCCAGGAACGGGTTCAATATCATAGCATCGCCCCTTGTAGCGATCAAGACTGGTAAGTCCATCGGTCCAAACAGTGGTCCACGTACCAGTGGAAGATTCAGCAGCTACTGCTGCCCCCGCTTCTTCGGGGGGCACTCCAGGTTGAGGAGTGACTCGGAATGCTGCCAAGATATCAGTATCTTTCGTCTGATATTCCGGAGTATAATAAGTTAATCTGTAATCTTTAACACCCGCTTTGAATCCGACACTTGCTTTAGTCTCTGTTTTTGGTGACATAAATAAGTCCCTCCCTATGATTTATTGGTTAATAGCTCTTACAAGAACGAGGTCTACTCGACCTGGGTGTCGAACGTAAAGAATCACTTTTGTATTCAAAAGAAAGTACAAAATACTCATTTTGTAGCCTCTATTGTCAAAAAGTCTTTTCTTTCAAGTGATATTGTATCATGTTATGTATGTATGATGCAACTCAATTTCATAGGTCGATTGACCTTCCGCAATTCCAATTTCTTTTATATTTAATAGTGAAATATAACATAGATTTATTTAGGCGAAGAAGAAAATGAAAAATCAAAAATTGCAATAGCAGGCGGCATGGGCATAGGTGGAAATGTGCCTAGTTATTGGCTCAGACAGTTAAAGACTTTTTAACATAAGAATATTATATTGAATTCATTCAATTTCAAATCTAATTCAAAGTGCCGACTATTCAACATTCTAAACGCGAGATAGCCAATAGCAAATAGAACAAAATCTTTCTTTATCTCAACAAAATTGCATCAGCAGCCTCTAGTCGTGTTCTAGCTCTTTTGAGATCCACATCAGCCTCGATTGCTTGTCTCTTGCCTTCAGCTCGCGCACGATCGGCTTTCGCTAATCTAAAATTTTCCTGAGCCTCTTGAAGATCAATATCAATACCTCTTTCTGCATTATTTACCAATAATGTGATTTCATTATTGTCTATCTTGGCAAAACCACCCATCAAAGCCATAGTGGACCACTGGGCATTGAGTCGTATTTTCATGACTCCTATATCCAAAGCTGTTATCATTGCAATATGGTTGGGTAATACACCCATTTGACCACTATTGGTAGCGAGTATTATTTCTTGAACTTCTGAATCCCAAACAACTCGATTGGGAGTGAGTACACGAAGATTTAGGTTCATTTTTTTTTTTTTTTTATTTTAAGTTCATAGCCTTTGCGGTAGCTTCATCAATGTTACCCACCAAATAAAAAGACTGTTCGGGTAGACCATCTAATTCTCCGGAAAGGATCATTTGAAAACCTCTAATTGTCTCTATTAGACTAACATATTTACCGGGGGAACCGGTGAATACCTCTGCTACAAAAAAGGGTTGTGACAAAAACCGTTCAATTTTTCTTGCTCTTGCTACAAGTAAACGATCATCTTCTGATAATTCATCTAATCCAAGAATAGCTATAATATCTTGAAGTTCCTTATAACGTTGCAAAGTTTGTTTAACTCCTTGCGCAGTTTCATAATGTTGTTCGCCTACGATCGAAGGTTGGAGCATAGTTGACGTGGAATCCAGCGGATCTACCGCTGGATAGATGCCTTTGGCAGCTAATCCTCTCGATAGTACAGTAGTAGCATCTAAATGTGCAAATGTTGTAGCAGGAGCGGGATCAGTCAAGTCATCTGCAGGTACATAAACTGCTTGAATGGAGGTTATAGATCCTTCTTTCGTAGAAGTTATTCTCTCTTGTAAAGAACCCATTTCCGTGCTAAGAGTGGGCTGATAACCCACTGCGGAAGGCATTCTGCCTAATAATGCGGATACCTCTGATCCTGCTTGGACAAAGCGGAAGATATTGTCAATAAATAGAAGTACATCTTGTTTATTGACATCTCGGAAATATTCAGCCATAGTTAAAGCAGTTAAACCTACTCTCATACGAGCTCCTGGTGGTTCATTCATCTGACCATAGACCAGAGCTACTTTGGATTCGGATATATTTTGTTCATTAATGACTCCCGATTCTTTCATTTCCTTGTAAAGATCATTTCCTTCACGGGTACGTTCTCCTACTCCACCAAACACAGAAACCCCTCCATGAGCCTTAGCAATGTTGTTGATTAATTCCATAATCAACACTGTTTTACCCACTCCAGCTCCCCCGAATAATCCAATTTTCCCCCCACGGCGATAAGGAGCTAAAAGATCCACTACTTTAATGCCTGTTTCAAAGATTGAAAATTTGGTATCCAACTGTGTAAAGGCGGGAGCAGATCTATGAATAGGAGATCTTGTGAGAGCATCTACAGGACCTAAGTTATCAACGGGTTCCCCAAGAACATTAAAAATTCTCCCGAGAGTAGTTTCACCAACTGGAACACTAAGTGGCCCTCCTGTATCAATTACTTTCATTCCTCTCATCAAACCGTCTGTAGCACTCATAGCGACAGCTCTAACTTTATTATTTCCTAATAATTGTTGTACCTCACAAGTCACACTTATTGGTTGACCAGTTGTATCGTTATCCTTAACTATCAAGGAATTGTAAATTCTAGGCATATTACCTGGAGGGAAAGATACATCTAGTACTGGGCCAATGATCTGAGCAATACGTCCTGCCTTCTTTTCTACAAGTGCGGAAACCCCAAAAATAAAAGGATTGGTTCTCATAAAAATAAATAGGATATTGATTCCAATTGCTAATACTAGCAAAAAACCTAAAAAAGCACAACTGCTCTGTAATGAGTTGATCAGTCAATAATAATTTAGAGTTATAACTTCAATTTACTTAGTAATCTCTTTCTTTGTAAAGTTCAACTTCGATAATGATCTAAAAATGGATTCATTATCATTATTTAAATGGAAAGAATTTATTTCTTTTTTTTTTTTTCAAAATGGAGTAAAACTTATTTGCTGCGATTTATTACTCAATCGCAGCAAATAAGTTTTACCTACTATTGGATTTGAACCAATGACTCTCGCCGTATGAAAGCGATACTCTAACCACTGAGTTAAGTAGGTTATTTATTATCCTAGATAGAGTCGTACCTAGATTTTAGGCATAATTAGACATATAAACAATATGCCCTTAACTAGGATTCGAATGATTAAATCAAATATCATCCGTCTTGACAGAAAGTGATCTATTTTATTAGTATATCTTCAAGACTAAACTGTGAAGGGCTATAGCTCAGCTAGGTAGAGCACCTCGTTTACACGTGCGCCAATGGTTTTCAGAAGAGTTTTTTGGTTCATTCGGTTCATAAAATAGATTTGAGTCTTACTCTATGAATTAGGAGAACAATAGCATGACAAAGATGAAGTTCGTTCTGATTCGAACTATAGATCTAGTTGATATGGTCAATCTCGGGGACATTCAATGTCAGACATAATGAGTACAATACGAGGATCTCAAAAAAGAATTCTTTTCGCTCTATGAACTTTGAGGTGTATGAAGTCTCATATTATTCTTTTTGGGTGAGAGAGACTCCATTTGGAGAATCTATGTCTAAGCATGACAGACCTACGTCAAGGGAACCTTTTGAAGCACTTTGGGATTGCTTCCGAAAAATTCTCGTTTGAAGCAAACGGAGCCATCTTATTATCTGTTCCGGAAAAGAATGGCAGACTAACTGATTTTTCCACCAGTTAATGAAAGAGCCCAATGCAATAAAAATGCATGTTGGGTTCTTGGAACAATTCAAATCATTTTGGTAATAAGAAATTTGATCTGTTCTACCGAGAAGGTCTACGGTTCGAGCCCGTATAGCCCTATACAATTAGAAAACTCTTATGTGCTTTCTCGCATCCAATTTTTTATGGTTCAATGTGGAACCGACGACTTACATAGAAAATCATTAAAGAAAAAGTAAAGAGGAAATACGAAAAGAAAAAAGAATTTGGGATTCTTTCTAAATCAAATTAGAATAAATAGTCTTTCGACTGCGACCCAGAGCAGACTCTTATTCCCCAATATCTCTGTTATAGAGAACAACAGATCGGACATCGTGTCGGAATGTGGGCACATACATAATTATTTTGTTTATGAAAGATTCCATATGTTCCACGGGTGGATCGGTACCTATCGATTATAATCGAACTCGGTTGTCTTTTTAATTTGCTAGCACACATTACATCGTTAGAAAAAACGACCCTGAAAGCTCCCTTATTTCAATAGAGAAAATTCCCTTACATCAACCCATATTCACACGTTACAACACGAATTAACGTGAAGTCTGCCAAACTGCACGGGTTCGAACCATTTCCTGTATTAGGATTATTAAATACAGAATATTCTTTTATTAATTTCCGTGTTAAGTCACAGACGAAACATTGATAATATCAAAAATGATAATGAATCATTTGGGAGGGGAGAGAAGCGATTAATAAATTGACAATACAGCAAATAGAAGAATTTGATTTATTATAAACAGGAATCATCTATTTATGTTTCTATTTTCTGAATATGATACTTTTTGGATATATTTATCCATATCCAGTCTTATTCCGATTCTGGCATTCTCAATTTCAAAAAGTTTGGCTCCAATAAGTAAAGGGCCGGAGAAAGCCACTAGTTATGAATCAGGTATAGAACCAATGGGAGATACCTGGATCCAATTTAGAATTCGCTATTATATGTTTGCTTTAGTTTTCGTTGTTTTTGATGTGGAAACAGTCTTTCTCTATCCGTGGGCTATGAGTTTTGATATTTTAGGTCTATTTACATTTATAGAAGCTTTTATTTTCGTGATTATCTTAATTGTTGGTTTAGTTTATGCATGGAGAAAAGGAGCATTGGAATGGTCTTAACCCCCAAATTTTGGAATGATAAAAGGCGAGTAGAAAATTCTCTAAATCTAAAGCCGGTGATAAATCCTATAGAATCATCTTTACTTGATCAAGCAACTCCAAATTCAGTGATTTCCACTACTCTAAACGATCTGTCCAATTGGGCGAGACTTTCTAGTCTATGGCCGCTCCTTTATGGTACTAGTTGTTGTTTTATCGAATTTGCTTCATTAATAGGTTCGCGATTCGATTTTGACCGTTACGGTTTGGTGCCAAGATCCAGTCCTAGGCAAGCCGACCTACTTATAACAGCCGGAACTGTGACCATGAAAATGGCTCCTTCTTTAGTGAGATTATATGAACAAATGCCGGAACCAAAATATGTAATTGCTATGGGAGCCTGTACTATTACAGGAGGAATGTTTAGTACAGATTCTTATAGTACCGTTCGCGGAGTAGATAAGTTAATTCCTGTGGATATCTATTTGCCAGGTTGTCCTCCTAAACCAGAAGCTATTATAGATGCTATAATAAAACTTCGTGAAAAAATAGCTCAAGAAATATCTGAAGATAGAAACGAGTTTCAACAAGGAAAGAGGTATTTCACTAGAAAGCATAAGTTTAATATTGGGTCCAGTATTCGTATTGAAACTAAGGAGGATAAGTTTTTTCATAAATCTTATGAATCTCGTGAATCGACTTTAGAGATAACTCCCAAAACATCTGAATCGATTTCAGAGATATCATACCCTTTGAAACATTTGAAAATACGAGAGTTTGCTGGCGAATGAATAATCGTTAGTAAAAAGTAACGAGCAGGAAATCAATTTTGTTTGAAAATTCCATGAGAAATGTCAAATCTTTATACAGATACTTTGACAATAAATAGTAATCAAATGCAAGGTCGATTATCTGCTTGGCTAGCCAAGCATAAGTTAGCTCATAGACCTTTGGGTTTTGATTACCAAGGCACAGAAACATTACAAATCAAATCTGAAGATTGGGTCTCTATAGCCGTTGCTTTATACGTTTATGGTTTTAATTATCTCCGTTCTCAGTGTGCTTATGATGTAGCACCAGGGGGTTCCTTAGCTAGTGTATATCATCTTACGATAATAAAGGATAATGCAGATGAACCCGAAGAGGAGTGTATAAAAGTACTTGTCCCAAGGGAAGATCCGAGAATCCCGTCTGTTCTATGTATTTGGAAAGGTGCTAATTTCCAGGAACGGGAATCTTATGATATGTTGGGAATATTTTATGAAAGTCATCCATGTCTAAAACGTATATTGATGCCAGAAAGTTGGATTGGGTGGCCTTTGCGCAAAGACTATATTGCACCTAATTTTTATGAAATACAAGATTCTCATTGAGTGCAAAAAAAGAAAAAAAAATACATTCTAGAATAAGATATTTAGAAGAAAATAAGATTCTGGCCGCAGGATTTGCATTCTCCTATATTTATTTAAGAATATAGGATGAACACGAACATCTCATGTACAAAAAGGAAAGCTCCTTTTTGATTCTATTAGTTTAACCATCAAATCTTTTTCGATTTGAGTTTGAGATATGATACAAAGTATCAAGATGCGTTTATAACAGAGAACGTATATACAAAAAAAAAGAAAATTCATTCATTTTAATTCCATTTATTAATATAGATGGAAAAATATAGCTTTGATATCAATTTTTCTAATCTCGTGCTTGTACCTCTACACTACATTTGTCTAAGTCTATCTAATCAAAAAAAAAAAAATGAGATATATATCTATTACTTATGGAGTACCTATATATAGTAAATTACTATCATTGTTCGATCTATGTCAATATGATTGATTACATATCAATAGATTTGATCCTTCTCTTACGAAACGAATCCTATATTAAAGAATAAATGGGTTTATTATGATATTTATAACTCTAGAACATATATCAGCTCATGTCTCTTTTTCTCTTACTTTTGTGATCACTCTTATTTATTGGGGAACCTTAGTTTATAAAAGTGAAGAACTAAGTAATTCAGGAGGAAAGGGCATGATAGTGACGTGTATTTGTATAACGGGAGTATTAGTTGCCCGTTCGCTCTATTCGGGACATTTACCGTTAAGTAATTTGTATGAGTCATTCATGTTCCTTTCATGGACTTCCTCCATGATTCATATAGTTATAGAACTACGGGGCCAGGATGCTTGGTGGTTAGGTGCAATCACCGCGCCAAGTGCTATGTTAACTCATGGTTTTGCTACTTTAGGTCTTCCGGATAAAATGCAGCAATCTGCAATGTTAGTACCCGCTTTACAATCTCATTGGTTAATGATGCATGTAAGTATGATATTACTCAGTTATGCAACTCTTTTATGTGGATCCCTATCATCCATAGCTTTGTTGGTCATTGCGTCCCAAATAAATCAAAAGATTTTTCTTAATGTGAATAATTCTTTTTTCTTCAATAAAAATTGGTATTCACACGATCAAGAAAAAAAGGAATTGAAACATACTTTTTACCTTTCATTTAGAAATTATCGTAAATGGGTCTTTATTAACCAATTAGACCAATTAAGTTATCGTTCCATTGGTCTAGGATTTTCTCTTTTAACTATAGGTATACTTTCCGGGGCAGTATGGGCCAACGAAGCATGGGGATCTTATTGGAGCTGGGATCCAAAAGAGACTTGGTCATTCATAACTTGGATTCTATTTGCAATTTATTTACATACTAGAATAAACAGGGGTTGGAAAGAAGAAAAATCGGCAATTGTTGCTTCTCTAGGATTTATTCTAGTTTGGACATGTTATTTAGGTGTTGATTTATTAGGAATAGGCTTACACAGCTATGGCTGGTTGCTTTAGTAACTTACTAAAGCAACCAGCCATAGCTGTGTACGTACAAGATCGTGTAGACGATTGTGTAGATCATGGAATAAATCTCCTACTTAGATAAAAGTAACTATTTAGGAGATAAAACTTCCTCCTGAGAAGATGAAAACCTTGAACTTGCATTAATTGCGTAAGCTATTCCCTCCCCAGAAGCTATTGTCTCCTGCTTTTTTCCCTTCGCAAAAGCTATTGCCTGCTGTACCCCCCGAGGCCATAAAACACGACCATGATGAAAATTTTCATAATTGTCATAACCCATTTTCATGATTGCTATAACCCATCAAATGGTTATCATGATTGGCATAAAAAAGCGATAGATTTTTTAAATCCAGTCCCATTCCTTCTACGCCTATTTCGTCGATAAGATAAACTGCTTTTGATTCCTCTGAATTCAGAAAAATATCTCTTTCTAAGAGACTTTCAATTAGTTCGGGATCTTGCCTTGTCCTTTCTATATAAGTATTCAAAATATACGTCCGCAATCGGCTAATAAACTCTGCATCGGAGCCGGATTCAACGTGGCGACGACGATCATAAGGAGACATATGAGGTTGATGAATCATCATGCGACCGTTTATGCTTAATACCCGTTTACCAAGCTCCCCCCCGTGTAGAAGGAAAGCTCCCATTGAAGCATTTAACCCGTAGCCTGATGTAAATACATCCCCTGTTACGAATTGCATAACATCATAAACAGCTACTCCCTGTAGCATTCCTCCACCTCGACAGGAAATAAAAAACATGAAATCTTTTGTTTGATCTTCTTGATTTAAATAAATCATGCTTTTCATTATTTGGTCAGCAGGTTGTTTTTCTAGCGCTCTACCTAAAAAAAGATATCTTCCAAAAAAGAGTCTGTAATATAATTCCACCCAAATTTCATCTTCTTCTGGTTTTTCTTTTTTTTTTTTTTTTTTTTTTTCTTCTTCTGGGTTCGGGTTTTCTTCTTCTGGGTTCGGGTATTCTTCTTGTTCTTGTTCTTGTTCTTCTTCTTGTTCTTCTTCTTGTTCTTGTTCTTCTTCTTGTTCTTGTTCTTCTTCTTGTTCTTGTTCTTCTTCTTGTTCTTGTTCTTCTTCTTGTTCTTGTTGTTGTTCTTCTTTTTGTTTTTGTTTTTTCTTATCCGCTAGATTATCCGCGAGATATGGAACTTTAGGGATGCTTGTTAAATTCAAGCTCATTACATATGACATAATTTTTTCCTTCCTATATATAATCATCTTCCCCCTCCTATATATAGAATCATATTCTTTCTAGTATTTTATTTGTTAAATTTGATACTATAGGTAAGAATATTATCCCTTCTATATATATAGAATCATATTCTTTCTACCATTTTAGTTGTTAAATTTGATACTATAGATCAGGATCTTATCCTTCCTATATAGATCATCTTTTTGCTTATATAGTTTTATCTTTTTTTTCATTAAATGATATATCTTATATATTATATATCATTTTTTTATACCACTTTGATAAATGGCTCGCACTGCTATTTCGCTTCCCAGACGAGTGCCACTTACCATAACTTCATATTTGTTCAATTATTCTTTGATTTCATTTGTTAAATTCCTCATTTTTAAAGAAGAATGAATCTTAAAGACTCTTGTCGTTTAAAGAAAGAGAAAAAAATGCTAGAATATTGATTGTAACAAAAGAATATTTTTGAATTTGAAAGATAGTCCACATATTATATTAATAATCGTAACGTGTAGACTATATGATTTCCTCAATTTTATAAATAGACATTATAATAAAAGAAATAATGGCTAGTCCTACTACTATTATAGGTACGTATAAAAGTACGTTAGATCTATAGATCCTCTTATGGTTAAGAATCACCTAAACCATTCACTTAATTGAAAATAGAATTCAAAGTGCCGACTATTCAACAACTTATTAGAACCGCGAGACAGCCAATAGCAAATAGAACAAAATCTCCTGCTCTTCGAGGATGCCCTCAGCGTAAAGGAGTATGTGCGAGGGTGTATGTGCGACTCGTTTGGATCAGAAGCTGAAACGGACCAGGAAATTGCTCTAACAAAAGTTTTCTTCTGTTAAAAAGTACAGATCTATCAGTTCCCTTGTACCGGGGAAAATGAAATTTATGGTTTAAATTGATGCAAATCCAATCACCTAAAGTGGGATGAAAAGCACTTCCTCATTGGTAGCGAATGGTCATCAATCCATTGAGCGAGGAAAAAATGCAAATTGAAAAAACATAAAGATTATGTTTTATATTGCTGCGAGAACGGACAAAAGGTCAGCTACCTTGCGAACTCTTACAAATACATGTCGTTACTGTATCTATAAATCTTGAGAGTTTTTATAATTCGGGGGGAAGAGTAGAGCTAGAGATGGTAAATTATACAAGTTACCAAATACTCATCTGATATCTTAGGGCTCCGGCGTATAGAGAGGACCTTACCGTTAGAGAAATAACCATAGAAACGAAGAAATCCATAATAAAAGAAAAAGAAAAAAAGATATTATATATGCATATTTTTTTGCATTACTTAAATGCAAGGTCCAATCCCCTGCCTACTTGGAAGGTGCCTAACTGAAAGAATTATGGTTGGGAAGGTTAGAGTAGCAAAAGCCATTGGAATCTATATTTTATACATTAGAAAAATCAGTTTTATTCTAATCTAAAAAAAAGTGATTGATCTAAAAATAGATTAGTCATTTATGAAGAATCAACTTCAATGACCAGAGTTAAACGTGGGCATATCGCAAAAAAACGTCGAAAAAAGATTCTTGCATTTGTATCAGGCTCTCGGGGAGCCCATTCAAAACTTTTTAGGGCTGCTAACCAACAGAAAATGAGAGCTTTAGTTTCCGCTCACCGAGATAGAATTAAGCGGAAAAGAGATTTTCGTCGTTTGTGGATTACTCGGATTAATGCAGCATCCCGTGCTAATGGATTCTCCTATAATAAATTCATACAATTTTTATACAAAAAGCAGTTGCTTACAAATCGTAGAACACTTGCACAAATAGCTGTATTAAATAATAATTGCTTCTCTATGATGTTCAAAAATATTCTTGTGTTATGAAATAGTAAAACCGAATCTCCCGGGGAAATTCTCCGGGGAACTAAAGACAATACGAAAATTAGGGATAATGAAATTATCCATTTTTTTGATAGAAATAGAACAAAATCTGCGCTATCTTTGTTAGATATCCCAGCTCCCATTAAATGGAGGAGTCTTAGGCTCTAATTACTTTTGAATTTAAAGAAAGAAAGGGTATCAAAGATAGAATACGAGCTTGTTTAATAGCCCTAGCTATTAAGCATTGTTTTTTCAATGTTAATCGATTCCTTCGACGAGATAGTATTTTTCCCTGCTCGCTAATAAATCGACTAATTAAGCTAATATTTTTATAATCCATTTGCTCTCCAGGCTGAATTGGCGATAAACGTTTTCGAAAAGACTGCTGATTTGCAGAAAATCGTTTAGATGCATTCCGAAAAGATGATTTAGATCTATTTCTAAACTTAGATCTATTTCTAAACTTAGATCTATTTCTAAACTTAGATCTATTTTTAAAATATGGCTTATATGTATTCCGAAAAGATGGCTTCATTTTATTCATAGTTTGTTTTATGAACCTTTCAAATACTATTTATTTTATTTCAAAATATTTCGAAAAGAAATATTGACAGTGACATATTTTGTTAATATACAAAGATAAAGAAATAAATATCTTTGATATATTTTGATTTCCGGGTACAAATGTGAAATTCAATCTATTTTTTGATTTCTCCATGAATGGTATGCTTGTAACAATAAGGACAAAATTTCTTTAATTCCAATCGATGAGGAGTATTGCGGCGATTTTTTCGAGTCGTATATCTTGAAATACCCGTTGATTTTTTTTCAACACTATCTTGGGTACAACTAGTACATTCTAAAGTAATTGTTACTCTTACATTTCCACTCTTAGCCATATAACTTACTTTGGGTATTGTATCTACTTCTTTTCTTTTTAATTTTGAAAAAAAAAAAAGAGAAGAAAGAGAAAGGGATAGAAGTTGTCTAAAAATAATTAAAGATTTTATTACGAGAATTAATTAAGTAATAAAATCTTTAATTAAGATTTTAAAGTAGTTTATGAAGAACTTTTGGATCTAGATTTTTACTTTTAGGTTATCCTAACTTCACCCTCCCCTTGAAATCTAAAGAGATTGAATCTAATTTATTTTCTTTATCCAAGAAGAAAAGGAAATGAATCTAACATCATTTTTTTCTTTCGGGTTCGCAGGAGAGGAAAATGAAAGTCAAAAAAAGGGAAAAGTCAGGGCATCTGGGAAAAAACGATTTATCTCAATTAATAAACCGGCTAAAAATCCCAAACATAAAGTAGCTAACACAGGCGCTGTGGAAAGATATGTTTTTATATCTTGCATTGTTCGTAAGTTCTCCTTCTCAAGAATGATAGATATATCATCTGGTCAACTACACCCGTAGTTTACGAGTAACTGCAAATATTTGCACAGATTTTTTTTTGAACAGAACATGTGATAGTAATCAAGTACTGTCAATAAATAGACATCTTATAGATGATATCTTCCGTGTATACAGTCTATTCACGTGGGAACCAAGGCAGATAAATGTGGAAAACAAAAGAAATTTTATTTAATATAAAATATTGAATAAAAATACTCACGATTAGATTAAAAGGGATGTAGCGCAGCTTGGTAGCGCGTTTGTTTTGGGTACAAAATGTCGCAGGTTCAAATCCTGTCATCCCTACCTTTTCTCCTATAAAAGAAAAGAAATAGATAAAAAGTCGAGTGATAGTTATTCGATGAAACATCCCTAATCAAATAAGTGATTGGGGTATACCACATGCAGACCCTTCTTTTTCTTTCAAAAAAAAAGAAAAAGCGCTCTTAGTTCAGTTTGGTAGAACGCAGGTCTCCAAAACCTGATGTCGTAGGTTCAAATCCTACAGAGCGTGATCCTGCTTTTTTTTTATTTTTCTGATCGATCTTCTTTTCACTTAGACTGAAAAAGCTAATAAGATCTGATCCCTCAGAATCAGTAGGAGGCCCGTTTAGAATATGGTTCTAAATCAAATATCCAATTTATCGCCGCGTCGGTACTGTAAATATGCAGTTACAAATAAT
The DNA here is from genome assembly GCA_027943335.1 of Chamaecyparis obtusa. Taxonomy (NCBI): domain Eukaryota; kingdom Viridiplantae; phylum Streptophyta; class Pinopsida; order Cupressales; family Cupressaceae; genus Chamaecyparis; species Chamaecyparis obtusa. The sequence goes on from BSBK01010109.1 coordinate 32,679, forward strand.
CCAGCCAAAGTTATAGGAATTAGACCTAACACAATTCCGGATAACAAAACTTCAATCATATTTTTTTTAATTCAAAAAGAATGGGTAAGGATTAATAGCTAATCTACATAGTACCTCAAATTGACTCGGAATCTCAATTCCTATTGAGGTTTTTTTTATTTCAAATAAGTTGTATACTGCTTAACCCGATGAATAAGACTGAGGTGAAAATAAGCAAAATTAATAAAAAACCAAAATAACTAATTATAGTAAGCATGGAAGAAATCAATGAAAAAAACAATGATTGATACGTATTTTTGTCAGGCAATTACCTCAATTTATGAAAAAAAGAGTTGAAATAAATAGATACAAAGTTAGCATTGAATATCTGATAATAATGTTATCCTCAAACATAGAGGGACTATACAATAAAAAGATATTCTGTTATCAAAAAGTAAAAATGAAATTACCCACCTATAAATAAAATAAATACCAATTGTGTAGTAATTTCACTAATGATCCTACTCCCTTTCTATATTAAGCAAAATTATATTGCTATGTTAGAAGCAGGCTAGCTATACTTAGTATACTTCAAATATACCCTTGGTATCATATTGACAATCAAGCAAGGATTGTAGAAGATATCAGTAGTTTTCCATTTCCTGATCTCTTTCTTTCATGGGATCAATTTACCCTTGATTTTAGAATAATATAGGGAGCTTAGCATGTCTGGGAATACGGGAGAACGCGCTTTTGCTGACATTATTACTAGTATTCGATACTGGGTTATCCATAGCATTACTATACCTTCTCTATTCATTGCAGGTTGGTTATTTGTCAGTACGGGTTTAGCTTATGATGTATTCGGGAGCCCTCGGCCAAATGAGTATTTCACAGAAAGCCGACAAGAGGTTCCATTAGTAACTGGTCGTTTCGATTCATTAGAGCAACTCGATGAATTTACTAGATCTAGATCTTTTTAGGAGGTATTAATGACTATAGATAGAACCTATCCAATTTTTACAGTTAGATGGTTGGCCGTTCACGGGCTAGCTGTACCTACGGTTTTTTTCTTGGGATCAATATCAGCAATGCAGTTCATACAGCGATAAACTTTATTATAAACTAAACCACGGAGCTATTTATGACACAATCAAACCCAAATGAACAAAATGTTGAATTGAATCGTACTAGCCTCTATTGGGGGTTGTTACTTATTTTTGTACTTGCTGTTCTATTCTCTAATTACTTTTTCAATTAGGAACAGTAAGAATATTTTTTCTTACCCAATTGAATTTGGTGAGATCTAATATTTCTATGTATTATTATTTATGTCTCATGACTACTTAAGAAAATGTGAAAGGAAGTAATAGAAATGGCCGATACCACCGGAAGGATCCCTCTTTGGTTGATAGGTACTTTAACTGGTATTCTCGTTATTGGTTTAATAGGTATTTTTTTTTACGGTTCTTATTCCGGATTAGGATCTTCCTTATAGCAAAAAAAATGTCTTCTACAATAAGAGATAGACAAGTGAAAACTAAAAAATAAAGATAAGATCTTACCCTTCTTTGAACACAAAGAAGGGTAAGATTTTATCTTTACTTGTTATTTTTTGTAAATTGTAGATTAATAATAGGATTATTCTTTTTTTTTTTTTCAAAAATTTGAAAGAGAGAATTGGATCCAATTAGAATGTGCTTTTTTATTACAAAAAAAAAAATCAATTAATGGTTTTTTTACGCATCTGCATTTCTGCAATCTTTGTTCATATATATATATATATATATATATATTTAATAGGATTAAATCCAAATAATAGTTATTATAAATAGAATAATATTCTTAAAGTTTTGAACTATAAAAAGAACGAGCCGTTTGATTCAAACGTTTGTTTTGTGATACAGACCCTGTTTGCTCGATGGGCATACCTTTGCTGCTCCATTTATCATTTCAGTCCAAAAAGGAGAAATGGAATTAGAAAACGAATGAACGCCTGTGGCGAGATAATGATAAAAAGTAAAAAAATATATATATATATATATATATATATATATATATATATATATTTACTTTTTCAAGGAGTAAGATAAGTTATAAAATAAGCGAAAATAAAATAGTAAGCCAAGATTACTGAATTCTCTCCTTCCTTCTATTTGTTTATTTGTGATAAATGAAGGTGATAAAAGATAACATGTATATAATATTGAATATCGCGCATAACTAGGGAACTCACTGTTTAACAATTTTGTTCCAGAATCACTCATTATTCAATATGCAAATATTATTTATATCTCCTGATCCTTCACAATCAATATATTCGAACAGAGGGAAGGGGCAAATGAAGGATTCCGAAAAAGTATGACTTTATTGTTGCAATTTTTATTTATTATACATAATTGCATTAACATAAGATGGAGATTCAAATCTTTTATGCGCCTAAAAATTCATTTCGACCAATTGAACTTTCTCAAATTGTTTCTTTTTAAGAACCAGAAATATCTGTGCTAAAACGACAGATGCTAAGAATAATAAAAGACCTTGAACACGTAAAGGATCTTGAAGTACTATTTCTGCATTTTCCTGACCAAATCCACCTACATTAGGGTTATTCGTTAACGACTGATCCGCCTTGATGAATTCGCCTTCTGACACAAGAAGTTCCGGTCCCGGGGGCACAAAGTCTACCACTTGTCGACCGTCTGATGAATTATCAATAGTTATTTGATATCCACCCTTTTCTTTACGTACAATTTTACTTATTTTGCCCGTTGCTGAAGCGTTGTACACTGTATTGTTGCTTTTGCTCCCATCGGGATAAATTTGTCCTCTTCCTCTATTACCACCTACATATATGGGATATTTCAGGAAGTGAGCTGCTTTATTAGTAGCGGGATTTGGTGAAAGGATGGGAAACACAATTTCACCATATTTTTGACCAGGAACAGGACCTATTATTAGAATATTTTTTTGATTGGGACGATAGTTCTGAAAATAAAGATCACCTATTTTCTCCTTAATCTCAGGATAAATACGATCCGGAGGAGCTAATTCGAAACCTTCGGGTAAAATAAGAACAGCTCCTACATTTAAAGTTCCTTTCTTACCATTAGCAAGAACTTGTTTTATTTGCTTATCATAGGGTATTTTAACAACTGCTTCAAAAACGGTATCAGGAAGCACGGACTGTGGAACTTCAATCTCCACAGGTTTTTTAGCCAAATGACAATTGGCACATACAATACGCCCAGTTGCTTCTCGAGGATTTTCATAACCTTGCTGTGCAAAAATGGGATATGCATTTGCAATAGATGTGCGAGTCATTATATCTATCAATATTAAGGCGGAAATTGATTGAGCTATCAACTTTTTCATCCAGTCATCATAAGTTTTTCTATTTTGCATGGTTCAATTTTTTGTTACAATTCTTTTATTTCAAATAAAGGGTAGTAGGTAACTATGATAGTTACCTGCTTGCAATTCTGCTACTATATTAAACCTAAAGCTAAAAAATAAGAAGTATTGCCCGGGGGAAAAACCATTTGTTATTCACTGATCGAGTGATAAACTACTACAAGTGAAGGAGATGTACGATTCAAACGACGGAAAACCCAATATTTTAAAATTGTGTCTAAGATGACTGGAAAAGTTGAAACAAGACCAGATATTATTCGTTCGTTATGGGCAAATCCATAATTTTCAAAGATCCAATGGATTATCAGTTCCCAACCATGGGGCGAATGAAACCCAACACATAGATCGGTTACTAAAAGAATAGTAAAAGCTTTCATTGTATCGCTTAGGCTGTAGAAGACTTCTTGGATCCAAGAATTGAGAATGCCAAGTTTCTTCTTACCTAGAATGAGACAAACACTTAGAAGAACCAAACCTATTAGATTTGCTAATAAATGTGAAATGATTTGGATACAATCTTGATTATATATCAAGACTAATTGGATCATTTTTTTCTGCATCTCTACACGAATATCTTGCGAATGCGTTTCCGAAGAATCTTCCATCATTATTTCTAACAGGAATAGTTCCTCTATTTTTTCAAATTTTCTTATAGTGTCTTCTTGTTGTAAATAATCAAAAATTTTGTTCGATTGACCATTATTCCACCAATTTGTAACCCAAGATTCTAAACCGTTCTGTAATGAAATTGAAATTCCCCAAGGCAATACTATTAAACATGTAAGATATTGTAGAGAAGCTAATGCTTTATATTTGGCAACTTCCAATTCGTGAATCGTTAACGAGCTCGATTGGCCCGTCAGCTCTGCCCAAAATCTGAATAAAGTGCGAATTATAGAACGAGGTATGAGATCCATAGAATGATCTTTTGCGTAATTCTTCGACCTCGAGAGAAAATATCTTTCGGATGAGGAATAGTTATGTTCTGAGTGAGAAGTAGAGTAAAAAAGAAAGGATCAATCCTTGAAAATCGCTTAGATCTGGACTAATTTTGAACTCTTGATCCGAAGAATCGCTTCAATTGACAAATAAAATAAATGAAAATTTCAGTCTAATAATACCAATTTTGTTTTCTTTGTATAGAAAATGATTTTTTCGAATATGTCAAAAAAGTGTCAAAAACTATAGTCATTTACTTCATTGTATTCTTTTTATATATTATATCCGTGTTTATTAGAACCTTTTGCCCCCTTTCTAATAGATAAAGAATAATAAAAGTGACTATATGGTCTTCCCCCCCTCCCCCAGACAAATGTTATGTCAAAACTTTTTCTGGTATCTACTGATACGAGATCTATGAATTTATTTATTCTAAAATCCTTCAATGGATACGCGCAAAAAACGGGCTAATTCAGCAGCTTTTTGTTCCATTTCACGCAGGGTCAAATTTTCTTCAGTACGAGTTAAGGGGATGTCTTGTTGGCCCTTTATTTCCATATAAATAACACGACGAGGAAATATACCTTCTTGAACTTCCATTTTGATCGCCTGAATATCCTTCATAAGAAATTGGAGGAAAATACGACGATTTCTTCCGGGAAATCCCCAGCGAAAAAGGCATACAACTCCTTCTTTTTCATCAAACTTATTATAACCACTACCCACATTGCACAAAATAGTGCACCACAAATAAGAGCTAATGAACAGACCTGCAATCCCATAAAAACACATCACAATTCCTTGTGGAACAAAAAGTATTTGCTGAGATGACAATAAGGGTATCAGGTTCCTACCAAGGTAACTGGAAATTCCGACCACAAAAAATCCTAGTGAACCCAAAAAGAGGAGACAAGCAAAAAAAAAATTGCTTATTTTTCGAGACCCTTTTATGGGTTCTATCCAGAGCCATTTGGATCGACGATTCATAACAAATTACGTCCTATTTAATTTGAGAGATTTAACAAATTTTGACTCCCACCCAGAAGTCATTCTCATAAATTGACTGTATTAGTAAACTAGCCATATACATATAAGCATTTAACAAAACGATTTTATGATTCTTCTTTTTCCGTGCTATTTTTTTGTCTGTTCTTTTTTTAGCATGGAAATTTTTTTGCCCTTAACTTATTGACTATCAAAATAATACTTGATTGTATCAGTCAAATCAAAATTATTAATCTCTCCATTCAAATGTATATATATATATATATAAGCATATTTTGAAGTAGAAGTAAGAAATTCACACACGGGTCTAATATGTCTCATACATATGATACCATATACATTTCTATTTTTGTTATTTATCATATTATAAATAGATCTAAATAAAGATAAATATCTATTTAGATCTATTGAAAGAAGGTTTTATATTATATTAGAAAAATATATATATATGAATATGATATATTCATCAGATTCATAAAATTTCGTCATTTTGAATATAAAAATAAAGAAAAAGCATTGTAACTGCTGGAAAAAACAAGCCCACCAAAGGCACTAAGAGAGAGGGGAAGTTGTTGATTATCATATCAAAAGTATATTAAGTATTTTTTTTCTATTACAAAAATAGATTATAAGATCAAATGAGTGATAGGACCAAATAAGCGGACGTGCCTTTCTTCGTAAAATACCTACGTAATAAATTACTTTACTTTGTTTGATACAAAACAAATGGGACCAATTACCACATTGTATATTGGTAGATATAAATGATAAAATAGATCCGCTTCTCAATTCTATCTTTTGAAACTGTTCTATTAATAGATAGATGTTCACCTTTGAGACAAAGGTTTAATTCCATAGCATAATCTGTCTCTAATGCGAGAAAGTTACATAGTATCTACTTTTTCTGATAAAGGGGTATTTTCATGGGTTTGCCTTGGTATCGTGTTCATACCGTCGTGTTGAATGATCCTGGCCGATTAATCGCTGTGCATATAATGCATACAGCTTTAGTTTCTGGATGGGCCGGTTCGATGGCTCTTTACGAATTAGCAGTTTTCGATCCATCCGATCCTATTCTTGATCCAATGTGGAGACAAGGTATGTTCGTTATACCTTTTATGACTCGTTTAGGAATAAAGGATTCATGGGGTGGATGGAGTATAACTGGAGAAACTATATCTAATCCAGGTATTTGGAGTTATGAAGGTGTGGCCGGGGCACATATTGTGTTTTCTGGCTTGTGCTTTTTAGCAGCTATCTGGCATTGGGTATATTGGGATCTAGACGTATTTTGTGATTCCCGTACGGGAAAACCTTCTTTAGATTTGCCTAAGATTTTTGGAATTCATTTATTCCTCTCAGGAGCAGCTTGTTTCGGATTCGGAGCATTTCATGTAACGGGTTTATATGGCCCTGGAATATGGGTGTCTGATCCTTATGGACTAACTGGGAAAATACAACCCGTAAATCCGGCATGGGGAGCTGAAGGTTTTGATCCTTTTGTTCCGGGAGGAATAGCTTCTCATCATATTGCAGCAGGTATATTGGGTATATTAGCAGGTCTATTCCATCTCAGTGTTCGTCCTCCCCAACGTTTATACAAAGGATTACGTATGGGGAATATTGAAACTGTCCTCTCCAGTAGTATTGCTGCTGTGTTTTTTGCAGCTTTCATTGTAGCCGGAACAATGTGGTATGGTTCCGCAACCACTCCGATCGAATTATTTGGTCCTACTCGTTACCAGTGGGATCAGGGATACTTCCAACAAGAAATAGATCGACGGGTTCGTGCCGGTCTGGCTGAAAATCTAAGTCTATCAGAAGCTTGGTCAAAAATTCCTGAAAAACTTGCTTTTTATGATTACATTGGGAATAATCCAGCTAAAGGGGGGTTATTCAGGGCGGGTGCAATGGACAATGGAGATGGAATTGCTGTTGGTTGGTTAGGACACCCAATTTTCAAAGATAAAAAGGGACATGAACTTTTTGTACGTCGTATGCCTACCTTTTTCGAAACATTTCCAGTCGTTCTAGTAGATGAAGAAGGAATTGTGAAAGCCGATGTCCCTTTTAGGAGAGCAGAATCAAAATATAGTGTTGAACAAGTAGGTGTAACTGTTGAGTTCTATGGTGGTGAACTTGATGGAGTTAGTTTTGGTGATCCTGCTATAGTCAAAAAATATGCTAGACGTGCACAATTAGGTGAAATTTTTGAATTAGATCGTGCTACTTTGAAATCGGATGGTGTTTTTCGGAGTAGCCCAAGGGGTTGGTTTACTTTTGGGCATGCTACATTTGCCCTTCTTTTCTTTTTTGGGCATATTTGGCATGGTGCTAGAACTCTATTCAGAGATGTTTTTGCCGGTATTGATCCGGATTTGGATGCTCAAGTAGAATTTGGGGCATTCCAAAAACTGGGAGATCCAACTACTAAAAGACAAGTGGTATAATATAATATTGCTCCGCTTGTTAATGCAATATTGAGAATTTGCATCTCAAGAATTCAAATCTTTTGCTTTTGATTCCACATTTTTTATAAAAAATGTTGTAATTAGTACGAAAGCTATCTCTATTAATTATAAACTACGATCGAATCTATGGAAGCATTGGTTTATACATTCCTTTTGGTATCGACCTTAGGGATCATTTTTTTCGCTATTTTCTTCCGAGAACCCCCCAAAGTTCCCAATAAAGGGGGAAAATAATTTTCTATTTTTGTAATCCTCTTTCTATAATAAAAAAGATCTTCCCGATCGGGAAGGTCTTTTTTTCAACTAGTCCTCGTGCTCTTCAAAAGGATCTCGAAGTTGTTCAGAAGGTTGCCCAAAGGCGGTGTATAGGGCATAACCGGTAAAGCTAACAAGTAAACAAGATATGGAGATAGCGACTAAGGTTGCAGTTTCCATTGGTAGGTAATCCTATGTATGTATATATACATAATAGTATACAAAGTTAATTATATCTCAACCAATACTATTTTTTTATGGCTACACAGACCATTGATGATACTTCCAGAACCGGACCATTACAAACTACTGTAGGAAATTATTTAAAACCACTTAATACAGAATCTGGTAAAGTTGCTCCCGGATGGGGAACTACTCCTTTTATGGGCATTGCAATGGCTCTATTTGCAGTATTCTTATCTATTATTTTGGAGATTTATAATTCTTCCATTTTATTAGACGGAATTCCAGTTAGTTGGGTCTAGAAAAACTACCCGGATCCCGAGTTCACCCTCCCCCCCCAAAAAAAAAAACTAAGAATTTTCTTTTGAATCGCTTTCATTTTTAGGTTATGACGTTCTGGTAGTTTGATCGTGTAATTTCTTGGAATTTAAGGATTTTTGGAATTATGGGTGTGCGACTTGTTAAAATTGATCTCTATTCTAGTACAGAAAACGGGTCTGTTGTCTTTAGAAAATAAAGACGGTTCTCCTACCTCGTTAGATATTGCTCTAATAGTAAATATCCGGAGCACGAGGTATCTAATTCAATCAAATCTGAACTATGGTTTATGCCTGTTTTTAAGACCTCGTGACCAAGCTTCTCAATAATTTGAAAAAACTATGATAATCAATTGAGAGATCTGTCTTCCTCTTTATACTGATGCTGACCAAAGAATGAGATAGTATTCCATTTTTATTAGTTAGTATAGTGAGTAACAATGAAATGGAAAGGTTCTAACCCATAAAACCTTTCGAGTATTCAAAAAAAAAATCATCGGGGTGAAATGAAAATCTGGGGTTTAGATTTATTCATCTATTGAGTTGAGATCTCGACAAGATAATTCCTATGGATCGTCCATACTAGTTGTTCTCTAAGTGATTTATATCACGAATAGGATAAAAGATCGTTCAAAAGGCCTATAGCAATTTTTTTGCATAAGAATGAGCCAACTTGAAATTTGAGCATTATCACTATGAAATTTTTTTCCTTCTTATTGTAGGAAATCATGGATTATTCTGAATCCTCTTCCTTCATACAAAGAAATGAAATATCTATCAAATATTTTTTTTTGACAAACCATCTACTTTGTTCAAAAAAGTATTTGAGTGTTCTTGTTTAAGCCGTATGAAAATAAATTTTCATATACGGTTTTCAGAGGGGGTTTTGAGTTTACCTATCTCAATAAAGTATACGATTGGTTCGAAGAGCGTCTCGAGATTCAGGCGATTGCGGATGATATCACTAGTAAATATGTTCCTCCTCATGTGAATATATTTTATTGCCTGGGGGGAATCACACTGACTTCTTTTTTGGTACAAGTAGCTACCGGTTTTGCTATGACTTTTTACTATCGTCCCACCGTTCTAGAAGCTTTTGCCTCTATTCAATACATAATGACTGAAGTGAACTTCGGCTGGCTAATCCGATCGGTCCATCGATGGTCGGCAAGTATGATGGTTTTAATGATGATTTTACATGTATTTCGCGTTTATTTAACAGGTGGATTCAAAAAACCTCGCGAATTAACTTGGGTTACGGGTGTAATTCTAGCCGTATTAACCGTATCTTTCGGTGTAACCGGTTATTCTTTGCCCTGGGATCAAATTGGTTATTGGGCAGTCAAAATTGTGACCGGTGTGCCTGAGGCCATTCCGTTAATAGGAACTCCTTTGGTAGAGTTATTACGCGGAAGTGCTAGTGTGGGTCAATCTACTTTAACCCGTTTTTATAGTTTACACACTTTCATATTACCCCTTCTTACTGCTGTATTTATGTTAATGCATTTTCTAATGATCCGCAAACAAGGTATTTCAGGTCCTTTATAAAAAATATACATTTTGAATCAGTATTCAAAACCTATTATTTTTCGATATATCATTGCCGCGAAAAACATGTTTCTCGGATTTCTCCTTTCAATTATTAAGTATATTTAATACAAAAAATTGAGGTAGATACTCATCTCAAATGGAGAAAATGGATTATGGGAGTGTGTGACTTGAACTATTAGTTAGGCCGTGCAGATCAATTTTAGGATCTGCCATATAAAGATTCAGATCGAAATATGTCTCTGTCCCAATTTTCTTTCCAAAAATAAGAGGTTTAGAACCTGGGTAAAAGGCGAACACTTTGTTGTGTTATAAGAGAGTTATTTCTATGATCGAATCCGAATTAGGCTCCGTGAAATCCAGGTAATAGTAATAACATTTAATAAGTCAAATTTATTACTTCAATTTATCCTTTCCTTTTCATAGTATGAAAATGCATGCATTTCCCTTGCGTTTCAATACGATAAATTATCGGAGTAAAGGAAGGGGTCTAAAGAAGGAAAAAGGCCAGATCAGTAACAAGTCAATACCTTGTATGCAAAATACATTGTGAGGATCTAGATAAACACAGATTACAAGGAATAAGATGATCCAAAAGGCATATTGATCATGATCAAATTTGTGAGCTTACTTGGGTACTGAGCATACGAAAAAAGAAAATTATGAATTTTCTATAGATCTTCTTAGTTATACTGATTCTAACAATACGTCGTTCATCATTTTTATTTCAACTATTGCTCGAGCCGGATGATCAAAATTGACATGTCCGGTTCTTTCGGGGGATAGATTCATCAAAATCTACTTATCCCAATAACAAAGAAACCTGACTTGAATGATCCTGTATTAAGGGCTAAATTAGCTAAAGGCATGGGACATAATTATTATGGCGAGCCCGCTTGGCCCAATGATCTCTTATATATTTTTCCAGTAGTTATTTTTGGTACTATTGCATGTACCGTAGGTTTAGCAGTTCTAGAACCATCAATGATTGGTGAACCGGCAAATCCATTTGCAACTCCTTTGGAAATATTACCTGAATGGTATTTTTTCCCCGTATTTCAAATACTTCGTACAGTACCTAATAAATTATTAGGTGTCCTTTTAATGGCTTCAGTACCTGCAGGACTATTGACAATCCCTTTCTTGGAGAATGTGAATCAATTTCAAAATCCATTTCGTCGTCCAGTAGCTACAACAGTATTCTTAATCGGTACCGCAGTAGCTCTTTGGTTAGGTATTGGAGCAACGTTACCTATCGATGAATCTTTAACTTTAGGTCTTTTCCAATTTGATATAAATTAGAATATCTTAATATAGGAGAGGAGGGAAATCTTTTGTTTATATATCTAGGGAGTACTTAAGATAAATGGTCTCTCCCTAGATATATGAATGGGGGAGACAAAATAGAACTATTATAAATCTAAACCGGATTCCGAATCAATTCCAATATTTCGCATCAATTCCAATATTTCTTTGACAGATTGTTCCCCAAGATGTTTTATTTTCATTAAATCTTCTCCACTGTAATTCAAAAGGTCTGATACTGTATTTATATTTGCCTTTTTGAGACAATTATATATCCTAGTAGAGAAGTTTAATTGGTCAATATACATTTGATTGAAAACTATTCTCTTCGTATCAGTCGATGTATGCGAAATAGCTAAGGAAGGAATAATATTGTCGCTTAGACTGTTTGTTCCATCGCTGTTCTCTTCCTTTGCATTTAGAAAGGGAAGGAAAAAGTCAATTAAATTACGAGAAGCTTCATAAAGTGCTTCTTTAGGAGTTAATCCTCCATTCGTCCATATTTCAAGAAATAGAATTTCTTGTATCTCATTTCCGCTCCAATAGGAGTGAATACTGTAATTGACATTTTGAACAGGGACAAAGACAGCATCTATAGGAAAGATAAAGGCAGCATCTATAGGAAAAATTTCATCCTTATAATTGGAATTATTTGGATTTTGAATAATATATCCGTGGCCTTTTTCAATTTGTAATGATATATCTAAGGTAATTGATTTATTTATGTTAGCTATATGTTGTGTAGTATCAATTATTCTCACAGAAGGTGATAGTATGATATCTTCAGCGGTTACTTTTTTTGGTCCGACAACATGGATAGATCCTTCTCGAATTCCGTACGCATCACTTCGAAGTACAATTTCTTTTAGATTCATCAAAATTTCATGTATTGATTCTTCAATACCTATTATCATGGAATATTCGTTTGATATATTGTGAAATTTAGCACGTGTGATACATGTTCCTTCTACTTCTCCGAGTAAAACTCTTCTTATTGCACTACCTATTGTATTAGCTTGACCTTTGCGAAGCGGAGATAGAGTGAAACGACCATAATGAAAACGCTTACTCTCTGTTCTGGATTCGACGCACTTCAATTCTGGTATCTTTATTGAGACTGATATTTCATTCTGATTCATAATATTATTTTAATGATTTAATCATTTCTTTCTCTTTCAATTTATTCAATTCTTACACACGTCTCCTTTTGGGAGGTCTACATCCATTATGTGGCATAGAAGTTACATCATGTATATTATTTATTTTTATACCACTTTTATAAATGGCTCGCACTGCTGTTTCTCTCCCCGGACCAGTGCCACTTACTAGAACTTCTGCTTCTTTCAGAAGACCTTGATTTACTAAAGTATGAACAACATTTTCTGTTGCAATCTGAGCAGCAAATGGTGAACGTCTTTTTGTACCTTTGAATCCGCAAGCACCGGCAGAAGACCAAGAAACCGCTTGCCCTTGTGTATCTGTAACAGTAACAATGGTATTGCGAAAACTTGTTCGAACGCAAATAATTCCTTTCAGTATTCGATGTTTAGTTTTACGTGGCAAAAATCTTCTTGTAGCTCTACGTGGCACATATTTTCTTGTATTTTTTGATACAAATTTTTTTGTATTTTTTGATACAAATTTTTGGGTATTTTTTGACACAACACAAATCTTCTCTTCTTATCATTTTTGATCAATTTTGATATTATATTTTGAAGTAAAAAAAAAAATATATATATAATAATAATTATATATAATTATAATCTATTATTATATATATGATGCCGAAATTTCTTTATTTCTTTTATAATTCCCTTATAATGGGAATTATCCCTGTTTTTGTTTATGCCTCGGATTGTAACAAATTACAACAAGGCGTTTCCGTCTACGAATTAGGCGGCACTTTTCGCAAAGTTTGCGAACAGAAGCACGGATTTTCATATTTGTGGTCCTTTTTTTAATGCTAAAATCTTTTGTTAATGGGCCTCATCGGTAGCATCATTCTTTCGTTTGACGGGATGTCTATATATTATACGTCCTTTGCTTAAATCATAAACAGGTAATTCAACTTTCACTCTATCTCCTGGTACTACTCGTATTGATCGACATCTCATTTTACCCGATATAACCGTTAAAACATCTATATTGTTATCTAGATGGACTAAGAACATAGCATTAGGATATGCTATGGTAACTACGCCATCAATAGTGACAAAATTCTTTTTGGTACTCATTTTTCCTAGTTTTTAACTATAACATATTAACTTTGTTATTAACTATGACATTAGATAGATTTCTAAAAGAGAAGAATCATTTCATTAAATTAAAGACGTTTGATCAATTTTTTTTATGAATATCTTTTTTTTTTATCAGCTATTACTACTCAATAATATTCATTGAATATAGTTGAATTCTTTTTTTGTCAGCCAAATTTCTGACACTGAACACTCAACACTCAATTAAATTCTTATCAATAATCTATTTTGTTTAATATTCTTTTTTTTTTTTTTTACAGCATTGCAATATTGGAGGCAAAAATGTAATTTAGGCATTTACTTTTTGTTTTGGAATTACCAAAAAATACATAATAATTCCCCTCCTATTTTTTTTTGTCGAGCTTCTCGATCAGTCATTATTCCTTGCGAAGTAGAAAGGATTGCAATCCCCATTCCACCTAAAACTTTAGGGATTTCTCGAGAATTAGAATAGATTCTCAGACCAGGTTTGCTAATACGCTTTGAAGCGGTTATATATCTCTTTTGCGTCCTTCCCCTAGATTTTGAAGTTAAAACAAAAAAATATTTTTGACCTTCTCTATGTTTCCTAACATCCTCTATAAAACCTTCCCGTAGAAGAATCCTTGTTATGTTCTCGGTAATAATAGTAGCTGCTACTCGAACTGTTTTTTTTTTGACCATGTCAGCATTTCTTATATAAGTCATTAAATTAGCAATAGTATCATTACCCATGACGAACTAATTCTTAAGAATTTACAAGCTCAATATAAAGGCATGTTTATCTTTTTTAGGAATATGCCTGACATTACTTCTACATAATTTATAAGTATTTATAGTACTTCAGGAGCCAATGAGATTATTTTGGTGAAATTCAATTCTCTCAATTCCTCAGTAACTGAACCAAAAACTCGAGTTCCTCTTGGATTTCCTTTCTGATCAATGACAACTGCTGCATTGTCATCAGATCGTATTATCATTCCATCGCTACGTTTAAGTTCTTTACACGTACGTATAACTACGGCTCTAACTATTTCTGATTCTTGCAGAGGCATATTAGGTGCTGCTTCTTTAATTATAGCGATGATAATATCGCCGATATTAGCGGTGTTACGATTACCTGCTCCTAGCACTCGAATACACATTAATTTTCGGGCTCCACTGTTGTCTGCTACATTCAAGTAAGTTTGGGACTGAATCATTTTTCCTCCAAAAGAATTGTTACCTCGGCAGAAAAAAAGTATTTCTTAGCAATTCAATGATCTTTTTCTACCAGAAATATCTCTTTGGTTCGGCATTATTTACGCGAACTAGTAATAAATTTAGTATGTATAGGCATTTTATATGCAACGATTTGAAAAGCTGCTCTAGCTATAGTCTCTGATACTCCACTTATTTCATAAAGTATTCGACCTGGTTTGACGACGGATACCCAATATTCCGGAGATCCCTTGGCTTTCCCCGAACCCATACGTATTTCTGCAGGTCTCGTTCTAATAGGTTTGTCGGGAAATATACGTATCCATATTTTTACGCCGCGACGGGCATAACGAGTAATTGCTCGTCGTCCTGCTTCTATCTGCCCAGATGTTATCCAAACAGGTTCCAATGCCTGAAGAGCAAATCTACCAAAACAAATGCGATTACCCCGAGAAGATATTCCCTTGATTCTTCCCCTATGTTGGTGACGAAATTTCGTTCTTTTTGGGTTCTAGTCGATGGTTGTATAATATAATACTATTTGAATTCCATCTCTATTTCAGAACCGGATATGAAAATTTCTTCTCATCCGGCTCCTTGTGAAGAATCTATGGCAAATTTGGATCATTTAAATAGTTAGGTACTAGAAATAAATCTGTATTTACTCATTACACATATATTATTCATATAATATAAGGATACAAATACCTCTATATGCCCAATAAGTATCTTACAGGCGAATATTAACTCTAAGTTATTTGGGGGACTCCAATTCAATTTATTCTTTATTGGTTTATTTCGCCATCCTATCCAATGAATGATTAAGATTTCTATATGATCTTATGCAGTCACAGGTTCCATCGTTCCCATAGCTTTCAAATGGCTGCTTAGGTATACCCTCTGCAATGGAGCTCTTATTTTACAAGAATCAATTTTCTTAGTTTCCATTGATCCAAAGCTCTTTTTATAAACTGAATAGAAATAATCAGGATAATTCTTATGCTTTATCACACTGCTCTTTGGGGGTGATTTATGAACCATACAATACTGTAAGGAAGAAGATTTCATTTTCTCTTTTTCTCCTTCCCTTTTTCTTTTCTTGCATTACCAAAGACTCTTTTTCCCTTTACGAGAGATATAGGTTTGTCTCTTCGTGGAAAAAAGTCTTTCGTTCATTTGATAGAACTATCTATAGTTAAATAACTAGCTTATTGGATCTTAGTAATTAAGATAAAACAAATATACTAGAGACCAATTTGTTTTTATTTGGAGTTTTCTATCATTTTAGAAAAGAAGCAAAAGCTTGATCTCAACGAGTCGCACACTAAGCATAGCACTGCTCCAAGATGTTTCATTATTTTTATTTGATCTTCTAGAATTTAAGATTTATGATTGGTTAGATTAGAGAAAGATATTGCTCATCTTAAACAAAGATCCAAATTTTGATCCCCAATACTCCATAGACGGTTTGAACCGCATAATAACAATAATCAATTTTAGCTCGAAGGGTCTGTAGGGGCACTCTACCTTTCATAGCCGATTCTTTCCGGGCTCTCTCAATTCCGTTAAGACGCCCTTTAATTTTTATTTTAACACCTTCTACATTTGCCTTTTCAGCCAGTTGAATAGCTTTTTTCATTATTTTTCTTATTTCAACTCTCTCCTTTAGTTGTAGAGCAATATATTCCGCAAGAATTTTGGGTTCTCTGTAAGGTTTATCCACTTTTTCTATAGAAATAACAAGTTTTCTGTTTACAGAATTAAGCATACTTTGTACAAGCATACTTTGTACTTCCTTTCTTAATTCCTTAATTTCTTCTTTTTCTTCATCTTTTTTTTCTTTTTTTCTTGGCCCTTTTTTTTCGATAAACAAATCGACAAATGCAATATATATATTTACCGAAATCAATTCGGCCTGTTTCAGAATCTCTATACGTGTAATTCCTCCATAACTAGAATTGCTAGAACTTTTGATATGTTGTACATAATTTTCGATGCAATTATATATTCTCTCATCTTCTCGTAGATCTTCGGAATAATCCCTTTCTTCAAACCAAAGGGAACAATGGTTTTGAGTAAAACCAAGTCTAAAACCAAGTGGATTTATTTTGTTTCCCATACATATTTTTTTTGAATACTTTTTTGCAAGTAGTAGTATATTTGCGGCATAAATGGATTATGCTTGCCTCTATTTGGATATTTTGTTTCTATTTTTTGACCATTATAAATCCGTAATGTATCTTTTATCGTAATCCAATGTTTCATCGTACTGTAATGTAATCGGGAGTTGAATTAGAGAAATCCGATGATGTATCGTAAAATAATGTAATACTTATATGACAAGTGGATTTCTGTATTGGATAACCACGACCCCGAGCTCTAGGTCGAAATCTTTTCAAAATAGGACCTTCATTCACTTCAGCCGCAAGGACAGCTAAATAGCACTTATGTATACCCATAAATGAATATGCATTTTCGGCTGCAGAAACAAGTACTTTGTATATGGGCTCACATGCTCTATAATCCATGAAAGTCAATATCGCAAGTGCCTGTATATAGGTAGAATTACGAAGTAGATGGGCTACTCTACGCGCTTTATTAGAAGACATACGTACATGTTTAGCTACAGCTCGTATTCTTATAGTTGAATTTAAATCTAAATTCCTATTTTTAAATATAAATTTCATCTTCATCCTCCATAATGAATTAATGTATACTATTTACAACGAGACTTTTTTATCGTTTCTCTCTCTCTCTTTTTTTTTTATTTTGTTCCTTTTATCTTATTTTTTTTTTTTATCGTTTTTCGATTTTTTATCCTTTTTTGCATGTCCCTGGAAAATGGAAGTAGGTGCAAATTCTCCTAATTTGTGGTTTATCATACCATTTGTTATAAAAATGGGTAAATGTAACTTTCCATTATGAACAGCAATGGTATGACCAATCATTGCGGGTACAATGGCAGATCTCCGAGACCAGGTTACTATTATCTTCTTCTCTTTATTCATGTTTAGATTATCTATTTTACTTAACAAATCATTAGATACAAAAGTATTTTTTCTTAGTGAACGTGCCATGGTTAATTACCTTTCTTTTTATTGATAGAAAATAAAAAATGGATTTACAACTATTCCTACTTACGTCGACGAAGGATTGAAACATCGCTATATTTATTTCTCTTCCGACTCTTTCTTCCAAGTGCGCTATAGCCCCAAGGGGTCAGGGGTTTTTTTCTGCCAATTGGAGCTCTTCCTTCACCACCCCCATGAGGATGATCCACAGCATTCATAACTATTCCTCTTACTTCAGGACGTTTACCCAGCCAACGTTTTGACCCAGCTTTACTTAAAGTTCTATTTTTCCATTTAACGTTGCCTACTTGTCCAATTGTTGCTGAGCAGTTCTCAGATATTAAACGAACCTCCCCAGATGGTAATCTTAATGTGGTCAATCGGCCTTCTTTTGCGATCAATTCTGCCACAGCACCCGCTGCTCTAGCTAATTGTCCGCCTTTTCCGACTTGTACTTCGACATTATGTATAGTCGTGCCTAAAGGTATATTGGTTGAAGTAGACCTTTAATTTGTAAAAATCCCTTCCCAAACTGTACAAGCCTCTCTCAGGGCATACAGCTTTCTGGATGTGAATAAATGTTATTCTTAATCTATTTTATAGAGAGATTAAAGATGAAGGGCATACTTGAAATTCCTTATGTCCTTATTCTGTACATCCTAGGTTTTTTTATTCCATCATCTGGCTTATGTTCTTTTTTCATGTAGCATTCAGAATGAATGACTTTATCAAATTACGTTAATGCTTTCGCATCTTCCGGATAACGTAGGAGGCATTTGAAATAGAGATTTTCTTTTTTTAGAAAAAAAAAAATATTTTCACTGTTCAGCTTCGAATCTGCCTTTGACCATCAAATCAAATGTGAGTTACTTGTTTTTCTCTTCATAACAAGGGTTCCTTTACCTTAGTTGTTTCTGCTTCAGACAATTAAGTCTTCTCCATATTATCATATCTCTGGAGTCAATAATTAATTCCAGAAACTATTGAACTCAATCACCCGCTGCTCTTTATCCTCAGTTTCCCTTTGGGATTGATCCCATCAAACTATTCTAGTCGGATCAGTGATAGATTTTAAGGTTTTGCTGTAAACCCAATTGGTTATTTCCAATTACGTAAATTAATAATTCAAACCGCACTCAAAGGTAGGGCATTTCCCATTGATATGGGAGCTCTTGGACCGGAAAGAATAGTATCTCCAATCATAACCCCTCTCGGATGCAAAATATATGTCTTTTTACCATTTCTATAGTGCACAAGACAGATATATGCACTTCTATTAGGGTCACTCTCTATTGTTACAATTTTTCCTAGTATGTTTTTTTCACTCCGTCGAAAATCAATTTGACGATACAGACGCTTGTGACCTCCTCCTCTATGACGTATGGTAATAATTCCACTGTTATTACGACCTTTCCCACAACGATGCCGACCGGAAGTCAATTTCTTTTGTGGATGAGATTGGACTTTTTCATCAAAACTTGATAGAGATTTATCACGTGTGCCCGGAATAAAAGTCCTGTACGAACGGGTGTTCATGTTTGGCAATTAAATAAGTTTCATTTTGAAGGAAAAAGTGGAATAGAATCACCTGGTTTTAGTGTAATAATCATACGTTTATAATGCATTCTATGTTTCATTATTTGTTTTCTATTTCCTCTTTTTTCTTTCTTTTGCGGGGGTCGATAACTATTGATTCCTATTACTTTCACATTGAAGAAAAGTTCAATCCAATTTTTGATCTTTGTTTTATTCGATCCCGAATCGACATTTAAAATATATTGATTTTTTTCAAAAAGACTAACACTTTTCTGTGTAAGTACTAAATCTAGACATTGAACT